>JANPWX010000175.1:2420728-2482351 GCA_024734555.1 Trochalopteron elliotii
GGTCTCGGCCTCGCCCCGCGCCGCCGCCTCCCTGCCCTCAGACAAGCCGGGCGGAGGCGCGGGACAGCGGCTGCCCGCCAGGACAGGGGAGCCGGCGCTGTCTCTGGCCGGAGGGAAGGAAGGGGCAGCTGCGGAGGGGACGGAAGGAGAGGTGAGGCTGACCTAGAAGAGACTCTGGGGGTGGGAGGGTCTTGTTAATGGAGTGACTCGGAGTCGAAAAGGGGCGTAGAAGCCACCCGCGCCCGCAGAGCTGGGGCAGTGTGAGAGCGAGCCCGCTGTGCGCTGAGGAGCCCCGGCTGCCGGGCTGCTCCGCAGGGTTTGGCCGCGGTCAG
This sequence comes from Trochalopteron elliotii, assembly GCA_024734555.1. Taxonomy (NCBI): domain Eukaryota; kingdom Metazoa; phylum Chordata; class Aves; order Passeriformes; family Leiothrichidae; genus Trochalopteron; species Trochalopteron elliotii. Next base: position 2,421,061 of record JANPWX010000175.1, read on the forward strand.
CTGGCAGGGCCCGTTCACCTGAGGACAGCGCAGCGCTCACAGGTGTCTCGCTGGCCCGGCCCCGGTTGTTGAGGCCGCAGGGAAGTGGCGCTTGTCAGCGCCTTTCCTCAGGAGCGCTCCCGAGAACCCCATGCCCGGGGAGCCGAGCGCCGGGACATCCCCGCTACTGCCTCTGCTCGGGGTGAGAGCTGGGTGACTGTCAGAACTTCCCTGCACAGAGCTCCTGGAGTCTGCTGGAATGGGAAGGGCTCTCTTCATTTAAATAAGGTGCTTAGATCTCAGCTGAGAGATGTTAATGACCTTTGAGTAAATGATAAACACTTTTAATCTCAAAACAGTGAATTAGTAGCATCATCCACACTGTCTCTGGAGTGATCTGCAGGATTGGACCTGCCCCTAAAGTTTAATGCAGCCAGATGTGTCTTTACTGTGTGAGCAGAAGAATCTGCTTAGAAGATTGCTAGGGTGAAGGTCACTTAAACCTGGGGAGATTGTTAAGTGACAAGTATTTTTGAACTTTTTGAGAAAGTGTAAGGGGAAGGGACTTAGAACATGTTGTGGTGATGTGTCTCCCTACACTCATTCACAACATATGCTTAACAGGATGTTCTGAGGAGAAGCTTGATTGTATTAGCCAGAAGAACCGATCAAAATGTTGCACCAAAACATTTGTGTGTTTACACACAGATTGAAGCTCTCAGTGATGGATTGTTTAAAAGACTAATGAATCAAAGTACTTTATTAAACTTGTATACAGCAACAATGCAACTTTCTAGTAATTATTTCTTAATTGCCACCAGTTGTTATTATCTCTTTCCCAAACAGTTCTTCACAATTACATATATAAGTGGTAGTAAACCTGGAGTATACAATACCCTGGAGTTGGTGCCCTGTATTTAGCACTGATGGCTATGCTTCTTGATGGTTTGTTTCAGTTGCTGGAGTCACAGTGAAGTGCTTGAGAGCTCCTTGGCAAGGGAAGCTGGAATCAAAGTGAGCGTTTTTGTGATTTTCATAAATTATCATCCCTTTTTTTCCAATTGTTAATGTGTTGTTCTCCTTGCTTCCTCCCTGGAAGAAAAGGAGGTGATCTCAGATGATATAGTTCATATTATTTGAGGGAATAAGCTTACCATAGTGTTGCTAGGCATCTTTGTTATTTGTTTTGCAGGATTATTCTGGTTCCATCAGACATATCTCCTCTTTGTTCTGCAATCTTATTTTAGTTTCATCTGACATCTTTCCTGACTCTTTTCCCTGACACTCTACATTCTTTGTTCTTATCTTGCAGATTTTACTATTTGGATATGCTTTCCTGTGCCCTATTTGGGCAAGTATACTGCAAGTCCCTGTTCGTTTGCAGTTGTGTGTTATCCATGTAAACTAAGTTATAAAATACTACAAATACTGTTGTTGTGTAACAAAACGCTGCTACCAATTACCATACCTTAGTGTGTTTATGTCTAGGTCTAAGGCAAGGAAATAATAAGCATCTCTAGTCTGTTTCTACCTTATGTGTGCAGCAGTTCTCTGCTTTGCTTGTAAGGCACGTTTTTGAATTTCTTGAAGCTGTCATTGGACCTGATTCTTGTTAAACAAATTTCGTTCCAGCATTTCTTGCATCCCAAAATAATGTATTACTAGTTTCACTGTTAGACTTTGAAAACTCAGTGAAATAGGTCTTCGTGTTCTTGTTTTCTGATTCTGACAAAAGCCAGAGTAAACAACATCCCATTGCCCCCAAAATGGATGACAGAAAAGTGAATTTCTCGCTTCCCTTAAGAGCCAGTGCTTTAGAAGACTGGATAGCACTCCAGGAGTGCCCTGTTTCTGCTGGATAGAGACCATGTGCAGGTATTTTCTGGAGTAAACTCCTGTTATTCTGCAGGAGACACTTGCCATATTCCCAAGTAAAAATACTGTTTCAGTTTAGTACATAGAGAAAGTCTTTGGTAGTGGTATCTGGAAAAAAGACTTAACCAGGAAAGCTGTTGGATGAAGTTGAAGTCAAGCTTCTTTTCTACTCTGTATTGTTTCCTGTGCTCATGACAGAAAGGGATGAAACAGACTTAAATCAAAAATCTAATAAGAAAATACTATTTACAAGGAAATATAAAGGTAATTTGTAGTCTCTCAGTAGGAAAAAATGTTGAATTTTCTTTTTTCTTTAATTAAAAGTGATGCTCCTATCCTTTGGAAGTCACTCTTTAGTCAAAAGTGATGTGTTTTAAACCATAGTAAAGAATTATTTTCTCTGCACAGAAAGTGCTTCTCACCTGGGATGGCTGACTAATGAATGACTGCTAAGAGTAATAGGTACCCTTCTAGTTCTTGAAGTCCATCACCTGTTTAATTTAAAGGCAGATTATTTAGGTTGATCAGAAGTCAATTTAAGGAGGCTCAGTAGTTTGATCTTCCAATTCCAAAACACTTCTGCCAAAACCTGTATATCAAACCAGTAATGTTGCATTTGCTGTATCAGCAGCCTCCAGTTTTTTAACTTATTTGGACATAACTTGAGTGTGACAGCTGATTTCAGCAGACTCATTACTGATTCATTCTTGTGGGAGTCATTCCAATCCATCAGGGTACAGCAACTGGCTGTGCTAGGTTCTTACTTCATCTTATAAGGTTTCCTTGCTGTATGTAACTTGACTCTACTTATTACATCAAGAGGGGCAAAGGGAAGAGATGTAATGTACATGAGAGGAGGAGGAAAAGAATACTTCTTCCCCTTCTTTATTTTGTAGCTCCTTTTCTGGATGATAATGCCAGACTATTTTTGACATGAAACCCACTCAATATCCTGTCCCTAGACATCAAATTAATGAGCAACTTACCAATTTGTTGCTTAGGAAGGCTGGGGTCTCCCCATCCCTGGAAGTGTTCAAGGCCAGGCTGGATGTGGCTCTGAGTAACCTGGACTAGTGGAAGGTGTCCCTGTCCATGGCAGGGAGGTTGGATCTAGATGATTTTTAAGGTCTCTTCCAACCCAAACCATGCTATGATCTCGTTTTTCCCCCCTAAGTCTTGGTATGTTCCTTTTTCTCTGCAGTATAAATCTTCTAAAAATAGTTTTTTCTATTTTTCTATCCCAGTCAGGGAAATTTTGCATTTCATCTCTCTAAATGTGTCTGAGTATAAATAAAAAGAAAGGTAAGAAGAAAGGGGACACTTACCTGTGGAGTAATTAGCAGAACAATATCTGAGATTCACTGCAAAATGTTTTTACTCTACAAAAGCATTAAACAATATTGGTAAACTCTGTATGAAGTTTCCTGCCCAATGTCTGATTCTGGCTGACTGATAAATTGACAGAGATTTAGCTCTGTACAGGCTGGATGGACTACAATCACAGTATATGGTCTCAACCATGTAGTTAGAGCTCCAGAACCTCATCAGTGTATTTGAGAACCCCTGGGTTAGAAATGAGTTAGCTTGTAGATGTTAAGATCTCCCACCCTGCTTTTCTTCTCTAATGAATGGCTAATGTGATTTAAAAATAGCATTTAAAAATAGAGCATGTGTTATGAAAAAATTCGGGTGGGGTCCAAACACCCTTTGTAATTGCACTTGAAGCACTGTAAGCAAAAGGTATGTACCAAAGTCCTAGGAAGAAATCTGTCAAACAAGCAGAAGTAGCAAGCTCTTAACCTATTCTGGTCCTGCCCACATAACTTGTTTTTTAATCCTGGGATAACTTATATTAGTATAAATTTCATTAATTTTACCTTGCTTCATAGTGATTACATTACTTCTCTGGAGGTTTAGAGACTTGGATTAAAAATGAACGTCCTCAGGTGACTCTCCTGTTTCCTCTGCTCTATTAGAACTGGACTGCTCTATAGCCAGGAATGCAGGTCTGTCTGGATGAGGAGGGAAGTTAGGAGAGACCTTGATTTTTTTTTTTTTTTAATAGTGGCCTGACTGAGGGAAAATGTGCCTGGCTTCTTGTTTCTGCCTGCAAGGTTGTGACACCACTTTAATAATGATTCTGTGAGGCTCAATCCTTGGTAGTTCAGGCCTAGGAGGGGTCAAGAGAGAACCCAGCAAACCCTTCCGAGATTATAATGAATTTTGGTGAACGAGGGGGTGTGCATTTGAATCTTCTTGGCTTAAGTGGTCATGGGGGGCTCTGGATTTGGCTGCTTCCTGGGTATGTATGTAGATGTAGCTGTAGCTGTTGGGCAAGTGAGCTAACACCTTGCATAGCTATGTCCTTAAAGAATGAGCCACTCCTGCAAAACTAAATACCTGTTCAGGGACAGGCCTGGTACTCCAAAGCCCAGCCTCACAAACTCTAAACTCCTGATTTAGCTGCCTGTGTATGAGAAACAATTCCTGCCACAGCCTTTTGCTCCTTCTTCCCTATTCCTGTGCTATTCAGCAGCATTTGTAGGGCAAATCCTTTTCACACAGTGCGAATTGACACCTCGCCTCATGCAGTGCAACTGAGGACTGCTCTAGAAACTGCTCCCTGCTTCATGCTTCTCATGTGTAGCAGTTTGGTTTAGCTCTTGCCATGGCCTTCTATCTTCCTTGCACCATAGCTCATTTTTCAGTGTCAGAGTTCTCTGCTCACATCTGGCTGTAAGTGTTCAGGGAAACTGGTACCAGTCAGGGAGAAGACAGTTTTGCATGATACAGCCCAGCCCAGCAGTGCAAACAATCTCATGAGTGAAATTTTTATGGCTGATAGACTTCCTGTTATTCTGGCAATTTAATATCAGTATTAAGGAGGACTAACATTGCTGCTGGCTGGTTTCAACTTAGCCAGAATGACCCCAATAGAAGACAAAATTTTCATGTTATGGGGCTATTTGTTAAAACATTTTGTTGGGAGGACCAGTTATTTTCCTCTCAATAGGGAGCTATTGTGAGCTTTTTAAAATATATCTATTAAAAAAAAAGATAACAACAACAAAACAAGTAAACAAAAACCCAATAACCCTGAAATACAAACTTCATTGCAAAGTTTAAGTTAATTTTGGTGACTGAGAAGAGACCTGATTCTGACTGGTCTATGTGCAGACTGCATGCTACCTTTTTTTAACCATTTTGAATACTAACTTTTTTAAGCATTTTGATTTTTAACTTACATGAGAACTTTAACGTAGTGCCTTTTTTTGCAACTTGTTCTTTGGCTTACTTATTGTTTCTGTGACTGCAGGACTCCTAAAGGATATTTCCTTTCCTCTAGCACCTGATTTGTGCTGGCAATTGTGTGAAGCCCTGTTTTCAAGTAGATGTTGCTTTAGTGACGGTAGCAAGGACCTGATTAATTGACACAAACTTTCTTAGTATCTTTGAGAGTACCTAATTTACTAGGTAGGTAATTTTAACCTTCAAAACTTGCACTAGTGAGTGAGTGGTCACTCAGCCATCCTGTGAGAAATGGCAGACAAAGGGCCTGCTCGTTTGCCAGCTCTTTGTCTATAGTAGTAATCAATTAAATAGAGCTGTATTTACAAGAACAAGGCTAGTAGCTGAAAAGCAGGGAGGTTGCAATGACAAATTAGAATGGTTCAAGTGAGTTACGGATTCTTTTGATTCCCACAAGTACTTATGCAATTAATTATCTGAGAATGATAGAGTGCCTTTTGCAATGCTCGTTGTGATCCCAAACTTCTGTGGGGCTGCAGGCAGAGGTGTTCTGGGGAAGTTGAGATCGGTGGTCTCTGTCAGGGAAAGCAAAGATGATGTAAAGTGTTGCTGTCTTGACTAGGCAATTTTATGCTTAATGTGTACTACAGAGCTGTATTGTGCACCCTCCTGCAGAGGCAATGGGCTACTAACAGGGACCTGAGCAGTTGGCTGTTAACAGTGCTTTAGAGAGGATCTAAGTGATGCATGGAAGGGGAAACTTGTTAACCCACAGGTTAACAGGTTAAAACAGGTTCCCAGTTTTACAAAAGTAGCGGAGGAAAATCAGGCTGTCAGTGATGGTGGCAGTCCTTGCTCAACTGCCTCATCACCTCAACTCAAATGAGGAGTAAGAGTAGGACTCTCAAAGTCACAGGGATGCAACAGATACTGACTAATGGGTTTCCATAATGAGATAAAAATCTGAGAAGTCACGTCCATGGACTTTGAAATAAAACCTTGAAAAGATTTCTTCAGAACCTGTGTGCTCCAGTCTTCCAGCTCATGTTTAGGACTAGAACTGCTCTACAAACTGTCTTACTGTCAGCTTCATTTAGCGTTACACTTAAGTATTTGAATGCAAATCCTTGTCTGCTTTTTTTAATATAGATTTCTTCTCATCAGTGCTGCTAACCTCTTAATAAGCCCTTTTGCTGGATTGTCTGCACTAGCAAGGAGTCAGAACTACCCAGTAACTGTAAACTGCAGCTCAGTTTGTTTTCACATAAGAAAGAATATCTTGACAAAGTGCAGGAAATGTGTCACTTCCCAGTAGCCACTGATAGGAAATACTTGTTAATTAGTCACACTGTTTTTCCCACTTCCATTCTTCAATAGTACAATTCCTACAATAAAACAGAATCCTAGCTAAAATGGAGCTAATGCTTGCTGGAGAGCGAGGAAGGAGGGTTGAGGTCAGACAGTTCCCCTAAAGTCTCCATTTTGTAAACTTGTTAAGGCCTCTACTTCAGCCTTTTTGATAACTTTTTTTTTAAAAGAATTCCTAGTACATAATAGATGTTTTTATTTGACTTGCATCAGTGCAGTGTTCATTAGCCTAATCCAAGTAATGCTAAACCCCAAACTAGAATACATATTTTTTTTTTTAAGAATGGGGCAATGGAAGAAAAGGAAAGGGGTTTGGCAGCTCCTGGTTATCAATGTACTGTCTCATGGAGGACAGTACAAGTGGAAGAAATAGAAGGTGTGTTTTCCATTCTGCAATAAAAGTTTGTGAGAAGAGAATGGAGGTCCTGTTGTCCCATTCTCATTGTTATCTTCCATGCTGAATCCATATGTTTAAGGTGACAAGTCTCCAGAAGAAGAAGGTAAGCACTTCTTTCCTGTAAAATGAAAGGAAAGTCGTGGCTTCTTAACTAAACCTTCTTAAGAAATTAATGAGTTAGTTGCATTATGAGTTTCAGGGTTGCTTGTTGCTGGGATCTTTCTTGGGAGGGAGAGGTGGTGCAATGTTTTGGCTGTTTCTTGTGTAACTTCCTTGCTAGAATTTGAATCTGTCTTGTATTTATGTTGGGAAAACATTCAGAAATAGCTGGCCATTAAATACAGAAATGGATCAGATATGGATCAGGAGATGCTTCCCACCAAGTAATTGGTTTGCTTCTGATCTCTCTAAAGGTTTTAGTATTTTGCTTGAACCTATTTTCAAGCAAAATATAAAAACAGTCCCTCAGGCTGCACCCTGTCTGAGTTTAATGCCAATGTTGACATGAAGAATGAGAAAGTGGCAGTGGGAGCTTGAGTCCTGTGAGCCTCACACTTCTGCTGTCTAAATGGAGATAAGAATAATTGTTACACCACTGACAGTGCTCTGCCTTCAGAGATCCACAGGGCTGAGTCACCTTTGTTATTATATTTCAAGTCCATTATGCTGAGAAGATATTCTTTGTTTTGCAATTCTTGATGAAAAGAAGAATTAGCTAGAAGAATGAAGTTCTTTCAAATGAACTGTTACTAATTCAAGCAATGTGCCTGCTGGGATTAAACCACAGCCAAGTACAAATGGTACAATGTGCAAGGAAATATAACTAGATTGGAAAATATGCTGATATTAGTATCAAAAACTTGGTGGAATTTCTGTATTTTTGAAGATCCTTCAAATTATATATTTTCAGTAGATTTATACTTATTTCAATGTGAAATAAATGGCATGACATGTACAGTTAGTCTGACAGTGGTCACAGGGAGAAGGAATGTTTAGGTGTGTTTTCCTGAGGCGTCTCTTTAATTTATGAGCCTCTTTTTTCAGAGACCACATCCTCTGGCCTAATGGATTTGCACCATAACAGGTATAGAGATTGACATTCTTAGGCAGTGCTGCCAATATCCAAGCCCTGTGAAAGAAATGGCAAACTGCCATATGTGATTAGAGGGATTACACCACAACTAAAGCAAATTTTTCTGTTCCAATATTAAGTTGTTAACTCTTATCCTCTTTGTTATTAACTCTTCTTCAGAGTAAATTGCCTTTACAGTCTTCAAAGTGATGAAGGCCTCAATGTCTTACCAAATAAGAATAAAATTAAGCCACAGGCAGAGTCATGTGGACCAACAAATCAGATGTTCTAGGAGAAAATGAGAATTTTTCTGAAGTGCTTGTGTTACTCCAGCTGAACTTCTTCCTCTTTCAGCTGGTTGAACATAATTCTGTAAGGCTGTCAGTGAAAGTATCTTGAGACTGCAACACTTTTACAGGTTAAAACCAGCAAGGATTATTTTGATACTGTTGAGCAGGGGTAAGGTGTGAGCAAAGTTTCTGTGTAACTTTTAAAGTTTTCCCCTTCCTGGCTGTTTGGAGCAGTTATCTGGTCCTATTCTTTCCCTTAACCACATTGTAAGGGATACTGCACAGGAGAACAAATAGGCTTATTATTGCAATAAAATGAAGCATTGCTCTATTAATAAGGCACCACTAAAACTGCTCTTAAAATAGGTGTTCCTCACTTCTGCAAAACTCCTTGTTCTACCAACACTCTTCACAACCAGCTAGATAAGAACTTCCCTACCTCCCACTGACTAGACATACATGTAAGCAAACACTTTTCTCCAAATTAATCTCTGAGACTGTTGGAAATATGATATGGTGTGTATAATCTGCTATTATAATTTTGAAAATATTCTGATAGCACCTCTTGTAAGAGCAGCTGGATTGGCTGCAGATATGCATATCTTGCTGATATGCATATCTGACTGGTGATCTTTTCCTTTCTGCACCTTCAGGAATAAGAATGACAACAGACCTTCTTGTGCTTGTTCTAAATTCTTGTCCTGATAATTGCAGGCAGCAGCTTTTAAAACTCCTGTGAATTGTGACTTAAGCCCCTCTTCAAAGTTAATAGCTTTTCTTTCTCCACTGCTCAAACCAAAATCCATAATCCTCTGATCTTCTGAGCAAATATGTTCATGACCATTTGTGCTTGTGCCAACACTGGCGTTTAGCTTAATTAGCTGTTCTGCCTTCATGTATTTACAGAAAAATTATCTCTAAGCCTAGGCTGGTGCTGATTTACCTGTGACTATACTGCTAAACATCACTGGAGAATGAAATTTCTTCAGGAGATTGATTTGTTTGTTGTTGCTGCAAAGCTGGAGCTTGTGCAGCTCCCAGTCAGAGGGACTGTTACTGCCTAATGTCACTTCCCAGGGCCATAGGGGCCAGTTCTCCAAGGCTTTTATTGCTCTTACTATTCTTCTTGGCTTCCCTGCTTCAAAATAAGGCTTTATTATTTCCTGAGCATGGGTGTAGGCCAAACTTGGTTACTTTTGAGAATGAATTCCTCTGCACATGCAAATTGTTGTAGTGCACAATTGCATTTATCTGTCTTCCTCAGCTTCCTGTTGCCTTGTGTGTGGACTTCCAACTCATGCTAGCTGCTGTTGCTGGTATGTTCTAGCACTGGAGAAATATAGTTAGAAAAATATGTAGCTTTCAAGCACATAAGTCCAAACCCTTTTATTTTTAAGAGCCAGTAGGTTAGTTGTAAGTGAATGCTTTCTGGGGTGAAGATATGTGCAGATAGCAGTCGCTGGTCAGCCAGGCCTGCAGGGCAGTGGTTCAGCTGAAGGAGTTGGCACAAGGAGCTGTGTGAAGCAGCCAGGAGTATAGGATTGGCTGTCACCTTCTTCCTCTTGTTACAAGGCACTGGCTGCAAGACAGATTCTCCAGATCAAAGCTTTAGCAGCTTAGGCCTACTCTACAAGGACCTCTTGAAAAGGAGTTTTGCAATGTAAAATTAGGACATTAGGAGGTTTCTGCATGCAAAAGGAGATCTTGTTGGTTTGAATGGAACAGCTGACTCAGATTTTGCTGTTTGTTTTCTGACTCTGTTGGTAAACTCAGTGTCAGCCATGGCAAAGTACTCCAACCTTTTCCTTGCCTCCCTCATTGCATCCCATAGATATACACGGAGTAAAAACTCAGAAACTTAAACTATTATTGTAGTACCTCTTAATGTAATATCCCACAGTGTTCAGAATACAGTATTCAAATTAACATTCCCCTTTTGTATTTGGGGGTAAGCAGAGCCCTCTGTAGGGTTAGTGAGTTTGTGGACAGAGTTGCCTTTCTTTTGTGGTTCCTGATTTAGAAAAATGTGAATTCTGACTTAAAGCAATTGAGGTGTACAGCTGCCTGAGAGGTTCTGAGAAACTTCACAAGATAAAATTTTTGGGTGAGTGCCTGGCCTAAACCACTTGGAAACCAAGAACAGCTTAAGAGTGTGTGTGGGCAAAGCTATACTTTGAGTTGCCTTTCTGTTTCTTTTATTGCCAAAACATAGAAGCTTTCATGCATGAGTTGGATAAAACACAATTTCAGATTCCTGTCTATTACTGGGAGTCTTTCATTAAAGGGAAGATTTTTTTCTGTGGTTTTACCTGAATTTAATGTTTAAGAAAAAACTCATGTCAAATATGCCATGACTTACAAATGTTAGCATATGAGAACCCCATGCTGGAAGTCAGTCAGTGTGGTATCAATTTCCATGATTTAATCAGTTTGATAAGGATCTTTCAGTCTTATTTGAAACTTAGGTCTGAAAACTTCCCTGACCAAAAAAACCCCTTGCAGTGGCACCAAACAAACTGTTCAAACCTCTCAGTTCCTCCTGACGTGTATAAGCATTTTTAAAGAGGAAGAAAATGTCAAAAGAAATCTAAAAATTGAGGCTGGGGTGCTGTTAAAGTGTGAAGTGAAGAGGGGGAAGAAATTGTTTGGGTTTTTTTTTGTTTTTTTTTTTTTTTTACTTTTAATTTTTAAATTAAGTTTTATAACAGGTTCTATACTCTAAGCTAGCAGTTTTTACCATCTGTGTTTGTTTGGAATCAGTGCTGATAATCTTTTGCAGAAAGCCAGCCTTGCAGTAACTTGTATCAGACAATCTCATGAGACTGCCCGTGCACCACACACACAGAAACGGGTTTTCTTGTTTATGAAGAGCTGTGGAATCATGGGTGAAGAGCCTGCCAGGGTGGGTGGTATCTTGGTATCTCACCTCTGATTGAAAACAGTGGGGGTGCAACCTTAGCTGAAAAAACTTCTCTACAGAATGATGGTATCTGGGAAGTTTAGTAGCAGTGCTGCTTGCTGTGAGCTCTCACAGCCTGTTTGGCCATGCCCTTGCAAACTCTTGTTCACATGGATAGGACTGAAGCTCTATTTCCACTAATTTTATTGATTTGAGTGCTGAGGGACATCAGTGAAGTCTGCAGGTGGTTTTGTAAATGCTGTCCGACTATTTCCTTTAGATATTTAAATTCATATAATAAGACAATGCAACACATCTTCCCTCAGTCTTCTTTAAACCAAAAAGACCAAAGATGTGGTAAGATATTATTCTGTGTGACAGCTTTCTTGCAGACTTGACTGAACTTGGGCAAGAAACAAAGCAAAATCTTTGATTATTCCAGTTCACAGTTGTCCAGGGTTTGTAGTTGCAGCATGAGCTTCTGTGCTGCTGGCTGGGCACTTGCCAGTCAAGCAGCATCCAGGGCTTTGGCTTAGCAGTGTGGATGCTGCTTGCTGTGTCAGATGGTGTAGAAAGTTCCCACATGGCAGCTGAAACCAATATCCATACCTGTTCCTAAGCAGAAGGAGTACTGTTGTAGATACTCAACAAATTTAGGATTGTTATATTTGTTGATAGTCCTATAAGTAAGCACTTTTCACTTTTGCCTAATTATAAACCTCTAATTTTCTTAATGCAAATGAAGTTACAGATGGCAGGTTAGTTGAGGTGCTGTTGTATCGACCTCATGCAACAAAATCACAATGAGATTCATGGAGAAAAATATGGCAGTGAAACAAAAACATGCAGAAGGTGGTTGGGCATTGGAGTTGTTGTGGGGATATCACATCAGTAATGTGGCTACAGCTCCCTACCAAGTCTAAAAGAAATGCTGTTATTTTGAGAATGAAGTTTCCCTTTGAGTCCTGCCCGTGTCAATATCTTGTTTGAATGGCCTGGCTGCACTCCTGTGGCCAGGGGAGCAATGCAGTGACTCAGTGCAGGATTGCAGTGCTGGGTAGATCGATATGAGGTCAGCATCCCGTCAGCCACATCACAGTGTCTGCCTGCAGGGGCCAAAGGAAGACTCCCACAACCCTGAAGGGCTGTGATGGAACTGCCTGGTACACAGACATGTCTAGTGGAAACATCTGCTTCTCTTCTGTCTCTCACCAGGTTTGGCACTAGGCATGCTTCTGAGCATTAAATTTGAGCTATTTATTTCTTCTTTCTCAGGCTTTGACATCCACGTCTCTGTAATCCTGAGGCACTAAGATACCACAGACACAACTGTCTCCTCCCCATGCCACACTCTCTATTCCTTTAAGGGTTTTTTGAAGAGGAGGTTTTTGTCTTTGACAGTTGGAATTATCTCTAAATGGATAGTCTTCTGAAACCATGGCTTATGAAACAGAGACAAAACAGTATTTCAAATTACTACTTGTAAATGCAGTCTGGCTTGTAGAAAGCCGTGAGGTTCATGTTACCACATGACTTGTAATTACACATACTCAATATGATTATGTATAAATTATTTCACATTTATTCCATATGGTCTGTAGGACAGTGAATTGGCCTTTTTTTTCTTCCTTCCTTTTACTTTATATCATTGTGGTAAGTGCTCTTTACTTATTTTGGGGGGGAGTGGTTATCTCCCCTTTCCTTCAAATTGTTCTGCTAACTGTAAGGGTGATTTAAAATATACTTGTATAATCCAAGTGTACCAATAGTATGACAAGCATTTCTATGTTTTAGGGTGTGAGTTGTCATATTGGGGAGGAATATATTTTCATGGCCATCTTGTTCAAGGGGCCTGTAAAACAGGTTTGACTTGAAGTGACCATTTGAACTTCATAAAGTCATTTAATCACACTGAAAAACTTGTTTCTTTTAATTAAAAATGCATATACATAATCTACTTCCCTGATCCCTGATATTGCAACTTGTTCTTCCTTGTCTCTTTTTTAGGGAATGTTTTGTTTGTTCTCAAACGCTGGATATGCTGGGTCAATGAACTGTTACTCCAGGAAGCAGAGCTGAGAGGACAAACTGAGAAGACATTATTGTGATGGCAAGCAGGAATGCAGCACTTTCCCAGAAGTCTCTCATCTAGGGAAACATGCAAGAAATCAACCTTTGTGACCCTTTAAACCACTGACTGGAACCTGGTCCAGCTTTGTCAGTGCCTGCTGAAAAAGACTTTTAGAACTTTAAAGCAGGCTCCAAGACTGTCCTCAGCAGGATCCAAGATTTTCCCAGACACTTTACCAGCCCTACACACAGAACAAGATGATTGACCTAAGCTTCCTAACAGAGGAGGAACAAGAGGCAATAATGAAGGTGCTGCAACGGGATGCAGAGCTTAAAAGAACTGAAGAAGAGAGAGTCAGGTAAGGGATCTAGCACCCTGCTTGTCCTGGGAAGACCTACACAGTTTCTGTACTGTGTTTCTCAGGAATACATTAAAACAGTAATTGAACTTGCTGAGGGCCCCATATTCCTCCATATATGTGGTTTGGAGAATTTTTACTCTGGGCTAGATTTACCATAGTTTTTGGATGAAATATCTCTACCACACAAATGATTCATTAATGGCCAGAATTGTTTTAGCCCTTTGCAATTCCCTAAGGAGCCAAGAGCACCCTGTACACATCTGCCTGGATCCACATCTGCCTTGGTTTCCTCAGAAGAGGATTCAGTTTGCAAGTGTCAAAACCACTGCAGACTGGACTAATGTGAGGGAGGGACTTGGCTCAAAAGGAGTGCAAGCACCCCCAACAAACCAAAATATGGTTACAGTCAGCAAATATGTCTGAATGCTGAAGTTGTACCTAAAATACGTGGAGCTGCAATATAATGGAGCTGCAGTCCAGAAGAAGTACCAGCACTATGCCCCACTGCCAAGAAAAGTCCTTGCAATCCATGGATAAAGCAGAAAATTGCTCCTTAACTTCTTTGTGGTGTCACAGATGGAGCAATGTGTTGTTATTCTGAGAGGTTTAACTGGAGGTACTGTTAGGGTAGCTGCCATGACTAGAAATGCATGCATGGAAAGCAGTGTTTCCCAGATGGCTCTGAGAAAGCTGTCTGTCTACACAGGTATAAATAGCAGTCAGATAGTTGCTTCAGCTGATACAGATAGTTGCCTGCTCAAGAGTGAGGATTTTGGTAGGCAGTGTTTTTTTTTTTTCCCGTGTGAAGGAAATCATCCATTACAAGGTACACAAAATAGTATGTGGACAAGTAATGAACAATGGAGCCTGAGGTGCTGAAAACTCCAAGTGCTCTAACAATGTTGTGGTTTCAGGTTTGCCAATTTCTGTAGCAAAACCAAATTTTTACAGGCCTCAGTGAAGGCAGGATTTTCTCTCACTGATTTGGTAATCTTCTCTAAAATTCCTTCTCATTGTGATGTTCCTCATGAAGTAATGTATTTCCAATTTAAGTGTTTTGAAATTATTCCAGCCACAATGCATCTCGGATGCTTCTTTGCTACTGAGAAAGATTTTTTTTGATAAATGTCCTTGGTGTAGGCATATCCTGTATCCTGCAAAGGAAAAGGCAGCCTGCCTCTTGCCATAAGAGCAGCATTCCTTCTGCTGAGTATGCTTGTACAGCCCTGAGCTTCTTTAATCAGTATGTGGGCAGGATTTTGTTGAGTTATTCTACTTGCTTCTTTTAAGAGCAATAAAATAGTAGACCAGTAGCTTCTGCTTGTTAAAAAGACTTTTCCTCTCAAAGCATTTGCTTTGCTGAAGGTAAAATCATTACAGGCACTGTTCCAAGTTCCTGCCCCCATCTTAATGCAGCCTAAGTAAATATTTTCACCACACAGTTTTGTCTTCTGCTTCAAAAAGCAGTAAACTGACTTTTCTGTAGTAGAATAGGCATTTTATTTACTGAAGGTAGAAAACCACTGTTTTCAGTCTTGGAATGTTACATCAGTGCCAGGTCTGAAAGCATTCAGGGTAAGTAATTGTAGATGAGAGTTTGAAAACAGTGTCTAGGAAAAGGAATCCTTCTTGGAACTGAAATTCAAAAAAGCCACTCTCAGTAGTGGTCTGAAAGGACTGTCAGCAAGTATTTTTGTCCCTGTAGCTTTACTTTTGCCATTTATAATTCTAGTTCAAGAGGGTGTGGTGGAAAATCCAAGAGGCTGCAGGTTGTAGCAGCCTGTAATCAGCATGTTTGCTGCTACAATAAAAAGTCTCTTCTGGTTTCTAAATATTATAATTTCTGAGAAGCTGGAAGCTTACATGTGAAATAGATTTTTCTACTTAATTGTGGCATATGGAGCTTGCTTTTCATATCTTATATATTAAAACACTACTTGAATTATATCTCCAGCCAAGGAGATACAGTATTTTAGTTTGGATTCTATAGCCTTGCATGGTTGGAAGATTCCAAGAGCTGGGATCAACTGTCATCAAACAAACATCAGACAACATGTTATTTATATGTCTATATAATGGAAGTCTTTCAAGGTGATGTTTTTTCCTCTTCAGGAAAAATTCTGAGGTTTGAAGGGTGTTCTAATAATCTGTGCCCTGTTCTTGGAGTGTGGACAAACTGGTAACGTGACAAAATCCTCTTTGAGCCACTTCCTAGTGGAATTTTACAGATCACCTGATACAGTCTCTTCCCTGCTAACAGTTCCTAGTATTGCTAATCTAATAAAACTGCTCTGATTAGGCTAGCCCATGCAGCCTCCTTAAGGCAGTCTGCTTTAATTCTTGGTTTGTTGAGGGCTGCAATAGATGTTTCTGCATCTTGTGGCTCCTTTTGTGTTGGTCTGGATCAGCAGGATTAGTTTTAGGTACAGCACTGCTTTGGCAACAGCATGCCTGCTTCCTCCTTCACCTCTACTGAGGTTTGTCTGAAAGGAAAGAGGATATTGATGTTCTCATTGGCAAAAGGGTGATAAAGAAGTCTCAGGTGACAAGAAGGTGTGGTGCACGAAAAGCAAAAGGCATTGTAAACTTTTTTATTCCTAGTGCAAGAAGATGCCTCTCTTTGCTTCCTTACCCTGGGAGCTGCAGCAGGTCACTCAATGGCACTGCTGCTGAGGATGGGGCAAAGGCATAAAGCAAGAGTCAGGTGACAGCTTGTCAAGACTAGAAGCTGTTTTTCAGCCCAT
This sequence comes from Trochalopteron elliotii, assembly GCA_024734555.1. Classification (NCBI taxonomy): domain Eukaryota; kingdom Metazoa; phylum Chordata; class Aves; order Passeriformes; family Leiothrichidae; genus Trochalopteron; species Trochalopteron elliotii. The sequence continues at coordinate 2,437,366 of JANPWX010000175.1, forward strand.
TACTAACTTAATTATTTTGGTTTTGTTGTCATCATTCCTTCTCAGCAACCTCTGGTATGTCCTGTTCCAGCATTGGACAAATGAGTGGGCTATGTACATAACTGGATATCCTGGCAGTAGCTCAACATAACCCCTAACTCCTTTTACAGATGCATAGTTGAGAATTAACTTCACTTTGAGCCCTTTCTGGAGGCAGTAACGTGAGCAGAAATATCTTTGTCTGTGAAGCTGTGGCGTGTGGTTGGGTGACTCTTGTGTGGTTTGAGTAGCTCGCCCCCGGCACCAGCGTGTCTAAGGCAGAAAGCTGTTGTGGTCACCTCTGTGGCAGGGCTCCCTGCTGTGGCCATCAGCCCTTCCCAGCAGAGCCTCGTGGCAGTGCTCCTGTGGGCTGTGCTTGTGAGTGGCCGCTCCTCGTGTAAACTGAGGGAGGTTAATGACAGGGGAAGTTCTGATGTGGAGTTGTTTGTGTGGTGGGTGGGGACTGCTGTGTGATACGTTAATTCTGTGGCATTGCAAAAAGAGAGAAAGCTTCAGGGGTGTGATTCTGCTGGGAGTGTGTGCCTGTTGAAAGCCTATTGTAAATGTTATTTTGACTCTGGCTAGTTCTAACAGAGATCCTCTCCAGTTACTTCTCAAGGCAGTTTTCCTTATATTGTTGACTGTCAGAAGGAAGGCTCTTCTGTGAGGTGGGATATATTTAAGGTATCACAGTGAGGTCAATACTGGCATTGGGGAAACCAGATTTACTACTGTAATGTGAAAATAACTGACATCAGAAGACATAGTTAAAATCATCATAAAATATTTTTTTGTTATATGAAACTGTTTTGAGGGTGTGCTTAACAGAGGCAAGGAGGTTCTTGGTGCACCTGTTATGGCAGAAAAGGATAAGCTCGTGTCTTCTGGATGAACTCCCTGTTATGGACACTGCTTAGCACCACATATGATTTTCCAAATACACTGACTATCCAGGAAGTAGATCAATTTAATTCTCTAGCAGAATGTTCATGTCATTATTTATCCTTCTTAACAAAGCCAACTGACATAAGAAGGAAGGTGGGGAGGATGGTTCCAGCCCACCTTGTAAAATGCCAGTAAGAAAACCAGGACTGTTTCCATTTTGATCACGTGAGATAACTGGGCTTAAGGAAGAAACCTTTCTTATTGGTCTTGGTAAGAGATACAGCATTGGACTACACTGAGAAATGAGCTGATACCTTTTCTTTCCAGTATTGATTGCTACTTTGTCTACTAGTAGAAGATAAATTTTTTGACAGGATGATGATTGTTTGGGACTGCTAGTAAAGCAGGGAAGATGGGACTTATTCTATATGGTAGAAGAATGTACTGAAGGGAAAAAGTGGATACTAATAACAATTTTTAACCTGTATATTGTGCACTCCCTCTGTAGACAAGGTTTTCCCTACAGTTCAAAAACTTTTTTGGTAAGACTTATCACATGTTTGTACCTGACACTGTGTTGTATTAAGTGCCAAACTGAAGCCTTTGTCTTCAGATTAGATTAGTCTTGATTTGTAGTTCACCTGAAGTCCAAAATGCAACCTTGTCTTTCACACAGCAGGAAAGATGTCCTTGCTGGTAGAGTGAAGCAAGCTATGATACAAGCTCTTCTGCTCACTTGTATTTGCTTGTATGTGTCATTTGGTGAGGCTGGTTTTATACTTTATATGCCTACTTTTAAAGCCTGTGAAGAACTGGGGACACTGTGTGAGCAGAACCTGCCAGTTACATATTTTCTAACAACCTTTCCACCCCTTATTCAGATTGTCCTGATTGTACTGCTGTCCAGGCAGGGTCTAACACCAAAGGTGTATTGTCACAGGATCATAGTTTTGGTTCCAGATTCTGATGGAGACCATATTTCAGTGGGCAGCAGAGCTTCATGTTTTCTCTTTCTCTCCAAAATCAATTAATTTCTCACACCTCTGGGCATGTAACTCATTCATTCATTCTGATGCTCCAGCCTCGGATGTGTCTGTCTTCCCTCTGACTTGAGAGAGAATGTCAAGTCTTTGTCTTGTCATCAAGACTTGTGCTGACTACAGCCTGATCAGTTCTCCAAAGACCCAAAAGCAAGATGATACCTGAGATTTATTTATAATCATCATCATTCATTATTCATTCATCATCATCAGAGTATTGTTAGTAGACTTAATACACACAGACTTCTGAATAAGCATAAAATGGAAGAACATGCATTACTACAAACAGAATTGGCTTGCTTTTTCATATATCCAGCTACTTCTATCAGAAATCTTGCTGTCTAGAGAGACCCCAAAGGCAAGAATTAGAGGTGTTGCTTATGAGGAATTGTGATGACAAGGATGGGGAAAGGTTGCATAACCCCATAGGTCTGCTTTGTTCTTTCTAGTATAGCCCTCAAACAGCTTGAAATTAAATTAATCTCTTGTTTAAACCAATTAAATAGTAACTGATGAGGTTTTTTTGGTTTGTAGGGTTTTGTAAAATCACGTGCAGCTACCATGCAAGATAACTTACTTGCAATTTGGGACTGCCCGCTACAAATATTTTGGGTGTAGTTCTCTAACAAATGTCAGAACAGATTTGCTTCCTATACCTTATATAGATATTTGCAGGCTAAAGAGCCATGCACACAGAAGGTGGAATGTTTAAACAATTACTGCTTTGCCCTGTAAACTTTTTGTAGTTGCTTCCTACCAAAGAAGAAAAAGAACCTAATCAACAAGTCTGGCTCTTATAATGCCTGCTATAATATCATTTTACAGCTGTTCTTGCATGAGTGATATTACCAAAAGTTTGTCTTGTCTGTGTTCAGAAAGTGACCCACAACCTAAATCCTTTGTATTTTTGTTGGTCTGCCAATAATTGTTATGTTTGCAGCAAATAGAATTGAGATAAAATTAATCAAAATTCTCTTTCCTTTCAACTTCACTTATTTGATATTCCATTTGCCGAAGGGAGGTTTTGGAAGTTAATTTGTAGAGAAGGTGTGAAGTATCAGGATTTTTAAAGGCTTTATTTTGCCATTGGACTCTAGGGTGCTTTTTCAGTATGTTCAGATTAGGGTGTGTGGGACAATAATGAATCTGTCTTTGAGACACAGGCCTTGATCTAAACCTTCCTTCATTAATCACGAGGAGTCCCAGACTATGCTGGCACCACACAGATTCTCTTGTCTGAAAAGCCAGCTTAAGCTCTCAATTGGGTATAAGGCAATCAAATTATTAAGGTGTCAGTAGTCACATCTTGCAAATTCTATGGTGACTTGTAATGTAGGCTATGAATAAGGCAGGTGCAGGGGAGGGAATTGTGACACTGAGTAGGTGTAGATGAAAAAATTTAGATATAGGTATATATTGGTAGATACTCTCTTTTCAAAAACAGGAATGAGTTGTTACCTCTTTGCTCATGCAATGGCCTATTACAGTAGCCTCCAAAGCATGGGATAAACCATTCTGGCTTTGGTGATAAGAAGGTTGCCAGGGACTGATTATATCAGAGCAGATTTCCTGCCTTACAGTGATACCATATGATCTGGCCCATTATCAGATGTTCCAGAGGTGAAGAGGAACAACCCAATTAATCCATGCATAGATTTTCTGTTTGCCTGCAGAGTGGTGGACAGTTGGTTTGTACTCCTCAGTGCAATCTGCATGTACTTACTGCCCTAGGGGAGATGACAAATTTTCCATCTTGCCATAAAACATGTTTCACCTTAGTATAGTGCAAACATCATATTAAATAATGGGAACTCAGCCTTATTCAGTCCAAAATCCTCTTTTAAATTTTCTTTTAACTATGTATCTTTAGTTTCTTGAGTTTAAAGTTCCTATAGGAGAAATGGGCACTAGATTCATTATAACTTTAGGCTGTTTCCCCTTGAAAAACTGCAGCATAAGCTAACTGGCATTTTACCAGAGCACAGAGGGACTCCAGAATACATACTTGTATCATACATCAAGCTCTTGCTGCATTTTCTCCTAATTGCAACCTTGGCAACTGAGCCTGCAATATGATTCTTAATCTGGATGTCTACTAGTTCTTTGATCACCAAGAGAAAGTTTGGTGGCAACTTGGTCAGCCTCTTTATTAACTGGGGAGCTGGCACAGACTCAGTCGTTGGCTTCTAGTGCTGTTGTGGTTTTCTGAGAGGTTGATGTAGCTGTGGAAAACCATGGCTGCAGTCTGATTCTCCACAGTTCCTTTCAAGGTAAACCACAATCTATCTCTAATTTCTAGCAGTCAATCAGCCCCCCATAGTGCAGGCAGTTTGATGTTATTGCTCAGACCTCCTCCTAGCAAATCTCAAGAATTCAAGTAACATTGTAAAAATTCCCATTTGTTGCAAACACAGCCTCTGGCATTACAAGTCTATGATGTATTGGTGAGCACAGGAGGCTTAAAAACTTTTTTGTTGTCAAGACTTAGAGATAATTGTTTTTCTGATAATGGAAATTCGTTTATTTGTGGCTGGAGAATGCCTGGAAATAGCTTTAATATTTATGTTGCTCTTAGTTATTAAAAAAAAACATAGGACTGACAGGCTAAACACCTCTCTTGAAAAGATACTAAGCCAAGCTTACTTCAAGGTCAGATAGTAAAAGTCTGTTGTAAGTCAGCTGCTGTGAGCATCTGTCAGTTCTCACCATACAGACCCTATCAGGCAGGCAGGTCATTTGTAAAGGAAGTGCTGTGTAAGTTTAGAACATATTTATACCTTGGTTAGCAAGCATAATTAATTAATTCCCAAAGTCTAGAAGGCCTGTTGAGCTGGTTAAGGTACACTACCTCTCATAGGCAGCAAGCAGAGGTGGGAGCAGGGTGCTTGACTTTCACTTCCAGACAAAATGAGAGCTGCATTGGCCAGGTGACATTTATTGAGTCTAGAGCTATGACAAATCCATGCCTCTGTCTCTGTCTGGCTATGTTAACTGGTCACAGATCTGAGAGTCCTGCAGGCAGGTAAGCAGGCTGCAACAGCTGAGAGGCCTGGGATCCTGTCCCTTTCCACAGCCCAGCTGAGCTTCTGCTCTCAGTGGGCTTGTAAAAGTTTCCAACCACACCCCAGTTTCAGTGGCTGAATACCAAGGGGAGAGGAGTGAGCAGTGTCTGGGGTAAAAGGATTGAATCAAACAGGGTGAGGACATTGAATACTTGTGCTGTGACTCAGCACCCTCCTGCTAGAGAACCTCCCTTGGCATATGTTGTCATACTGTCCCAGAGCACTTGCTGTGGTCAGAGCTCTGCTGCCCTGCAGGCTGTGCAAACAGCTGAAAAGCCAGTCCCTAGCCCTAAGGGCCATCACTTCTGAGAAGACAAATAACACGTGTGAAAGCAGGTGAAAGGGAGAAGCAGTCACCTGTGTAAAACATTTGTGTGTTCTACATTTCCATTCTTCCTGCTGACTGCATTTATAAACCGAATAATGTATTTGCTGGAGGACAAACAGAAGCTACTGCTGTGTTCTTGCTTCAACTTGGAGCACCTGCTTAGGAAAAGTATATATTTTGGCCCTTAGATAAACATAGAAGGAGGGAGAAATTTTAAATGACTCAGTAATACTATGTACTGTTGAATCTTGGAGTTAAAAATGCCAATGATGGCTCAACATCTGGCAGCCTAAACTGTATGTAGTAGATGTGAGGCACCCCTTGGAGGGACTGACTTTTGACAGTACTTTCAAAATGAAGTTTTCAGTATTCAAGTTCTAATATAGCTGATGCATTCAAATAAGGCTTTTCAGATCTGGCCATACAAAGATGAAAGAGAAGTTGACTGACAGATGAGAATGGTCTATCTTACTGTCAGGGCTGGGACTAGCTCAGTGTCCTTTCTCTGCTGTGAATGACTATCTGTATGTGACAGCCAAATCTGCAACCTATAATAAAAGGGCTGTCATCAGAGTTAATTGATTGTACCAGAAGAGCTATCCCCTAAAGCCATGAGAAATGTCATTCTCTGGTGAACTTCATAGGAGTTGAGTTAGATTATCTTTGAAGATCCCTCCCAACCCAACCAATTCATGATTGTCCATCAGGCCTGTGAAAGACAGTACCATTCCACAGCAGTGTGGACTATGCTTAGCCTTCAAGTCTCAGTAAATGGATCTGATTTGATTTCTTCCTTGGGCTCTGTTGTTAGCTTATTTTGCTGAAGGAAAGGACATAAATGGAGTAGGGAAAGATGAAGCATGACTTGACTCTTTTTTTGTTAAATGCTCTCTAAATATGTGTGATAACTTCCCTGATCTGCAGGTTAGTCTCCAGGCCATGTGTAAGCATATGCCTAACAAGGAAAGAAAACAACCTCTCATATTGCCCAAAGCAACTACTTACTCTGTTAAAGCATGCCTCATAAAAGCAGGAAAACCCTGAAGCCTGAAAACAAATTATTAAAAATTTGTCTCCTTTTTTTAAAAAATGGCTGCAGTTCACATGATGGATATATGTAGATTAATAAATGCACAATCTTATTTTGTTGTTTCTTCCGTGTGAGGATGTTTTTCTTTGTAACTCATATTCATATAAAGACTTTTATGTAATTTATGGAAAAAATGGCCCCATGCTTCCAGTACACATTTGGAATGTGTTTGTGTAAAAGCAGTGCCAAAAAAAACCCTGAAGAGGTATCTTCTGATCCCCAAAATAGCTATGCTTTTAATTTTGCTAGAGACTTTTTATGCTGTTCTACTAGCTTATCTCAGTTTTAATCTTGGAAAAGTGGCCTTTGAAGGCAGGAAGTCAAGATCTGCAGTTACTGGAGACTTCTCTAGTGCTTGAGTGTTTATCATAGCAAAGTTTTTTGGTGGTTTTTTTGGTTTTTTTTTTTTAATAAGAATTACCCTCAGAGCATAGGTTGAAGTAATAAGGCTGAGGCTCTTCCCTTTCCAGCTCACTGTCATCTTTCATAATTAAATAAGGAGCATAAGGGGTGAGAAGATGGGAATAACATGTGGAGACAGTGTTAAAAAAAGTCAACAAACAAAACACAACCCTGCTCCCTCCCCAAAAAAAAACAAGCAAGCAAAAAAATCTGCCTCCTTTTTCTATTCATATAGGTAAGTATGTGAAACATGTTTGTATCTCATTTATTCATTTTTCTCTTCCTCAGGCATTTGCCAGAAAAAGTCAAAGACCGTGTTCAGCTAAAGAATATGAGTGGGCAGTGGTTTTATGAGGCCAAGTCGAAGAGGCACAGGGATAGGATCCATGGAGCAGACATCATCAGAGCTTCCATGCGCAGGAAACCTCCCACCATTGGTAAGCCTTTGGTTTGTCCTTTGTTTTGGAAAGGCTGGCTCTCACTTTGCTAACCTCAGACAATGTCTGTGAAATACAAGGATACTGGTGTCTCTGCAAGTGGAAAGTGATGCAAAAAAGTGACTTCCCATATGATTTACTGTGTAAGATTTCCTCTCCCACAGTGCTGTATATTAAAGAGTGGTGACTACCAACAGAAAGGACTGGCTTGTGTTTATGTGTAGGATTAAAAGCTCTCTGCACTCCTAGACCCATTCTCATTTCCATTTCTGAGGCCCTGTGAGTTATTTAGGAACATGCAAAGAATCCGAGATTGAGGAAATTGCACTTTAACGTGAATTTCCAAGATTTTGGAGCTTGGTTTGAGACCTTTGAGGCTTAATGGCAGATCACAAGCTAGAGATAGTGGTTAGAACTAACTGAAATATATGTGCTGAAAGCTCTGGCAGCTGTAACTGGCATCCTGTGTCCAGATGAACTTTAAGTGCACCCAGAATCCCCGTGCCATGGTGTGGTGCCCTGGTCACCATTAACTTTAACCCTTGGAGGGAGGGAGTGAGCAGTCAATCTGTATTCACAAAAATATCTTCTATAATATCCAGGATTTTATAGACCCCCATTATAAATCTCTCAGCATCTGACTTTTAATCTAAAGTGTCCTGGTCTATTTTATCATTCTTGGTATGGAAAGTGATTTTTTTTCTTAGCAAAACTGATGTACATCCCCTTTTAACCTCCTCAAGTTCTACTTAGTCCTTTTGATTTAGAAGGGCAAGACTTACATTACCCTTACCAGATTGTACTGATGTTTGTACTATTTAGTTTTTTTAGCTCTGTCAAGAGATTTTGCTATGTGCTACTGAAGCAAGTAAGGCACTTCCTTCCATACTGTGACTGGACTACAGTTTGTTGCTTTCTGTGGGTTTTGTAACTACAAGTTAATCTTATTTTCCTCTGTGTAACCCTGTAATATTGCTCCTTCTCAATTTCTGTGTTTTCAGAGATGATTTTGAATAATGTCAGTTTAGTCAGTTTGAGGTTACTGCTTTGAGTCTTTAAGTTAAAAAGAAAAGGCCTGAAACAGAAAAGAATGCAGAAAAAAAATCATAGTTGGCTCATAGTGTGATGTGTTTGCCATTTTGGCTGGGTTGTGCTTAAATGTTATGAAAATCAGCTATAAAATTCTAGCTAAATTTCACAGTAACTTGTGGAAAGTACTAAAAGCCACACCATCTTAAAGGAAAGTTAATTATTCCCCATCTTGTTACTTAAACAAAGGGACATGTTGGTACATTCAGAACTATGTACAGTTGCTTGGTTTCAATGACTCACGAGATGGCAAGATATTTTTCCTTGCAGTTATAGATAGCAAAAATGTGAATAAAAATCTGGCTTATTTTTGCACACTAAGAAATTCTTCACTTCCAAACTGTTGGTGAAGTGGAAAAAGCCTTAGAAGAAATAATGGAATGTTTTTGCTCTGAAAGGGGTTATCGGAATAGGATTTCGTCCCACCCTAGAAAGAAATGCAAATGTATTTGCATTTGTATTGAGTGAGGTGGGGCTTTTTATTTGTTTGGGTTTTTTATATTACCTTCTTAACATCTTGTGGTAATTCTGTCGATAAAGGATTAGCCACCTGCCTAAGTGAGTTATGAGCAACTTCCATCTTACTGCTTAGGAAGGGAATAATTGACTGGATTTCAACATATTTTCAGTTTCGCAAGGTTTAATCATTTTTGCTTACTCAGGACACTCAGGATGAACTTTCAGTATTTGTCTAACTGCAAGAACTGCAGGATCAGTGTTTACCAGGATTCTTGAAGAAAGCTCCTCCATTTAGGATCACTCTAAGGTTTAAACCAGGTATATCTGGTGTAGTAGAATGAAGTATTCAGAACAGTATTTGACATCTTTAGAATCTGATCTGCTTCTGGAAACAATTCAAGTGTAGCGGGCTTTAGAAATAGCTGTAGGCCTAAAAGCAAATACTTACACTTCTTTCTTAAGTACTCCTGTATGAACATGTGAGAAGCAGAAATATTCTTGCATCATGTTTTAGCTGAAATGGGTCAGAAGAAAACGAGTAAAGCAAAGATCAGCTGGGTGAACAATGTTAATAAAGAAGACTTTGTGCCACCAAATCTACACAGCATTGTGGAACATCAAGAAGAGGAACAACAGAGAACTAGTTCGAGGTAAGCTGTCTTTATATATACATATATAAAGACTATATATAGTAGACTAATATAAAGACTAATATATATATATATATTATATAAAGACTAATGAAACTTAGGAGCTGTAAGTTCCACCCAAAATATTGTACTTATCTCTTATTTCAAAAGAGATTCACCAAATGTTTCCTCAGAATTGTACAAGAAATCTGTGCATGTGACAGGTACGTAGTCTTGTGCTGTTCTGCATTTGAATATAGAACAGTTAACAATCTTCAATCTTGCCTTTCTCAGAAAAAGTTGACAGTCAAGCATAGAATGGTCCCACACATGTTCTCATGTCACAATTTATTTTGGTTCCTTGAAGTGAGACCTGGATTTTCTAGTTAGAATGGCTGGCTATGATGGTCCCCTGCAGTCAATAATAGGAGGACCACAACCTCTGCATCTCTTCATTCAGTTGTTTACTGAAACCATTCTATCAATTCAGCCTGATTTTTAAACTTGGATTACAGCACTATTGAGATTAGAAAAATGAGTAAAATCATCAAGTCCAACCGTTAACCCAGCACTGCCAAGGCCACCACTAAACCATATTCCCAGGTGCCACATCCACTTCATATCACATGAAGAATTGGAGACTAAGAAATTGCTGTTTAGAATTTTCCAAATTATTGGGCACACACTTTAAGCCCTCTGAGACTTTTTAAGAAGACCAAACATGTTTCAGATGGAAAGAACTAGAGTCTTTAGATAGCTGCAGAAGATTAGTCAGATTCTACCAAGAAGAGTAAAAGTCTTTCTGGAATGGAGAAACTTCCTTTCAGAGTAAGATAAGACAGTCATCCCTGGTGTGCCTGAATGACTACAGTTGTCAGGAGGGCTGGATGATGAGTAGTTTCTGAACTAAAAAGGATTTAATATTAAATCACTTTATCTCAGGTCTGTAAACATCCCAAACAGCTTTATTTTGCTTTGAAATATCCTGAGTTGATTTCTGAAACAGACATCTGTCTTCTTTTTGAAATACCTACATGTAATTCAAGTTAAAAACTTCCAAAAAGCCTACATTTGAGAAGGAAAGTGCTGAAACAGCTGGAGTCAGAGAAGGTAAAAGTGAAATATCTTTAGTGGCCAGATTCCTCAACACACTGAGGAAACAAGAACCAGAGTGTAACCGAGATAGGCATTATTTGTGCTTATAGTGAACAGAGTGAGGTAAGAGACAGAGTTACTGCTTAGGGGAACTGTTTTACTTCTGTTTGTGCTATTGATCAGCTCTGTAACCTGTCCCTTTCTTGTCTGTCTTGTAAGTCCTTCTCTGTACATCCTCTGTTTATTTGCAGTAAGGCTTCTCCTACTATGCATTTTTACAATACCTAATAGCAATTGAACCTTTCGCTTTCATGGTCTGCAGTCTGGGCACACACATTCATGGTGAATGGCAGCAAAGGTTGCTGTGAGTCTTAACAACTCTGGCTTGTGTTACTGGTCTTTCTTATGTTTTATCACTATCAGTGAACTCAGAGGTGGTTTTTTTGACCACATCTGAAATTGTGCTGAAAAAGGTCAAATGAACTGCTTTGTTATATACTTGCCAAAAATGAAGTTGTCCAAAAAGGATGATAAAGGTTGCTTATCACAAGACAGAGCTCTACTTCCCCTCCCAACTCAAGTTAACTGATGTGCTGGCAGAGTTAGTTGTTACTAAATGTAGGGTTTTTTTACAGGTGGATTTTACATTCAGGCGATTGCTATGAAGTTATTTCTTTAAGAACAGCAGAAGACAGGTTGCTGTTTAATATATCTTTTAGGATATATTTTTTAGAATCTTGCACATCAGGAAAAGATGATGATACTTTTAAAGAAGTATAGCCTTATAATGCTATTCTTATAATTACAACTCTCCACAAACTGTGTGTGATTGATAAGGTATGATAGATTTTATAATATGCCAGGGCAGCCTCTTCAAAAATACATAACATAGCAAGGTCTAAGAATATGTGGACAATTTTTTTTTTTAATGGGACCAACTTGATAATGGTCTTCAGCTTGAAGTGATTTGATGACTTGTTTCAGATCACAGCCATGGAAAGCTTGATAATTATTTTCCAGGACTCTCTCCTGCCTTTTGCTCCAAATTGTACCAGAAGTTAGTCAGCCTTCATGCCTTGTTCATGTGTACTTGTACTTTCCTCAGTAGCTCAAGATCTTCTCTCTGAAGCAAGCTCACACAGTCCAGTGATTTATGAGGCAGTTGGAAATGGACCTTAGGAAGTGATCTATCATATCTGGGGTGGATGCCTACTTACACTGACTTTGCATAAATAACTTGATTAAATGCCTCAGATCATTTGCTTCTGAAAGGTCAAAACCTACAGTAAGCAAATGTGGCAAGACTGTGAAATTCATTGCTTATGATTTCAGCATGGGCTTAATTCACTATGACTGGGGTTAGTCTACACAATATTGCATGTGAGAAATTGCAGGAGGCACCATATGCTTTTGAAATATTCTTCCTTTCTGTTCTCTTGATGCTGGAACTGGCCTGCCATAACTGTGGGCCTGTCTCTAATGGCAGAAGCAATAACCCCAGTAGCTGGGGTGGGAAGGGAAAGTCTAAAAACATTTAATTTGGCTGCTAAGATAGTGGAGCCACAAGGAATTAATGGGCTCTTCCTCTTATATTGCAATAGACTTAACACAGCTAAGAGGATAAAGCAGAGTATCATTCTGGAATCTGGGATTGCATTAAAGGCAGTTCATGGCTTACAATGTCCAAATGCTACCTGCAGTTCAAGCACTTAGACTTTTAAAGCATTTTCAAGTGCTGCTTTAAGAATAAGTTTGTGGGTGTTGTGAGGTTTATGGGGTTTTTCTGTTTGTTTTTCTTCCCCTTCCCATTCTTTCTCTAAGAGTGTGCCTCAGGCCAGCAGTGACTTGCAGGCTTTGCATAAGCTGCACAGCTGCTAATCTGAGGATTGGGTCCAGAAGCTATGTGATAACAAATTACTTGGAGTACTTTTCTTCTGGATCCTGTTCTTAAAGTAAAACAATTCTTACTGAGTGTAAAGAAAGTTCAGTTCTGGTAGATCTATTTGTAAACTGATAAGAAAATCCAACCCTGGGGCCAGTTCAACTACTATTGAATCAGGGTGCTGCTGTATTAGGTGGAGCAACAGTGTTCTTAAAATTAGTGGTGACCTTTATCCCCACACCCCAAATATCTAAAGTCCATAATGAAGCTATGGATTATTTCTTTCTTGAGTGTTATATCATTGTGATAGTTCTCTTGCATACCAGAGCCTTTACTGGCCAGGTGTGTGAAGTGTCTTTGAAGGTGTAACCTTGAACAGAATGAGTTTTCAAAGGTGAGTCACACTGTCAATATTACCTCAGTCCAGTGATGCCATCTGTCTATATGCTGCATCTCAAAAAAGGAGGGATTTCTTTCAAATTAAGATTTGTAGGTAGTTTTGTTCCCTAAGCTAGAAAGTATTCTTGATCAACATTGAACAGGTGGCAAGTGGGGGTCCTGGAGTTGAGCAAGTGGAAAACTTGCATGAAAGCCCCGGCTTTTAAAATCCTTGTATTGACAATGCCTGCAAATCTGTAACCCCTTTCTCTAGCTTTGCTCCTGCCTTTGCCTTGTTACCTTAGTCTGTATGGGACTTGGGACGTGCCATTGTGGTTCTTAGCACGTCATTTCTCCAAGTTGAAATACAGAATTTTTAAAATCTTTTTTTAATCTATCAGTTTGGCCTTATACACTTTTAGATTAGCCTTGTGAATGCAGCATACCTGGGAACTGTTTGTTCAGTTTTCTTGTCTATATGGGTTGTGGGTAAACTCTAATTTTCAGACCCTTTGTTGTAAAACTTAGTTATAGGATCCTGGCTGTTGTTTTTTCTTTGCTTTGCTTTATTTATACCAGGGTTTTCAGTACGTAATGCCAAGTTAATAATCTTTAATTATTCTCTAGTAAGTCCAAAGAAACATTGCATAAAGATTGTGAGATTATGTTTCATTGAACACACACAGTTACCTCTTCACCTGTTAAAACTGCACTGAAAAATGTCTCACCAGTTTCTTGCAGCCCAGGGTGCTTAACAGTATTTTCCTTGCCTAAAATCAGTGAGGGGTTGAAATATTTGGGACCTAGACCTTAAAAACAAAAATCATGATTGTCCTGTTCAGTAGTAGATGGTGCAGAGAAGACACATTACATTACAAATTAAATTTTGTAATGCAGGAGCATACAGGTGTGATGCTCTCAAAAACAAAAACACAAGTGCTTTATAAAAGCAAGAACACAAACTCCATTTTCTGTAGTTTCTTTAATATGTATGTCTATTTTCACACTTACAAAATATAATAGAACTAAGGTTAAAAACCATAATGTGAAAGGATATTTTGGAAAAGAAACTAGAAGTTGCAACATTTAGCTCTGACTACCAGAATATTTTTTCTTACTTGCGTTCAGCAAATAATAGAATGAACAAGAGCAATCTGTTAGTAATCTGGTGCGTGTATATAAGAGGCTGCAGAAGTTACTGTCTTGCAAAAACACAAGAACAGTTAATTTTTCACCCCTGAGATGAATTCCATTACAAGATCAGCTTATACCTTAACCCTCTATCACTGTGCATGGTGGTATATTTCTTAAAGGCAGTGTTGAATCAAAAAAGCAAGGAAGAGATACAGAACTTCATAGTTCAGGTTGCAACTGGTATTTTTTTTTTGCTAGTCTTACATCTGCACTGCTCACTATAGTCATTTTACCTTCTCCATAATTATGTTTTTCCTTCTGCAAAATGTAAGTGATGCCACTGCTCAGACACACTTAGCAGTCCAGAGGCAAATAGACTTTCAAGAGTAGTTATCAGAGTGTTTGGGGGTTTTCTTCTCCCCTAAACTTTGAGCTTAACTGCGCACCCTGGAGAAAATGGGAAAGTTGTCCCCCCCTCAGGAGGGCAGACTGGTACCAATTACCAGGCTGGAGAGATATTTGTCAATGCAAGGAGATGAATCTGGAACTTGATGAGAGGTGGATGCTCTTTCTGTCCTGAGACACCTTGTGGCTCTTCCACTTAAGCCTTTTCCCACGTAACAAAGATCACTGAGCAAAGAAATACTCAGTTTTGGATTCTCTTTGTACATCTATATTGGAAAAAGCGTAGAAGTTGCTTTCCTTCCTAGCCCGAGATATATTTCTTATCTGGAAATATAATTTTTTCTGCTTCATACTGTTCCCCCACCCCAAAATCATAAGTGTATATCTTGGTTAATGTCAGTGTTTTCCATATAAAATTAGGATACTGAATATGGCTGTTATGAGAAGACCATATTGAAATCCATGTCTTAACTTCCGCCTTCAAAAACCAAATACTTTTTCATATCTGAGATGTTTAGGTAAACTCAAATACTAAAAATCTGATTGGGAGAAAAAAACCCTTGCATCATTCTGCAGATAGATGAAGTATTTCTTGAGATAATATGGAAGCTGTCTCTTCTAGCTATTTTAATTTCTCCATATCTGGCCTATACTTATTATCACAAGTAATAACTTACTTCACTTATGCTATCAATCAAAAAAAAATTATACACCTGAATTGGAAGAATAGCTCATTCTGTACCTCTGTGCAGAAACTGTACAAACTGAACAAAAACTGTACCTCTGAGGTGATGTGTTGTCATCTGTAACGTCACATCTTTAGTATAGTGGTGATGGAGTGGATGGAGTTCCTCTGTTTTTTCCGACTTTGACACTTTGCAAAACTCTACTTTTAATCAGATTTTGACACTTTCCTCCACTTTGATTTCAGTTCTAGAAGTAAAAATGTAGGACAAGGATGGAGATGGCAACACTGATATTGTTTGGAGAGTAGCTATATTTACTATATTTATAGTAAATAAAAATATATATATTTATTTTTTATAAAGCTTACTCAGACATCTAAATGTATCAAAAATATGATTTCTGTCATGCCAGGTAGAAGTTGTATTGAATTCTTTAACGAGTAAATACATTTTTGTAAGGAAACAAAGCAGCAAGAGTATCCCCTTTGCTATAGGAATGAGAAGCTTTTCTTCTAAATCTGATGAGAACAGGCTAAATAGAGAAACTCAGGTGCCAAGTGTTTATGTTTGAGAATGTATAAGTGAATCTTTGTTTTGCTTTTTCAAAAAGGCTTAAAGTAATGTCCTGTTTGCTGAAGTCGTTATATAATTTTCCTTTACAGTTCTAAAGAAGTAGCCCCTGTGTTAAACAAACCAGAGGAAAGACCTGTGAAGGCAGCAGTCTCATCAGTAAGGGTATGATTGATACTGAAAATGGTGGAAGTTATTTACTTCAGCGGTAAACATAAGTAAAACTTTGAGGAGGAAAGATAATAATTTGTAAAAAAATGAGTACTTTTTTGTTTTGGAGGGAGGTAGTGAAAGCCACTAAAGGTTCATCACTAAAGTGCTGCTACACCTATAATGGGTGGCTGTTTTTTCTTGACATTATTTTCAATCTCTTCAACTACTGAGAGCAATTGACCTGCTCTGTTCTAATATCACAGAATTAGAGATAAAATTATTTAACTTGCAAGAACCTGGAATGTTCAACTGTCTTTAGGTGGTGGCTTATCTCTGTTGGTGAGTTCAAAAGAACAAGATGAGGTTATCACTGGCACTTCTGGTAGTTTCATGTACATATTGTTTAGGTTTTTTGTCATGTGTCCAATTTCAGAGGTCTCCAGACTCTTTGCTGATAGATTAGTGGGGAAGAGGAAATCATTGCACTTGTTTCTCTTTTGTGATGTAAGAATATGACTGCAACAGTAATGTTTGTTCCTTTTTTAGCAAAGGATAAATCCATTTAATTCCATTGCATCAGATGATGACTTGAACAATGGGGAATCAGAAGACAGACCAGCCCTTGTACCTCAGCTATCAAAGAAGGGTAAATGTACTTGTTTAGGACATGACTGTGAATTTCCTGTAGGTTTATATGGAAATTATTTTTACCTTCATTGCTTCTTTCTGAAAGAGATCTAAACCCTTTTTGTCTTAACTATAGGGAGTTGTCAACTAGCTTATTTCAAACTTCATCTAAAGCACGTGAATATACTCAGGAAATGGCTGTAGACATGAGTAAATGGATTTTTCTTCCTTCCTTTTACTCATAGTTCTAGTCAGTGCTAAGCACTCCATCTGAGAGGGCTGCTTGTCCTGAATTGCTGACAAGAGGATAGTGAAATTTCCTTGAATTTGGCATAGCTGTCTTTATGACCTTCCAATCATTGGTGCTACTTAGCTTGACAGAAGCAGCCTAGCTCTCTTTTGTCCGTACTTTTCTCCTTTGTTTTGTTAGTCCTGTTCATTATCCTCCCTTTCCAGCAGTATTTTCTGCAAGCAAGCAGATGAGTGATTATATATCACAATACAGGCATTTGAAGTTGTAATTTAAAGTCACATGTGGCTTTTACTCTTCTGTCTCTGTTGTGAAGCATGCGAACAGGAAAAGGAAAGATTTGCATAGTAGGAATAGAAAACCCTTTGTCTCCCTGCCAGGAGATTATTATTTCTGCATTTGCCTGGTTCCCTATGACTGTGAAAACAGCCAGTTTCCATTTTTGTAGGTTGCTGTTTATGTTCTGACATTGAAGAGGTGTATGTGTATTCAAAAGCTGCCCTTCCCTGCAAACTTTGCCCCTTGCAGGAATAATGCCAATAAAAAACTTGGTGTGCTCTCTTTGGTATCATCAAATTGTTAAAGTTTCTAAAATAAGAAATAACTGCAAGCTTTCAATTTGCCAAAAATTTCTATTACATAAAAATGAAATCAACACCTATGAAAAATTACTGGCTGTGTTTTTGCTGCAGTTGTTTTTAATAAACCAGCATAATCCCTGCATTTTAGATCTGCACTGTCATATCTTTCTGTTTATTCTGGCAAATGTCACGTAAACTCATGAGCTCTTCTATTATTACAGAAATTTGGTCACTCTCAGAAGACAGCCCACCTAAATCAAACTTACAAAATGAAACAGATAAACCTGAGAAGCCTTCTGTAGAGCTTACTGATGAATCACAGAAGGAACTAGTTAAGCGTCCTGTCCCAAAAGCTAGGAAACTAATTCCCAAAGCAGCAGATTCTGTATCCCAAAGAGAAGACCTTGTTCCCAAACCAACCAAGCAGACTGAGAGGATTAATGGCATTGGAACCCCACCCAGGGGCATTCTGAAGCGCAGCTCGAGCTCAAGTTCCACTGACTCAGAAGTTCGGGTCAGTCAGATGTTAGATGTTCAGAAAAAGAATGGTCTTTCTACTGCAACTATTTTTGAAGGAGAAGGTGAGAAGAACTCTCTTACAGAAGAAGCAGAATACTCCACCCAAAATTCACTGGAAAAACTAAAACAAGTGAGGTTTTCATCTAGCTCAGGTAAAGGAAACCCTCTGCAAAGCCCAGAGCTACACCATGGTAAAGAAAAAGGAGAGCATATCTTAAAACCTGACAAAAAAAGGAATAGTGGAAATTATGCTGTTCAATCAGGTTCACTTGGGGATAAGCAAATTTCTGCTGGAAAGCCTTTGGGAACATCTTCATCAACCATACAAATGAAAACAATAGATGGCTTACAAGAAGACACATCTGCATCCAGCCCTCGTGACAGTAACAGATCAATCTTCCCAGTTAGTGAAAGCTTCCAGACAAATACAGTTACTCCCAAGAAACTTGAAACTCCACAGAAGGCCTCCAGCAATATCCTGTCAAACAGCAATAATGAACGGAGTGTTGATGAAACACATGAAAAATATTTCAACCAGCTCTTGAGCCGTGAATCAGAGTCACACAAAAACTTTACTGGTAAGAGTCTAATAGAAGTGAAGAATGGAATGAGATAGGATATAACACATATTCATTAATGTGGATCACTTGTAGCTAGCAATTAACAACTAGGAAACAGAACTGGTAGGAATGTGCTACTGCAGTAACGTGCTACTGCAAAATTAAATAATTTTTTTTTAATATACTTTTATGATCTCCTATTGGTAATCTTATCAGAGCCAGTATAGGCACCTCTGTTGTGGATGGCATTTTAGTGTAGTGCTATCAGTTGTCCTTGGGAGTAATTCAGATGTGACGTAGAGATTTGCTTATGGGACTAAACACAAACATGCTGCATTGTCATCCTCTGTGTGTGTGTCACACCCACCCTCCCTTCAGTGAAGGCATTTCTTTTAAGAAAGGGTTTAACGCATCTGCTTGGCTTGTACCCTCAAAAGCCGTGATTCCAGTAGGAGTAGGATGTCTCAGAGCAGGAATTTTCTTCACTCTATCATCCATGGTATGGCTCTTCCCAAAATCAGGAGGACAGAGAACTCTTTTCTCCACTAACAGCTAAAAAAAAATTCTGAGAATTTTCTAGGTAGACCAAACGTTTTCAGTTGTGTCTGATTCATAACTCTGATAAGTTTGCTTACATTGTAGATGGACATCAACTTTCTTCTGAAACAGAAGCACGTGAGGTGTCCAATACCAATTCTACAAGTCTTCAACAAGGTAAGCCTGATCTTGTTGAGAAGAGAGATGCTAAAACCATTTTCAAGCCTGAAAAACATGCTGATGAGCTCATGAAACTGGACGATGAATCTGTATCAAAAGTTTTAGACTGGTTTAAAAGAAGTTCTAGTACTGAAGATGAGGAACTTGTATCAATGAAGTCCCAAGGGAGGGAGCCCAGAGAGGAAGTGGACATGTCAATCAGAACAGCAGTTCTTCCTACAGAATACAGTGGGCCTGGCATGCATGAAAAAACAGAGGATACAGAAGAGAGACCATTTGGAAAGATTAAACAGAGCAGTATTTCATCTGCATCCTTTACTTCAGAAAACATACAGCTGATAAAGGACAGGGTGAAACCTAAGACAGGGGAAACAAATGAGAAACAAAATAAATTGATAACTGAATTTGATTGTACAAGAGTTGAAGAAAAAGAACATGGTCAAGAAATCAAACAACAAGATAAAAAATCAAATCTCTTGGAACACCAGGGGCACAAGCAACCAGCTCAGAAATGTGAATCAGAGAAGGCAATACAAGAAAAAAGAAGAATAAGGGAGATCAGAGAATTCTGGGAAAGGATCCCCAGTCATGGAGAGAAAGAAGTCAATGCTGATGTGTCAGGTGCATTGACAGGGGTCGGAGAAAGTGACAAGCTGAAACAATCTGCAGAATATCTACCTAAGGCATCGCATGATCAGAGCAAGAATACATTAAGAAGTTCTGAACCAAGTTGTGCAAGCCAGACTTCAAGAAACAAAAGCCACCACTCTTTCAAATCTGGACCGGGCCATGCATTTGGAAAGCCAGAATGGACACTTCAATCTGATGAAGTTTGTGAATGTACAGAACTCCCAAAAGCCAGTAACTTGCATCCCAGAGCTGGTGTCACTTCAGCTTCCTCAAAAAGCAAAGACAAAGATGAGAAGGAAACTCTTAAAGGAAAAGTCGCTGCTTCTTCCCAACAGAAGCCCACCTTCCAGGTTTTGTCTTTAAAAGAAAAGATGAATGAAAAGTCCAAGAATCAAATTTCGGATCCTTCACACTTCCAGAGTCTGAGGAACTTCTGGGATACTGGAGCTAAATTCCGGAGTAGCACTGACAGGGAAGATGATCCTTTTCCAAATAATACTAGATCAATAACCTATGAAAGAAAATCAAAGGAAGATGAAAAAGGCAGAGATAATGTGAGCAAGCAAGAGTTAATTCAGCAACAAACTGAAACATCTGAGAGAGAAAAAAACACAGAAAATAGATTCTGTGGTATGCAAAAAGTCTCTAGGATCTCCTATCCTAAAAAGTCTGAATGTAACACACACAAAGAATACAGACTCTCTCCAACTGGACAGACAATCAGTTACCTCAACATCCCAGGAAAAGACAGGTCTTCTAGATCAAGAAGTTAGAGAATGCACAGAAAAAAGTATTGTTTCATCAAAAGATCATCATGTATCCTTGCAGCTCCAGTCATCTGGTGACAAACTGAGGGAGACAGTAGTAACTGATAAACTATACTTACCTATAGAAAAAGGGGAAAACAAGACCACTCCTTTGGATAAAGAGGAAGTTGCTGAGACTGTGAATAAAGTTGTTCTACCTAAAGGTGAGCTTGATATATTTAAATCATGTCTAAAGAAGCTAGAAAAGGAAGCCTCTGAGATGTCATGTAGCTTAAATCTAAAAGAAAACGTTTTAAAAGGGATACATTTTCAGTCAAATCAGTGCAAGGTTTTTGAGAGAACTGGGGAAGACAGTCATGATATTTCTCCTGTTGAGGAAGGAGAAGAACTAGGCAAAAGTACAGGACAAGTGAATGTGTCATCAAGAGATAAGCATGAGAACAGAAAAGGTCTCAGAAAACTGTTTAGGGAATTTGAACCTTTGTATCTACAATATCAGGCAGCAGACAAGGATGATACTCTTGAGGGCTCTCAGAGGCCTCAAGCTGGTTTGGAGAACCTTCTCAAAGAAACCCTTGTATCTCAACCTTCTGAATACAGAAGGGTGGGAATGAAAACATATGATTACTCAAGTAGTATATCACAAACTAACTGCAGTGTAGAATCAGTACACCAGGAAGCTACTGGTCAGCCTGAAGAGGTCCATGAGACCATAGAGAAGTCTGTAGCTGGATCCAAGGTCAATGGCTTGAGTTCTACTCTAGAGAAGCTGCTGAAGGAGGCTCCTGAAACACCACCTCCTAAACCCAAACATGCTGAGGGCACAGCATGGGGCACTGCTGAGAAGCAAGTTAAAAGGAGAATGTATGAACGTGGTGGAGAAGTGCTGCAGGAAGTCAGTGAGACTGTAGAAAGGTCTGTTGCCCCATCCAAGGCCAGTGGCTTGAGTTCTGCTTTAGAGAAGCTGCTGAAGGAGGCCTCTGAAACACCCCCTCCTAAACCCAAACGTGCTGCCAGCACAGCGCAGAGAACTGCTGAGGTGCAAGATAAAGACATGACTTACGAGCATGGTGAAGAGGTGCTGCAGGAAATCAGTGAGACCATAGAAAGATCTGTTGCCCCATCCAAGGTCAATGGCTTGAGTTCTGCTCTAGAGAAGCTGCTGAAGGAGGCCTCTGAAACACCACCTCCTAAACCCAAACATGCTGACAGTGCAGTACAGAGAACTCTGGAGATGGAAGCTAAAAGCATGACCTATGAGC
This sequence comes from Trochalopteron elliotii, assembly GCA_024734555.1. NCBI lineage: Eukaryota > Metazoa > Chordata > Aves > Passeriformes > Leiothrichidae > Trochalopteron > Trochalopteron elliotii. Next base: position 2,459,021 of record JANPWX010000175.1, read on the forward strand.
AGCATGGTGGAGAGGTACTTCAGGAAATCAGTGAGAATATAGGAAGGTCTGTTGCCCCATCCAAGGTCAATGGCTTGAGTTGTGCTCTAGAGAAGCTGCTGAAGGAGGCCTCTGAAATACCACCTCCTAAACCCAAACGTGCTGAGGGCACAGCATGGGGCACTGCTGAGAAGCAAGTTAAAAGGAGAATGTATGAACGTGATGAAGTGCTGCAGGAAATCCATGAGACAATAGAAAAGTCTGTTGCCCTATCTTCAGACAGTGGCTTGAGTTTTGCTTTAGAGAAGCTGCTGAAGGAGGCCTCTGAAACACCCCCTCCTAAACCAAAATGTGCTGACAGCACAGTAGAGAGAACTCTGGAGGTGGAAGCTAAAAGCACGACCTATGAGCAGCATGGTGGAGAGGTACTTCAGGAAATCAGTGAGAATATAGAAAGGTCTGTTGCCCCATCCAAGGCCAGTGACTTGAGTTCTGCTTTAGAGAGGATGCTGAAGGAGGCCTCTGAAATACCCTCTCCAAAGCCCAAAAGTGCTGACAGCACAGTACAGGGGACTGCTGAGGTGAAAGATATGAGCACAGCCTATGAGCATGATGGAGAGCTGCTGCAAGGAATTGGTGAGACCATAGAAAGATCTGCACTGTCCAACACTGAATATAGAGGGTCTGATATTAACTTTCAGAATCCACCAAAAGAAGTCTCTGAAACACCAGCTTCTGTGATGGAAAATATGGATAAGAAAATGCATAATAAAATACATACTAGTGTAGGAATACATATTCCACATCAAGGGGACAGAGATCACCCTCAAGAAATAGAAGAAACAATAGAAAAATCTTCTGTTTCAAGTATCGAAAAATTTGGTGAATTCAGTCATTCTTTAGAAAAACTTCTTCAAGAAGCATCTGCAGTTTCGTGTCCAATATCCAAAGATTTATATCAGCAAGAAGAATTTGAGGATCCTACATCAGCAAAAGAGACTCTATTCATGACAAGGTCACAGCCGTACAATGCCCTAAGTAGCAATGATACTCAAATGAAGACAGTTCTCAAAGAGGGAGCTCCAGAAAAATATGTCAAAGCCTCAGTTAATGATCTTGCAGTAAGTGAAATTGAAGCTTCTGCTCTTAAAAGAGATGGAGCTATTAATAAAATAGGAGAGAGAAACATGGTTCCAGTTGATCTTCGTTCCTTGGAAGGCAAGACCAATATGGTTGCAATCAAACCATTTGAGATAAATGAAAAAGGGATGAATGAAAGGACATTCTTGGAGACTTCTGAACAGAATTCAGAATTCCAAGCACTGGTGAATTTCAGAAGAACAGCTACACCACTTAAAGATGAGAGCAACTCCCTCCAGCCAGAAGAAGCTCAGTTCTGCCTAATGTCTCGGCATGAGGATAACAATGAAGAGGAAGGCAACAACTTAAATTTGGGATCCAAGTTTTCAGATGAAAACTCTGATTTCCACTCTGAAACTGGAAGTTCAGCTTGTGAGCTATCTGATTTCTAAAATTCATGGTGCTGAGTTAAACATGGCTACTATAGATTTTTTTGTAGCCAGTTTAAAATATGTTAATGGAAAATCTTTGTGCTACTTTCTTAATTGAAATATTTGGATATTTGCTTGGAAGGGGTGGGAAGAACTAATTAAGTGGTTTGATTAGAAAATGTTTAACAGACACATACTACATTTGGGTAAGCCTTTTTTTTGGTAAGGATAGTTTAGCGGCATGAATCAATTAAGTTTGTGATTTTCACTTTTCTTATGACATGTGAAATTGCCTTCAAATTAATAAATTTGTAACACACAGTCTAGTAATCCCTTCAAATATACTGGATTAAAAGAGGAAAAAAATATCAGTGGCTCACTGGGTTCATTCTTTAGTTTGACTGGCTTTTCTCTGAAGATAAATACTTATCAGTGGAATATCTGGATCTAAGGATAACACCAATACTCTGTGCTATTTCATTTAGCATTGCTGCCTGTTGCACTGAAAAGTGGCCATATAAATGGAGAGGTCCATTTACTAGGATTCACATTATTTGGTTGAATGGCAGTTCTACTCAATGGTGTAGGATAGTCATCAAAGAACTTAAGGTAGAGGAGATAATTTAACCTTTTAGTCTCATATTGAGAAAGTGGGAATATTTTCTTTTCCTGGAGAAACTGAGAAATATGTAAAGTTTGCAGGGCCTGCCTGGAAACATATATGCATCTGAGCCTATTTTGAAAGTAGGTTTCGAAAGAAAGTCAGTGAAAACTCAAGATAAGTGAGGAAAAATCAAACATAATTTGGTTTCACCCATAATTGCAGGCAGCAACACTGTTTAGTTGATGGAGGGGGAGGAAAGAAAGTTAAAGATTTCTGAAAGAGCTAGGTCTGTCTTGATTCTGGTTTTGAAGATAATTGCATGACTTCAAGGTTCCAAATACATCCAGAGGTCGTTTTTTGTGGGGTTTTTTTTGTGTTGTTGTTTTGTTTCTTTTGTTTGTTTGGGCTTTTGGGGGGAATTGGTGTTTGGTTTTTTGTGGTTTTGGTTAGTTGGTTTTGTTTGGTTTTGGTTTTGTTCGGGTTTTTTGATTACTCAGGCATTGAAACAAAATTACTTTCACTATGGAAGGACTTTAACAGACAAATTTGCACAAAGGGAAAAAACCTAAAATTTTCTTTTGTGCTGATTTGTGAAAAGATGGTTGCAACATGGCTACAATCTGAGTTTACCCTACATTAATCTTAACCAATTAAGTGCAATAATTGCCCCAAATGCTGTTATTATTCAGTAAAGATAGACCTTTATCTACACAGGGCAAATAACTTGTCTGTCAAAACACTTGTCAGACTTGTCTGTCTCTGCTGATGACTGAAGGTGTTTAGAGAGAGCCAATGGACACTTAAAATTAAATGTTTGTTTTATGTTGGATTTATCTTGTATTTTCATTGAATGTTCACTGTCTTTGCTAACTGTCAGAATAGATTCTCACGAGAAACCTGTGATTGATTCTTCATTGACTTGCTTAAAGTGGCCTGTTTGTGTGTGCAGTGTTCATGTGTTTTGTCTCATAACAGGTTCTGAAGAAGAATTAAACCCTGTTTTGATGGCTTTGAAAAGGAGTGCAGATAGGAAAAAGCCTTCCAAAAGTCTAGAGGACATTCCATCAGCCACCTCAAGTGAGCACAAAGCTTGTGTGTGTCTCCCATGACCCCCAGTTTGGCTTAAATGTGTTCGTGCTGGTCTTCCATACAGCCTGGCCAAGTTGTGGCTTTGTTTTTGTTTCTCAATAAGCTGTATGGAGGTTGTACTTTGGGACCAGATGCTTTTCTCTTACCATTTAATTTTCAGTTCTTAGTGTTAATTTTGGAACAAGGCTGGTCTGTGAAGCAGACATCTTCCAGGAGTGCACTGTGTTGATCAGTGATTAACTGTTTCCTGGGTAATTTTTCAATTGTGAAAGTATTGGCAATTACCCAAAACAGTAATGAGCAATTACTGTCATTGCCTCCTGGTTGCTGGCTTGGGTCGAATAAGTAGACAATGAAAGCATGAAAAACTCAGTTTAGTAATGGTTCACCTGTGTATTCTAACAGTAAATATATCAAACTCACTTTAAGAGAACACAGTGAGATAATATACTTAAAATGAATTCCCAGCTTCCCTCAGTAGCCTGCTTGGATTCCTTGATTATTTAAAAATTATTATTCCTGTCTCACTTCACCCTGCCCCTGAGTGTTTTCATGCTTATCTCATGTCTAATGGGGAGGACACATACTGAACTTACATTTGTGAGCTGAAGCATGGAGATGTAGATTTTTGAAAGATATTGGCAAGTTGTTCTCCTAATACTACTTATGCTACTGCTTGCTTCTAACCAGTTTCTAGGTTTTAGGTGTGCACTAACACTGTTGCAACAACACCCTGATAGAAACTATGTCACCATGAGACCCCTGCTTGGATGTAGGCTTTGAAGCAGAATGTCAAGTAAAAGCCTCTCTTGAATTTAACCATTCCCATGGCTCTGCTGGTTTGTCTGTGGTTTTGGTCCTCATTACTCTTAATTCTGTGATTATCACTGCCACCCATTTTATACTGAATAACAAAGTTTCTAACTGTGTTATTTTTTCCTGCACAGATAAAGAAAAAATAAATAAACCAAAGGAAGAATTAGTTCTTAGTGCTGAAGATGGTAAATATCATTTGTGTCTGCATGGAAGTTTGTTGCTTTTTCAGTGGCCTCTTTTTGCTAGTGAAGATTTTTTTTTTTTTAACCAAGAACTATATGGTGTTTTTAGATTCGGTTAACCTCAGCATGGCTGGAAAGCTTTTGTAGAATTCTGTGGTGGGTGTTTATTCTTAAAGAATCTATTTATGTCCTCCTGTATCTGTAGAAACTGTGCCACTTATCAGTGTATTCTTTTGGCCTTCAGTCATTCAGCCTGAGTTGCTGAAATCATAAGGAGCTTTGAACACAAGCTCAGTTGAAAAAAATTGGGCTCAGTAAATATTCACTTTGTCTGTTTATCTGTTGCATTGTAAGATCCAAGATGACTTTTGCTAGTGTAAAACACCCTGCAGAATACCTCAATTGGAAAGCAACTGCTCTTAATATCCCTGCCTTACTCCTATAAAGTAGCATTATTCTAAGCAATAGGTGAACTTTTAGATCAGCTGCTGCTGCTATCATCAATCCATTGGTGCAGTAAAGATGCCTTACAGTTAAATTTTTCTATATACCTTTAGAAATTCCAAATCTAAGAAAAATAAAAAGCAAACCTGCTCCAAGAACCTGTCAAAATAAACAGAATTGAAAACTAGCAGATAATATAGAATATGTTGGAATATAGTGCACAATTCTTTCTTTACTGCATTGGAGCACTATAGTTTTAAAAGAACAGTTGTGTGCAGTTTTGTTTTTTAAGTTATGGTTTAGATGCTTTAGAGCATTTTGCATGCCAGTGGCCCATAGTATCAATAGGATAATCATAGCATATTAGGATACCTACAACACCCAGTAAAATAACAAGAATTAAGCACCATCCTGCACTCTGCTTTCAAGTGGAGACCCCTACTGAAAGCCTGTTTGGCATTCAGTGTGAATGTATGGAAACTAACCTGAAAAGAGCAGGGGGAATTTAAGTCTAATTTGTTAAGATTGAAGTTATGAAAAAATGCCACACAGCCAAATTGATAGCTGTACAGGCAGAACAAGGCAAGTTCTCTTGAAAAGACTTTTGGAACAGTGAAAAAACTGATTTTTTTAGCTTGTACACCTACATTACACTCATATTTTGTCATGATCCAGGTCCTCAAGGGAGAACAGCAATGCAAAACACAGAAACAGAATCATAAAATTATTTAGGTTGGAGAAAACAGTTGGATTTAATGATCCTAAAGGTTAACTCAGCATGGGCAAGTTCACCACTGAGCCATGTCCCTAGTTCTGAATTTAAGTTTGCATAAACAGAAAGGCTCCATGATGCACCAAAATCAAACAGACTTAATGCCCATACAGGCCTAATACCTAAAACCACTGCAAACTATTGGAAGGAAAAAAACCCCACAAAGTCCATGGGGTCTGGAGAAGTAAAAACACCCAAAAGTACCAAAACCCCAGAAAAATCCCACATATAAAGTATATTGATGCTATTTATAACCTTGCAAAAGTGTGCTGCTGAATGACTGTTAATGCTGCACTGAGCAGGTCCGAAACTTGATCAGCATCAAGAGAGGACTGAAAATGCAGAAGAAAGTGAGTAATAGGATTCTTCCAGCAGATACTGGAGAGCCTTTTCCTCTGATAGCTGAACTAATACATTAACAATATTTTTTTCATTTAACAACTAACAACTTACACATCTGGACTAGATACTTGCTCTAAGTACTGCATCTAATTGCATACTTACAATAACTGATCTGTTGAGTACTAGTTGAGTTTTGACACCAAAAGCTTTGCCAAAGTTTCACTCATCTTGCAAACATTCCTATTTTGTGCAGTGCTTCATTTTATGCAATAAATATGTGCTCTTGTAGCTGGCTGTTTGTTGCCAAATCATTTTCTGTCACATGATATTGATGCATCTTATAATGCGTATCCAGTTCATCTTTGTCTGTTATTAAATAAAAGTGGGGCTAGAGTATGAAAAATTCTGAGGATGACTAGCTTACTCCAAACTGGATTTTTGCAAGCCTAGCTTGTGCAAGTAGGTTTTGTACAGTGAAAGAGCACAGAAATGAACTGCAGTAGAGATATGCAAGTACGGAATAGACAGAGTGCAAAAAAGTGCATCATTAATAAGAGATGGATCTTATAATTAAGTAGGAATACTTGCAACTTCCTTGGTCAGGTCTAGAATTTGCTTGATTTATACAAATTTGCCTATTGCAGTTAAATAGACTGAGTAAATAGAACAGAGTTTGGCTTGTATGCTGACTTCTTACTAAGAATATTATGATAATTCTGTTGTCAGTGATGATATTGTTAGTGCACAAGTGTGCTTATTCTTCTTCTAGGAAGAAAATATAGAAGGTAATCTGCAATGTTTTCTTCATCACTTTTGATCAGAATTTGCTTGTAGCACCCAGGCTACCTCATATCAAGCAACATTTCTGGTCCTGTCAAAGTTTGTTGGTCACTGTTATAGACAATGCCAAAGTAGATTATTCTTCCTAATGATAACTTCTCTGAGTCCTAGGGGCAAAAAAAATCCCCCTTGCATCCAAGCTGGTTGTGCATGTGCTTGTATTTCATCCAAAGTAGTTTGCTTCTAACTGTGTCCTGGAGTCTATGGAATCTCACTGTTCTGATGTGCAAAAGTTTTTTTTTTTTGAAGCCTTTTGAATTACTGCTTTTCAGTTTCCACAGTGACTTCACAGCCTGATAAACAGTTTTCCAACCCTGGAAAACTCAAAGGACTGAGCAAGTCGGTACCATCCTTCTTACAGGAAGAGGTAAGCTCCATCTCTGAAATATTATAGTTTCAGCTACCCAACCATTAACTGTGCAAGTAAAATTTTGGAATTCCTGACAACATGCCATGCTTGATTACTGTTATCATCATCATGATGTGAACCTTGGAATAAGTTTTGAGGCCATATTCAAATCTCTTTAAAATGACATTGAAGTTTGAAAGTGATAAGCATTTTGAACTGTTGGGCCTATGACATCTATGATTCTGTATCAGAAGAATCACAGAATGGTTTGGTTTGGAAGGGACCTTAAAGATTATCCAGTTCCAACCCCCCTGCCATGGGCAAGGACACCTTTCACTGGACCAGATTGCTCAAGGCCACATTCAACCTGACCTTGAACACTTCCAGGTGTGGGGACAGCCACAACTTCTTTGGCCCACCTGTGCCAGTGCATCACCACCCTTACAGTGAAAAATTTCTTCTTACTATCTTATCTAAACCTATCATCAGTTAGTTTAAAACCAATTCCCCCTTGTCTAATCACCATATATCCTTCCCCTGTAGGAGGACTTAGAATTTTTCTGTCTTTCAAAGAGTCCATGTATTAGACTGATTATCCACACTGCTTAACTGTTTCTTCACTCTCTGGGTTTATTTTGTGCAGTCCCAAACAGCACTCTCCAAAGCAATTTTCTCTCAAGAAGCTTTACTCTAGGTAGGCTGGACAGTCCTTATCATTGACCTCTGAACAGAGGAACAATCCTCATCTGCTTTTACTTAACAGAATAGACATAACCAGATTTTATAAGCAAATTGAAAAAGCCTTTATATGCTAAATGTTTATTCATATATATAACAATTTTCTTAATGTGTGTGGAAATAGTTGTTTACTAATCTTGTATCTGTCATTAGAAGATCTATTAGAAGATCAGACATCAAACATCAAAACTGTTTGAAGGAGCGGGGAGGCCTTGTAAATTGTTCCTGGGTGGAACACAACAGGAAGATGAAGTTGTCAGTAACATCTTGCGTAGGAAGGCACATGTGGGAAGAGGATCAATTCTTTAGTGCAGAGATAGCATTGAGATAGAATGGGGTTGTGAGTACATAACCTGATAATGATTGAGGAAACAAAGATGCAATTCCCTCATGGAAAAGCAAAGCTCTGATTGCCCCTGAAAGACTTTGCAAAAACCATTCACTGTATCCAGTGCTGTTCTCTGAATGTTACCTTCTGGCCAGCTGCCCTTAAGAGAGAGGCACAGAACTGAGAACATTTACTATATGACAGAAAGAACTGATAAAAGAACTGAGCATTAGCAATTGCACAGGTTATGCATGAGACAGTGACACAGAGAGGCTGAGTTTAATTGTCCCAACAAACTTTGTAATTTTTCATTGCTACTTGAGATTTAAAACAGACAAAAAAACAAACTCCTGAACCTAATTGCATGGCTGCTTAAAAAAATTATCAGTGTAGGCTGTTCATCAGAAAAACTCCCTTTCAACTTTAAATGCATGACCTAATTCCAGAAATATTATTCATGTTGCACTACAAGGGAATTTAAATTCAGACTTCCACTGAGTCTCAATCTGCATCAAAATTCTGTTTGTTTGGTTTTGTTTGGTTTTTTTTTTTTAATTTTCCTTGTGACTATAAAGAATGTACACAGACTTTTTTTCTGTGATGTTTTTGTAGAGTGATGACAGAGAGACAGATACAGCATCAGAAAGCAGTTATTCCTTTGGCAGAATCAAGAAGAGTCCCAGCTCTCTAACCAATCTTAGCAGCTCTTCTGGCATGGCATCCTTATCCTCTGTATGTAAACCAAAGCATTATTTTAATGGCACTTTGCTTTTGCTAATTTCTTCAATATTGTTTTGACTCTTTCTCATTCATCTTATCTTTCTTCCTCTGTCATCTCTGTCTCATTCCTTCCACTTTTGTTATATGAACATAACATAATTCCTCGCATGGAATTGCCTGAAGCCAGTAAAGTAAAATTATATAGATTTAATTGTTTTTTTTTTGTAATATATTGGAGTTTGTTCAGAGCTCTGAACAAAAATATGGATTTTACCCTTAGAGCTTACATTTGCAGCTGAAAACGAGGAACAATTCATATAGAACAAACATTAAGAAAGGGAGAAAGAGGAGAGAGATAAGGGAAAGCAGGAGATATTATTGTTGTGTCAGGTGTGTAGTTGAGTCAACTAGCTAACCAAAAGCTGTTGGTTTATGTAGACTTTGACTAAGAAAAACAGAATTTTGGGGAAGGATGTTGAGATAAATATATATATGTATACACATATCTTTCTTCTTCTCTGTATTCAGTATTTAATTTTCAGTGTTTTATTTAGTTACATATTTAGATACATAATTCAGCCATACAGACTTTAGCTATTAATTCTTTTGTTAGTATTTTAAGAAGGTCTGTTGTCCTAAACTCTTAGGCTCTGCTTTCTGCAAGGAAGATCAGCTGAGGAGATCTACAAGTTATATTTCAAGGATCCAAGCACAGGCAATCTTCAGATCTATAGCATCCTATAATTTAATATGTTCTATCTCAATGCAGTAAACCTAGTCAAATTTTTTGTAAGACTGCTGGCCTAACACCTTTGATTTCCAAATATCTTTCTTTCATCCATCTGCCTGCTGAGAAGCTTGTATAGTAGTGTCCATTACATTTTATTGTTACATCTGAAGAGATGCAGTTGATTTCTTTACTGCCGGAATCCTGAACACAACTTATGATCCTGAAGTGCAATATGGTGAATCTGGTGAAGTGCAATGTCTGGAAAATATTTCTCCTCTTGTACACTGCAGGTGAGCGGCAGCCTAATAAGCATCTACAGTGCAGACTTTGGCAATGTCGATGTGAAGGGGAACATTCAGTTTGCCATTGACTATGTGGAACAGCTGAGTGAGCTCCACATCTTCATTTGCCAGTGTAAAGATCTGGCAGTAGCAGATGTTAAGCGACAGCGTTCAGACCCGTAAGTACAAAGAATGCATTTCTTTTCTTCTAACATGGAAATGAAAACTGCTGGGGTTTTCTAGTTTCTCTAACCTGCTGGAGTAAACCACCCAAGAAATAGATGAAGAGGCTATAATGTGCTTTGTATTTTTTTTTTTTTTTTTTTTTTTAAACTCTGAATATGGAACTGCCCTTATAAATTGGAGTGTATATATATATTAACATAGGAAATTAAAACTTTTAAGAATATTAAATTATTTTTAAAAATGCCACTTTTCAGGTGGTAACTCCCACTTTGATGTTTTCAGTAGGATTAGCACCTACTATATACACTAAATATAAATAAATATGATATTTGGGCCTGCTACAGGTATTTTCATGTGCTGAGGAGACATTTCAACAGATTTTCCCCTGGAGAAAGACATTACAAGAAAGTTATGATGTTATACGTCTCCACTGCTGTTCTAATTCTTAAATATGCAAGCTGAATAACATAATGAACACTCAAAGTGGATTTCTTTTACTTTGTAAGCAAATACTTGTGTATTTTGGAAGATGAAGTTCAGAGGGTCTGGACTTTTTAGGGTTTTGGGTTTTTTTAACTCTTCTAACAACGCTGTCTAAATTTTAGGTATGTAAAGACCTACTTGCTTCCAGAGAAATACAGACTGGGCAAACGGAAGACGTCTGTCAAAAAGAAAACTTTTAATCCAGTCTATAATGAAATACTGCGGGTATTTATCCAACTTTACTACTAGATATAAAATACTGTATGTGTGGTGTGTGAGGAACTTCAGCTTTTGGGCACAGGTCTAGATTGCACTCAAAAGGGAAATCAGCAGGAGAGGGAGTGCCCTGCAGAGCTGGCTGTGTGCTTCTATTGGCATGTTAACTCTGCAGTGACCTCTGGATCCAGCATTGAGAGCACTGGTGCTTTTATACTTCTTATAAACAAACACGAGCCACGTATAGGCTTAAGATGATAGAAGTAAAAAGTAAATAGCTGGGGTTTATTGTGGTTTCTTTGCTTCCTGAAATGCAGAAGTGGGCAGTTATGGATGTATAAACCCAGACGTTTTTTTTCTAACTGTGTCACTTTCTGACACAGCATTGGTAAAAATTCAGCTTGTTTTAATTTTTTTTTCTTTCTTCTTCCTGGCAGTATAAAATTGAGAAGGAGTTCCTAAAGAATCAAAGCCTCAATATCTCTGTCTGGCACAATGATACCTTTGGGAGGAATAGCTTCCTTGGTGAAGTGGAGTTGGATTTAGGAGTTTGGGACTGGAATGATCCATCCAATAAGCAAATCAACTGGTTTCCTCTCAAGCCAAGGGTAGGTTGGCTGTTTTGCATTTTCTGCTGTGTAAGTGCAAAACCAAGTCATTCTTTAGGCTTGGTCTTGTGTGTTTTATGGGTTTTGTGCTGATTATAATCATAAATACTTATAAACTGGTAAACGGAAATACAGTTCTGAGATATCTTTTAGTCTAGCTAACTATTACAATACAAAAATTTTTCTCACAGTCTAAGGAATAGGAATTTCAAAGTATTTCTCGTTGTCATATTGCTGCAGCAGAAATCTGAAGACACTTGTTAACCAAATATGGAGTAAACCTTCTGAGGATAGGGAGCAAGTGCAGCACCATTTTAATATCAGATGTTTGGTTTAAGTTTTTTTTCATTTCAGACTTCAGCAATAACTCTTAATCCAGAAAACAGAGGGGATATGAAACTAGCCCTCAAGTATGTCCCACGTCCAATTGGAGGTAAGCATTACTGCTTTGCTTGGGTTTGTCAAAGTTTGTCAAACCTTTGGTAGTTCATCCTTTTTCTTTTTTAATTTTAAAAAACCCCTTTGTTTAATGTTTGTCATTCACTTCACACAGCTTCCTTCAACATAAAAGTTTTCTGTTTTTTTCCGAGAGGATTAAGTCACTCTGATTGTGAATACAGTTAAGAACCCCAAAGGCCATTTTGAGATCTTTTGCTGTTTTTAATGTTACTGATGAAGAAATTACCTCATTGTCATAATCTAAGATTTGTAATGCAATATGAACGTGTAACAAAATTCTGTTTTCTCAATAATTTTAGAGATTATAAATCATCAGGCAGATGCTGTGATGTGCTAAACAATGACAGCACACTGAATTTCAAGCAATAGTAGATGTAGGACTAGCAGCAAATATTTAGAAAGCAGAAATTTATAGCAGTCTGGTCAGTATTGTTTAATCTTGTCTGGCAACAGATAGTGGACCAATCTGAGAGTGAAACCAGGTCAGGTCTTTAATCCAGACAGACAGTCAATCAGTAAGAAGCAAATATATTAAAAGCGTAAAAGAGCTTATTTGAAAGTACAAGCAACAATAAATGCTAACATCACATAGGCTGATGACAAGCTGATCTGTTTATCTAGGAGCCTTGGGAAGAGAAGAGCAGTGGCATGTGTTTGCTTAGTTGTAACAGAAGAAAAGTCATTGTAGGAATGCAGACATGATGTGATCTTGCAGTACTTTGATGGGATGAAGATCTCAACTTCTAGAGTACAGAGAGCAATGTTGAATTAAGATATAAGATAACAAGTCCAGGTTGAATATCACCTCTACAAATGGGCAAGAATTGCTACATCAGATAAAACATGTTTAAAAGGCTTCTGCTTAAGCAGATGTTTTGTTTTATTTTTACAGGAAAGAAGACTCTATCTACTGGTGAGGTCCACATCTGGGTGAAGGAATGCCATAACCTCCCTCTGCTGAGGGGCAATAGGCTCAACTCTTTCATTAAATGGTACGAATTGTGGTTGAAGTCATCAAACATGATGGCCTAACAATGCTTTGTGCTTTCTAATTGTATCTTCTTTTTCTACATTCATATTAAAAGAACACTGAATTGGTTTCTGATTCTTCTTTAGTGTAGTACAAATTGTCCTGCATAGTTTACGACTTCCAGATGCTAAGTATGTACCACCAAGTAAAACTTTCTGGGAGACCTTTTTGTGTCATTATTACACTTTGGTTTTGTCTCTCAGTCATTTGGTGGAAGGACTAGTCAAACTGTTCTAGCTTTTATCACATTTAAACAAAGCATGTTTGTGCAAAACATGGTTTAACTTAGCAAATTTTGGGGGGAGACAGAAGCGTGAAATAGTGTAATAGTGTGAATACCTAGTTGTATTTCTTCCCCCTTCCTTTCCACATACAGACTAAAAACATGAAAAGACAAGACTAACAAGATGGTTGGGGAAGTCTCTGGCAGCAACAAAATGTCTCAGCATTATCAGTGATAACACAGCAAATAAACTCACTTGTGCGTCTTCCCCACCTGACTTGCCTTTCCATCCTCTGAAGCACAAGGGTGGATACCTGCTGCCAGTATTTCCTGTCAGGGGCAGAGAATATGACACCCTTCACTCCATCTCTGTAGAGCACCTTATCTTCAGTCCTATTTTAACATGCAAAACACAGTTAATCAGCAGCTTTTGTCTTTTCAGTATGTTTAATGCAGGCTGTGCTTTGCAAGGGCAAACTGACAGTGTTTTTTCTCTCTGAAGTACCATTCTTCCAGACACCAGCAGAAAAAGTCGCCAGAAAACAAGGACAGTTGCAAAAACTGCAAACCCAGTATTCAACCACACCATGGTCTATGATGGCTTTAGACCAGAAGATTTAAAGGAAGCCTGCATAGAACTCACAGTCTGGGACCACAACAAACTAGCAAACCACTTTCTGGGAGGCCTCCGGATAGGCCTTGGAACAGGTACTGGACAATCACCACATTAATACTTAATTTACAAAGTAGTCTTTCCCTTTTTCTTTCCCCTTTTCCATTGCTTCTCTTTCAGTCTTTCTTTTCACAGTTTCATTCAGTAATGTACCTATTCTTCAGAACAGATCCAGAAATTTAAATAATAGTAGTGTTTGGGGGGGGGTTAGGATGACTGACAAAGAGAAATATTAGAAACAAACTTTTTTCTGGCCATACATTGTATCTGGTACTGTTTAAAGTACAAGAATATTCTATTCCTGCACCTGAAATCTGATAATGTCCTGCAAACTTACTCGTGCAAAAACACAGGGTAAAGACAGCAGTGGGTGGAAATAAAAGGATAGATCAGGAATGCAGAATAAGATTGGAAGATACTGAATAGGAAAAATTATAAATGCAAACAAATTTTTAGCATAAGGGCAATATAAGATGTACAGATATAGCAACAGGAAAAGCATACAATTCTTGTATTTGACCCTTTCATTCTGCTCTCTGATCTGAGGGTAGGATGTGTTTGGAGTCTTTTCAAGAAATGCAATGTACAAACCACTTTTCACAAATTAATTTCTTGCATGGTTCACCAGAATAACCTAAATTACAAATTAAAATAGTAAATCTTAATTTGAATTTTAGAGTAGTCAAGGTTGCATTTCAGTACAAAATCAGTACCCTGTTTTATTGTTAAACCTTCTCAGCTATATGGGCAATTAGCATATTTTCCTTAGGATTGTGACAAAAAGACCAAGGATAAAAAGGAAAAAATCTCGACAAAGATGACAAAATTTGTGTGAAACTATTATTAATTGTATTTGGCATAATTGCTCAAGAATAAAAATGAAGAACTGGATCTCCAAAGCACTAGGTCAGCTACCTGAGGAGGTGTAACCATTTTAGAGCAGGCAAATTTGATTATCTGCACTTAACTCTGCAGCATATTAAGTAATTTTTCTCTTAAAACTGACATTTTTCTAGGCAAAAGCTATGGAACTACAGTAGATTGGATGGATTCTACTACAGATGAAACTGCCCTTTGGGAGAAGATGATGAACTCTCCAAACACCTGGATAGAAGATACACTACCTCTCAGGATGCTTATGGTTGCAAAATTGACAAAATAAGGTGGATTTTTATTTGTTAATGTCAAAAAGAAACCTTGGGAATGAAACTGAAAGCATGGGAGTGGAACTTGGAAGAGGAACACAGTAGCTTTTTTGACAGCTTCTCTGTTACTGTTCTAGTTTTGTGCTGTCAGATGTCACTTTGTATTTCAAATTAAACATCTGCTTGCAGATCATTATGTAAATTGTAGGGATTTTAAAATTTCTTATTCACTGAAAGCAACTTCAAGAAAGAAGGTGCTTACAGAACTCAGTGTTAGAGGTAGCTGTGATGCCTGGATGACTGTGCTGTCTATCTGAAGCATTGCTGATCCCTTCAGTGATCCAAATAACCAGCAGAAATATAAGAGCAAGTCAACTCTTTCTGTACATTGCTAGGATTGTTCATGAAATCTTACAAATCAGGCAGCAACATTAGTGTTAATACTCATTGGTATGTGTTTGTATTCTCATTATGCCATGTTAGATCTCACCAGCATGGAATATGGGCATGGAGAATTTAGCTTCTTGAAAGTTCCTCTGGTTGTAATTGTACGTTTCTAGGACAAGAAAGTTACTTCCCCAGTGAAAGAAGCATGGCATGAAGTGGTACTGTTGATGTCCTATTCTACAAGGCTCAGAGGACTTAGTTCCAGTGTACTGTAAAAAATCAGGGTTATAAAATGTTTGCTTTATATATGTGTTATCTTGCTAGCATACAATACTTAGTCTTAAGTGATGAAGATGTAAAGGTGAAACTTTTTTATGCCAGTGCTACTCAAAAGGATCTAAATGTGCCAATTTTAGTGATGAAAAGGATGTTGGGTATTTATTCTCTCCCAAGTGTGCTTGTTTGTACCTGTATCCATTAGCTTGGGGATTTTTTGCAAGAAGTGAACTTACCTGTGCTTCAGCCCCATTGTTAGGAGACTGGTAGGAATGTGTTGGGCTTTGCTTAGTTTTGAGGCATAGGAAATAAGACTGGAGTTTGTAACTTGTAGAAATGCATGCTACCAGTAGGTAAATGCATAAAATACAAAATATATTCCTTTTGTTTTCTTTTTTTAATAAATGCAGCCTATTTAAACTAAATAGGATTTCAGTTTTTATTAAAAGCCCGTGGTTTATGTCAGCCATTCAGCATGCAATGTAACAAAATGCAGACAGAAAACATTTTTGAAAATAAATGCACTCTTAGTTTCTCCAGCTAAGTCTAAAAGCTGGTGAAATCTTTCACTTCAGTTAAAGTAGAGGGGAGAAGGGAGATCTTCACAGCTCCAATGCAATTGTTTGATTTAATCATACAAATTTAAATGCTACTTGGCATTTATTATCCACTATGAATGGAAAAAAGGGAAGATGCTGTTCAACCTGCCAGGGAATCCACTTTCGCTCTTGTCAGCCAGGCAGTCTGTGGAGTTTACAAATGTCAAAAGCAGTTTGCCAGGCTTTGATATCTTCCTGCTTCAGGTGTTTTGTATGAGATTGGTAACTGCTACAGTTTCCACTCTGCCAGACATATACAAAACACTTTTTGACTAGGGAACATGTGTACATGACACTTCAGAACAATGTATTCTTACCAACATGGTACAGTTGCTGCTTTGATTCTACATTATTGAAGAGCCACTCCTGAAAGGATGGTGATTCTGAATAATAATAGGCATCTAATTTATTTGTATTCACTCTCTCTACGTGAATTAATTTTTCACCTGAAACCAGAGGTTGCTGTGAACATGACCTTCAGTTTCATAGAATTAATGTTTTTATTGCAGTTTTATCTCCTGTGAAGCTCAAATATACTGCTAAGTCAAACCAGCTTTGGGTTCAGTTGTAGGGATGGGGTCTTAAGGCTCCAGATTTGCAGACAAGTGTCATGTAATCTGCTGTCTTGTATACTCTACAAAATTTTAATACTTAAACTTCACTGCTATCAAAATAAAATGTTTTGTTTGTGACAGTGGCATCTCCTTGTCTTCTGATCAAGTAGAAGACATTCTGTCTTGCTATTTTTTTAGCCCTCCTAGAGACTGGCACGATTTTTCCAATATCTCAGAAGACTCTGCATACCACTGCACTGATAGACCAAACCTCAAATTTTGAAAAGCTACCTGAACATGAATACAAGATTTACTTGCACACTGCACTTGTAGTTAACTAGTTTGATTAACTTATGACACAGAAGTACTACATACTCATCTAGGTTAATCAAGAAACTGACCCAAGTAACTAAAACTGTCCTGTAAGTAGAAAAGTTGCTGCCCAGTTTTTAATACCCTTTTTTTTCCATTGTGTACAGAATTCTTAACTTCAGTAGTATGATAATAGGCAGATAGAGAAATATGAGTTGGGAAGTTGATCCAGACAAAAAGTTTCAAGAAACTTGTTACTTTGCTCTCAATTCAAAGGGAAAGCCATTAGTCATTCATAAACAAAATTTTAAAGGTGCATAATTAGCTACTCATTAAAGGGCAGTTTGATAAATTAACAGCTATGCTTTGTCATAAAGGTGAAGCGGAATTAAGAATCAAAGCAGCCACACTCCTAGAGTATCTTTATGTATATTCATGTTTGTCTGGAGAAACACAACAGCTCCTTCCTCTCTTCTCCTTCATGTTACAAGTTCATCTTTGTTTTAGCCCATAATTTTTTTTTTTTTAGTATATATGTGTATATGCATATATACATATGTGTGTGTCTTCTAAATTACACTGTTTTCACTTCCTATAAATCAGGCTTCAAAGTCCCAGCTCTCCTTTTGTGCTCTGTGTTCAGAAACCTCCCATCTCTGCAAGTAAGGCTGCAAACCTGAGTTGGTGCAGCAATTCCCATTGCTTTGGTTTTACCCATTTTGAAATGCATACTGTGCCCTCCTTCTCTTGTTTGCTTCATGTCTGTTACCCACAGCACTCTTTTCTTTCTCCTTTGTATCCTTTTCCAGAGGATTCAGCAAAACCTGCACAGACTTCTTTCTTCCAGTTACATTTATTTTTCCCTTTCCTATCCTGTCTGCCAGATTTTTATTAGCTGCTGAATAAAGTTGCAAGTTGTTCAGGGCAAGGTCTGTCTTTATTTCTATGGGCCTTCAGTGTGTTCTGAGGTCAGAGCCTGCTATTCTGATCTCCTCTGGCATGTGCAGGGCCTAAGCTGAGAAAGAGGAGTTGTTCAAGCTTGTGGAAATTCACTTTCCTTTTCCAAATCTGTGTGCTTTTGAGAGTGTCAGCAATGTTTGTTTGCTAAGAAACGCTGCCAGCTCTTTCAGCCACCCTGGTGGGGCTGGCCTGGCTCCAAGCAGCCTGGATGAGGTCATGAGCTCTGGAGTGACTGGATTCAGCGTCTTACCTCTATGGAAACGGAACCTCACAAGAGGAGAGGCAACAAATAGACAAGAGAAAGAAAATACCTGGTAAGAAAATAGTCTTCTCTTCTTAAACCCTGCTCTTCATTGTATTTCCACTGGATGGCCTAAAATTTTCAGTCCTTCCCCGTCTCCTCCATTATTTGCAAAGTATCCAAAGTATCAACAGCAGTGAGAGAGTGCAGGATGGAGGCAGAGCTGGTGTCTGTACTGCAGTTCATACTACACAGCTCAAAAATTCTTTGTGCTTCACAGGTTTTTATTTATTTTTGTTGTACATTATCTTTCATTCTTGCTTTAAGCTGGCTCCTTCCAATCCTGTCTTTACCTCCAGTCAAAGCTTGTAATTCACAAAACCTGATTATCAGCATGCTGTTTCAGGTATGCATCCAAATGAAAACTTGTAGATGAGTTTTAGGCTAATTTTTCAAATGTCTGGGTAGCATGCTCTGTGATTCAGCACCAATAACCATTTTGGTGCATATATAATATAAGTATTTTCCTTATTTTTACATGAAGAACCAGATTTTTAAAATTACATGCCTAAAATGATCCAGCAGATCAGTGTGAAAACTCAGGTGAGGAACTGTTTCTCCAGACACAGAGGCTTTGCATCACAGAGTGTTTACTAATTATTAACATTGTATAGATCTTTTATTTGATTCATAAATCTCTAAGCATGGGATAAGGCTATTCAGTTATTTTTAACAAGCAATGACTATCATAGGAATCTTGTAAATCAATTAGAAGTTTACGTAACCCTCTGTGTTTTATTTGCAGTTACAATACAGAGCTGTAGGAGAAAAGAAAGGCAGAGGAAAAGCATTGCACAAGGAATTATTTACAGCTTTATCATTTACAAGCTTTTTACCTAAATATAATGGCAGTTCTTGTAGCTACAACAGCAGTGCCTCAGGAAGGAATGATTAGTGAAGCTAGTCATCAGCAAATTAATAGGTTTGCATAAATACTAAGCCCACATTCTTTGCTTTTGCTCACAGAGTCTGGCATCCTTGAGTCTCAGTGTTCCTGACTGAACCAGGGGAGGGAGAGGGCGGCAGGCCTGGGTGGTTGCCAGCTGACATTGGTTTTGAGAGGTCCTGTTCCCCTGCATCAGTTTCTCTGGACTTCCAGAGAAACACCACCAGCTGATGGCAGCAGTGTTGGCCACACAACCACTGGGCACTGTTAAAATATAATGGGTGTCGCTAACAGAAGCAGCCACTATAAAATTTTATCTCATCTTTGCATGAAACAGGGGCTCCATGGCTTAAGAGACAGGAGCAGGGATGGCTGATTCCACAGGTGATCCAGGGACAGGCAGAGACATGGAAGATCTGACAAAAGGTTTGGAGGAACTCTGCGAGAGCTCTAAGGAGCAGAGTGAGGAGGCATTGCTGGTTTCACACCTAGAACAGCACCATCATCTTGTTTCTATACTGAAGAAGAAAGTGGATGACACACACGAACGCTGCAGAGACCTGGAGCAGCTCAACATGGAACTGGAGAAACTGAGGGCAGAGGATGCTGTGAAAATGAAAACCCAGACACAGCGTATTCAGTATTTGGAGGGGCGCTTCATGGATCTGGTCAAAAACCATGAAAAGATGATTCAGTTCAAAAACGAACATAAAAAACAGCACCTGCAGCTGTGGGAGGAGAACAGGCGCCTGCGGCAGGACAGGGAAGCGCTCTTCAGCCAGGCTGTGAGCGAGAAGGAAGCTGAAGTGCTCCGTCTGGTGGCCCAGGGAAGGAAGCT
The DNA here is from genome assembly GCA_024734555.1 of Trochalopteron elliotii. Classification (NCBI taxonomy): domain Eukaryota; kingdom Metazoa; phylum Chordata; class Aves; order Passeriformes; family Leiothrichidae; genus Trochalopteron; species Trochalopteron elliotii. The sequence goes on from JANPWX010000175.1 coordinate 2,478,882, forward strand.
CTCACAGCAGTTATGCTCCTTGCAGGAGAAATATGCTTGTGAGAGTCACAGAGCCCAGGAGCGAGAAAAGGAGCTGCTGGAAGCTCAGAGCCAGCAAGCAGATGCCTATGCCCAGGAGGTGGATTCACTGAAGAAGCAGCTGCAACTCCTACAGGAGAGGCACCAAGAAGCTGCTGCAAGGGCTGAGCAGGTAGAGAGTCAGCAGAGGGCTCAGGGCAGTGAGCTGCAGGCCAAGCTGGAAAAGGCACATGAAGAGAAAGAGCAGCTATTGAACCTGGCCATGGAGAGGAGCAAAGCTCTGCAAGATAAGGAACGGGAGATTCAGAAGCTGGAGGAGAAGCTAGAGACCGTGGAAGAAGCCATGCAAAGAGCAGGAAGGTGCCTCGAGAAAAAGGCGGCAGCAGTAGACAAAGATCTGAAGGTTCAAGAGCTCCAAGGACAGCTGGAACACAGCAAGCAGGCGTACAATGAACTCTTGCTGCGGTTTGAGGCTTACAGAAAGCACAGTATGGATTTGCTGACTAAAGAGAGAGCTCTGAATGTCAAACTCCGCCACTTTGTTGCATAGCTGCAGTTTTTTCTCTGCTCTCCTCAACAGGTGCCTCTATGGTAACACACCCCTGAATGTTGTTCCTCTCCATGGGACCATCCTCTGGTTTGTTTATACTGTCCTCACCAGTTTAAACCCTCCTGCAATGACAGTTCTGTAGTCTTTATGTCATTACACTTTTATGAAAGTAAATCACTACACTCTTAAATCTGAACATGGATCATTGAACCAGTCAAACCTGTGACATGAATGATTAGAGTGGAAAACATAAAATATGAATTTGATTTATTTAGTGCTAACCTCTGCTGAATCATAGGTTTTAATTTTTTTATTGTTAAAACCAATATATTTTTCAAGATGACCAAAAGCTCAAACTCTTAGCCTTTAATATTTGATTCTGCTTTGAAGTTCAGCAGAGGCTAGGAGCGTAAAAGGCTCTGAGGCTCCAAAAAAGAAATCCTACCTTGCAATATCTCTGCAATTCTCTAAATTCAGGAACTTAACAGGTAACCCGATAATGTCATACAACATCTGATTCTCAACCAAATTACCGTTTATAGTTTTCTAGTAGTCTTACATATTTCTGCAGTAATTTAAACCCTATTTAATGCCAGAGTAGTATTTATATCTCCATTCAACTCAGAATAAATTGTCAAGTCTTTTGGGTGATTTCAATCTGTTCTTTGGAACAGGACAATGGTCTAGATGTTCCACCAGGGTTTTTTTCCTGCTTCTAGCTGTTTTCTGCATATAAATATTAGTGATACACTCTTCTATTTTGTGCACATCTGGCACCTTTTGACAAAAAGAAAAATCTTTCCTGTCAGCACTGTGGGATACAGAGACCTCCCACTCTCTCTTGCTGGTCTCCTACGTAAGAAGGAAGTTTTTTCCTGCTGAGTTTCAGCTCCTGCTCTTTAAGTCTCCAACAACAAAAAAAACCCTCCCCCCAAAACAAACAAACAAACAAACAAAAAACAACAAAAAACCCCCACCCCAAAACACCCACCATGACGGGCAAAACGCCATTCCCCACCAGGGCTGTAGGCAGCTGCTGCCAGAGTACCTCAAGTTCTTTGTCACATGCTTATGGCTTGGGATAACTCAAGAATTTAGGTAATGGACTGAGTATTTCTTGGTCCTGAGTATCTGTAAGCCACAGCCCAGTATCAGACTTGGTATCTATGGAGGTTGTTTACAGAAATGACCAGAAGCAGCAGGTCTGGAGGCCAGTGACCAGTTTGTCTCAAGGACTGTCTGAACTAGATGTGGTTTCTGGCTCTGGCACAGGTTTCGCAGAGGAGCTGTGGATGACCCCATCCCTGAAAGGGTTCAGTGTGAGGTTGATGGGGCTCTGAGCAACCTGGTATAGTGAAAGGTTTACCAGCTCAAGACGGGGGTTGGAACTAGGTGTTTTTTAGGGTCTCTTTCAACCCAAACTATTCTGTGATTCTGACGCTACATAAGCAGCAGCTGCTAGCAGCCTTTCTTCTGAACTTCTCTGGGCTGATCTTGAACCCACACAAAGCCAAGTGAGAAGTACTGCTCTATGACCTGCTGTGTGATAAACCACAACATTTCTTCTGATCCTAGCTCCTCAAAGTGTCATCCTACATCTGTTTTATGGACCACATTCTCCGACTTTTTAACCATACTTCTCTTATCCGAGGTGCCCACCCCACATTTAGTTAATCTCAGTGCTGACAGCTACAGCGTAAACGCCATCTGACTCACACACTACACCCCTGGTCTGAGAGCTGGCTGCTCTGTTTGAATTAGTCCATGGGCAATGAGCAGCACCTGTATCCCTCTGGTCACTGCAAAAGACCCTGACAGCAGGTGCCTAAATACTCTAAAGCTGGGCAGAGGACACCTGCTCACTGTGTGACAGAAGAGCCCCACAGGCCCCTGGACCAGCCCCAGCCATGGGGTGTGGTGGCAAAGAACCCACATTCTCCACTCCTCAGGGACATCCCCCTTCCCACCCTTTGGCAATGTGTGAGAGACCTTCCCCCCTACTCCCTCACACACAAACCCCTTGTCACTGCCCCCCACATTCCTTCCTTCACCCCTCATCACACACACACACTCCACTCCTGTACACCCACATTTCCTACGCACCTCTCATCACCCCAACCACACACGTCTCCCCTCACACCCGCAGCCTCCCACACCGGTCACCCTGCTGTCCACAAAAATCGGATTTGTTACCTGGTGTGCAACAAGCCAATAATTGCACATGTGAGACATTAATTTATTTCAGAGTCACACAAGCCTGGGTGCTCGGTGGTATTCCACAAATCCAGCACACCAACTATCAAAAGCTTTTACAAGTTACGCATTTTAGCAAACAAGAGAATTGGTGTTACAAGCTACAAGTTACCTAGATCTCCTATTAATTAGTATTCTATCAGTTTATGATTCTCTCTTGCTAGTTAGTTTGCATGCTCAGCCCTTCTTTTTTGGGGTCGGTGGTCCCTGAGTTGGTGGTTGGGATCTCCCCATGCTGGAATTATTTTTTTACCTAGTCGGAGCTTATTTAGCGCAGTTGCCAAGTTGGGTTTGTAAATTTATTCCTTATCGTGGGAGTTCTGCCAGATGTCCTTGTGGCCCGTAACTTCTGCATTCTTTGTGTCCACTATCAGCGGTACATCCTTCTTCCCAAGCTTTGTTAACCTCCCCCTAGGTCTGAGGTCATTGAAACATGTTGAGCCCTAAACCTTAAGAAGGCAATTCTAGTGACAATTAATTTGCCCTTCTAACGCTTGGAGATCCCTTGGAGCTTGTCAGCTGCTCTCTGTTTCACGGATCTCCCTTCTCGTTGATTAGGCTCGAAAGTATACAAAGATCAAACGTCAAAGAACGTCCTCTCTCAAGAAAATGTTTACATATTATTCCACATTCGGTAACAGTTCCACCC
>JANPWX010000175.1:2482704-2495853 GCA_024734555.1 Trochalopteron elliotii
CTTCAGGGACACGGGCAGCCCCCGCCGCCAGCACCAGCACCTCCAGCCCGCCGGCGAGAGCAGCGACCACGACTACGCGCTGCCCAGCTCCCGGCCCCGCGGCCTAGAGGAGGCGGCGGCCGTGACTGAGACGGAGGAGGAGTGGGCGGCCCCCGGCGGGATCTGCCTGCACGTGGACCGGGATCAGGTGTCGGTGGAGTTCTGCTCCATCTGTGCTCGGCGGGCAGCGGCCTCCTTCAAAATGTAGGGTGAAATACCTGCTGCAAGTACTCGTGGGGTTCTCACCCGTAAGGGCCTCGCGTCGCGGCGGAGGAAGCAGGCAATGGTGCGGAGGAAAAGAATCCATACAGTGGTGATGGGGTGGTATTGGGGGAGATGCAAAGGAGGGGAACCTGGCGCTTACTTAAGCGGCCAGGGTAACAAAAAAAATATTCTCTGGAACGGCACGTTGGGAGCCAGACGGTGGCCTTGGTTGGAGGTGCTGTAAATGTGGCGTGTGGACGGTAGTGGTGTGAGCCTGTTTGGCGCTGGCAGTCGCGCAGAGCTGCGTGCAGCAGTGCGACAGTGGTCGTGCAGACTGACACGCGTGGTGCACACGCGGAGGTGCCGCCAGAGCCCGTTCGCAGCACTTGGGTGAAAAGATCATGCCGACTTGATGCATGAAGGTGTGCTCGGCTCCGCTTCGCAGTAAAGATAATGCTGACTACCCGGTCTTGAGTCAGATAATGTCTAGCCTGCTTATCCCGAGGAGCCGAAAATGCTTGCTTAGAAAACCAAACAAAAAACTCCATTATGACATCGTCACTGGACAAACTTAAGAAAATAGTAATGATCGGCAAAAGAAAGCATGCATATAAATTTGTACTGCATCTCAGTTATACATTACTATTAAAACCTCTCTGACAGTTTCTCTTTTAGGTGGTTGCCCTGCCAGGCTCCGTTGTGTAGGGGTTAAAGAACAGTCGTTTTCCACCTCGCAACCTGGTAAGGATCAATATATTCCCATAATGTGGTATCAGACAGCTTGCTTTGCTTATCCCAGTCTCTTGTAATGACTGGTTCAGAGAATGATTTCTCTGGTCCTTGGCCTACTCTGCCAAAATGTTTCTAGCTCTGGATGACAACTAATAGTAAAGGTTACAATCACATCGTTCTCATTAGCTGTTTTCCTGGTTTAGTTTTTGAAACAAATACATTGGCTACAGAGTAGCCAATGCAAGAGCTATATTTTGAATTTTAAAAAAATGTTCACACCTTTGAAATAGAAATTTCCTATTAAACCAAGTATCTGATGAGCTGAAAAAGGAAAATATGCTAATAAGGGGGACGTGACATTTATAGCCTTCTGTTACAGGGGACTGTCCCAAAAGTCTAAGTAAATCGCTTTTTGAATGGAAAAAAAAAAGGAATTTGTGACCTGTTGGTTTAAAATGCTGTCTAGTGTTAGGGATTCACGGTGCCTTTGAAAAGCCCTTCCCTAGCTTGCTCTAATTCACGATGCAGAGTTTTACCTGATGAAACAGATTTAACCTGAGCACTGGGTAAATCTCTGCAGAGGAATCCTCACATAGAGGAGTCACTCTTGCATGGACATCTAGGGAGAATTAGGTTTGAAGAATCAGTGCATCAAAGTAACTTTACCTTCCCATAAGTAAATCTCAGTGCCCATGCACACTGAAATTCCTGTGTTACTTCAGAGTAGCTCTAAATTTTAAAAATACTGCATGTCTACGCATGTGCTTAACTCTACTGTAGAGTTCTTAATTTAGCCTCGTACAGTATCCAGAAATCTGTAACCAGATATAATTAAGCACAGTTTGGAGATGAGCAAATATGTATCTGGAGGCTACTGATATGAAAAATTCTCCTGAGATAGGAGGACAAATAGTTTGACAAACAAATAGTGTGTGTTTTCTTGTACTAGTCAGTGTTTCTTCCTATCGCAAAAGATGAGTGGGTTCATTTTTCAGTTGTATTACAATGTTTAGGTTGTTTAAATGTATGTCAGTTGGGGGAAGAAGGATTGTGAAAATGATAATATGTAAAGTGAGGTTTCACAAAGAATACTTTTCTAAAAGAGCTTCATTTATTAATTTCTTAAAAAAAAAAAGATGCTATTTAGCATTTCTGAAGTCTTGTTTATTAAAGCCTTAAATTTTGCGTTTAAGGCTAAGTAGGTGAATGCATTTTCTCCCAGTCATTTACTTTATTGGTGCTAGACCGTCACGTGTTCATCAGTAGAAAAGGAGTTTGATTTTTCTTTGTGAAACATCACTGTGTGATAAAGTATATGTGTATTTAGCATCCTTGTTTTTCTTTATGCTAAAGTGGATTCAGCTGTGTTGGGGCAGAAGAGACGGGACCAGCTGCTGGCCACATTTCCTGCTTTATTTTAAAAGGTAGTATAAGAAATGAGAATAAAGAGGTAACAGGGCTTTTGCTGTCTTTGGTTAAAAAAAAAAAAAGTTGAATGCTGGGATTATTTACTGTCATTCAAAATGATGTTTTTTTAAAAGGCAATATTCTATCAACCAGGTTTTACTCCACTGTATGCAGAATTCCATCTGTTCAAGGGATATTGCCAGCACGAAAGAGACTTAGTGGGATATGTGTGACCTTACACCTCTGTGGGGGCATCAACAGGGCTGTTAAAAGTTTCGGTCTTAACTTGGGTAACTCTGCTGTAAGTGATGGGTTGTGGGTTAACTAGTGCAGAGGAGTCAGAGTTAACCACCAGGACCTGCACTGACTGATATGCAAAATGGAAAATAATTTAGATTCAACCTAATCTCAACCTGTCTAGCTCAGACTTCATGAACGTGCTTTATTTTGCAGTTTTAATGTGCTTGAGGAAAAGAGAAACGCTAATGTAGCAAGCATGGGATGTTCCAGTGGCATTTTTACGGTTACTTCAGTGTAGGAGTGTTTTTAAAGTTAATTTAAATATGCATTCTTTCTTGTTGCATCACTTCTGAATGGCAGGGTCAGGGACAGTTCTGGCCTCTGCTGTGAACCTGCACAATGCTCTGTTGTGACACGACCTGTGGCTGTGTCTGAGAGCAGCTGATTTTCTGACATGCAAAATGGTGTTTTATGGTACAAGAACAAGGTCAAGTCCCAAGAAAGTCAGTGGCTGCAGGCATTTCTAGTGCCTACTGAATCATATTTAAACCAAATAGAAGGGAGGAAGTTATTTGAAACTAATCAACTGTACTATCTGTATGGTGTATTATTAATGTAGCTTTTTGAAGTGAAAGCCTTGAAATGACATAAATTAATACTTGAAAATATATTGTACATGTTTCTTTGTAATTGTGCCATTCAGATAAAAATACAATATCATAATAAAATCAGACTTGTTGATCTTTCAGTTTATGGGCTCAAATGTTTTTTCATGTTTTTCTTTTTATGAATGACTTGGTTCATTAAACAAAGTGGTAAAACAAAAAGGGGAAAATATTGTTGCTGCTATTTCTGGGTCATCAGCTGGAAAACAAGACAAAATGGATCAGGGTGTGCAGGAGAAATGTTCTTGCTCTTCTGTCTTTAAAGGTAATTTTGTGGTGAGGACAGCACAAAGGTATTATTCCTTGAACTGCATTTAGAGCTTTACTTCTGAGAATCAGCACTTCTTGTATTTCATAGTTGTTCTTAATTTTTTATTCATATGGCTATATTTGATCAATATACCATGGAGGAGTAAAATACTTATATAAACCTTCTGTGGTCCATTGGCATCTTCCTCCTTTCTGTTCTGTTTTTAGGCTCTGAAGTTTCATGACTGGTTAATTACATGCTGTTGAATCACAATTTTTGATCAAATTGCTGTTTCCACACTAAATGCTGGAGTAAGTGTTAAAAACGAAAGGTTTGACAGTGCTGAAAGGACAGAACATTTTCAATGGTCCAGAGTGAGCCATGTGCTTTATGTTCAGGTTTCTGCTCATCTGAAATGCTTTATTTGTAGAGGACAGTTTAAAATAGCACACTGATTTTCTAGCATGAGGGGATTCTAGTGAAAGTGGTCTGCAGCTTGATAAAAAGGAGCATTTCACAAAAAATACTGCATAAAAGTGTAAAAGCATACTGGCATGCTCTGCCTTTTTGGCCTCTAGTTGTAGGAAATATCCTGTTCAGCACTGAAACGTGTTTGGTAAATTGTGCCACAGAACCAAATGCTGCCAGTGTTCTGCTGCATAGCTATACTACCTGCATGTACCTTTTTTCCCCCAACACAGTCACTTGAAGACTTGAAGAAGTCACTTGAAACAATTTCATGCTTAGTTCTCCTTTAGTCCTTTGGAGTTTGATTCTGGTGCAGTGACTCTTGGTAGTGTTTTAAATTAACTTCTCTTTCCTCTGAAGAGCTTTGCAGCATCTGGGAGTTAAAAACAAATTGGTGCTTCTGTAATCTGTAGCTGCCTGGAGAGATGATATCAAAGGAAATGCAGGGACCCATGTTCCAACACTTGGCATTCCTTGGTACTTCCAGAGAATCAGATTTCTCATGCCATTTGTCAAAACTGTTACCAGTTTTCCCTGTGAAACACAGGGATCTTGGCAAAATACAAAGGCCTTTTGGACATTTACTGATTTTTAAAGTGCTGTGTTCTTTAGAGTTTGTCGTTGAAGAGATTTCCTGCTGGAATCAGCAATATTCTGGTTATAGGGCTGTATTTACTATTAGTTACACTGGAAAATGTCTGAAGGATATGTTAGGTATGGGAGCTGTTCAGATGGACTGTTTAAAGAACACCCTGTGCAAAAATTCACAGTACCAGCTGCTGATTCTACATTTTTCCACCCAGTTTAAGTGGGCTATGCAGATGTGGAGAAATAACTCTGCCTGTGCTCATTAGCAGGAAGATGCCGAGGGCAGGACTTGCACATGTACCAGCAGGAGGATGAGGGTGTCATTTGCAGGAGCTGTAGAACAGAGTGTAATGTTGAGACAGCATTTAGAATGGTGCAGCTAGAAGATGAAAGTGGTGCTTTTTTAGTATTTCTGTTGGCTCTTATCTGGAGCCATTCTTGGCATTCCTTTGGCCGTGGTTCAGACTTGGAGTAGCCTGAAATCCTTTCTCTGGGCTTGTTTCTACTACAATGGTGGAAGAAAGGATCCAACTAACACCTGCTCTCACTCAGTGTTGGTGGGGAGTTTGTTACAGTTGTCAGAGGCCCAGGGCTGGTTCTTGGGGTTTGTAGGAGGTGGGTCGGATCCTGTGGATGAAACAGGGAATGGAAGGAGCATTCCCACACTCCCGTGTAGGCACTCCTCCACATGCATGCATGCCAGAACTGGGATAGTATCTTGCTGTCCTGTGGAATTCTGAAACCATTTCAGACTTTATTGATTAACTTCTGAGAACACTTCTTCCCCTCAGTAGTTTAAGGAGAAGTACAGAAGGTGTAATTGAAAAGTTTCCTTGTTCACAAACACACCACCTTTCTAGTCTCAGGAGGACCTTTGATGTGACTAGTGCTGAATATGTAAAGTACATGCTTGCAATTTGTGTGTTCATCAGTGATGCTGGAAAAAATGATCAGGCTTTGCAACTTGCTAAAAATGTTGAGGAATGTAACTTTTTTTTTTTTTTAATACACAATCTTCACCTTTTACTTTAAGAAATGAGTATCTAAAAGGATGTGATTTTAGAGGTCAGACCACTAAACATCAGAACATGCATTTTGGTCACTGAGGATAATTATCACTTCAATTTATACCAAAATGAAAGTAAGAAGGGAAGATCCTTTTGAATCTCACTCTTACATAAGCACTGGAATCTGTTAACAGTATTTTAAATCTATCACGTTAAACGCTTGCAATAATCACTGAGCCAATCATTGTCATTCTTCAAGATACTATTGCACAATAACACCTTTATTTTATGTTTTTATTATCACAGGTAAGTGATTCTGTTGGTTAAAGTCTGATGGCTTCTGGAGATGTGACAATTCACTGTCATGTAAAATACTTGCTCCATGAGAACCTCCAGTCTCGAGGTGATTAAGGTAAGGCCAAGCTGGGTGCAGACCAGTATGGGAACACCACCTGACACAGCAACACTTTGAATCGATCTCTACCTAACAACAACAGGGAGGCTGCTGCTGCTGGGTCATGTTCCTGCTATAATGACCCATTTTTAAGGAAAAGGTAGATAAAGATGATGAAACTCCCTCAATATGTATTTTTATCAGTATTACAGCATAAAATTAAACCCCTTTCAATTAAAAGTCTCAATGCTGAATTCTTAATTCTCATTAATAAATGTTTCCACATGCATCTCTGGGGATGCCTGAATTTTATTGAAGTGACTGTTGACCAGTAACTGTAGAGCTTTTACAGTTACAGAATCATTTAGGTTTGGAAAAGGGCCCCAGGATCATCATCATGACCAACTCCTCCACTACACCATGGCATTAAGTGCCACATCCAGTGGTTTCTTAAACACCTCCAGGGAGGGTGACTCCTGCCACCTCCTGGGCAGTCCATTCCAATGCTTAACAAGCCTTTCTGTAAAGAAATTCCTCCTGATGTTCAACCTCAAACTCCCCTAGAACCGTTTGAGGCCATTTCCTCTTGTCCTGTCACTTGTTGCCTGGGAGAAGAGGCCAACCTCCACCTATGGGGGTTTAGACCTTAGATCAGAGTGAGAGTATTACTCCTGTAGAAGAATTCCTGATTTAGCTCTCAGTCTGGAGAATACACTAAAGATACCTCATGCAGTATGAAAGCTGCAATTTCTATTGCTCTAGAACATCCAGCCACCAATGTGAAGACACACCCGACTCATAAATACACTACTCTGGAGCACTGATCTTAGACGTAGCTGAGATATCCCAGTAACAGCACCAGCCCTCAAAGGCCTCTTGACTCAGCCATCCTTCAGGAAAAGACTTAATTTCAAGGCAAAATGATTACAAGGCCAAGGGCTGTGTTTTTGATATGTTGGGAAGGCTGACATGACTATCAGTCCTGATTGCTCTGTGATAAAAGTGTTCTCTACAGTGTGACCCATCTAAAAGTGTAAACGGGGTAAGCTTGTGACAGAAGTTTTGTGCTAGCAGAATGGAAAAAATACTCAGATTTTGAGAAATCTCAAAAAACCTTGCCTTGATCTTCCCCCCGCCTTTTTTTTTTTAAATCTCTATGGTTTGCATTATGAAGGAAAAAAGCTTTTTCAAGAATATTCATTTTTTACAGCTTAGAGAAGTTGTAGCATCACCTTAGAACCAAACATTTAAGTAGGCACTGTTAATACTTTCTTGCCTCCATTTCCAAAGCAACATAGCTGTCTCTTACTCAGGTGTATAACTAAACTGGGCATAATGAAAAGCTTAACCTGCATTTAAGTTCAAAACTTTAAAAATGCCAGCACAGAGACTTTTTTTTTGTATTAAAAAGACACAGCAACACTTCTTTTTCTTGTTTATTATGGTGATTATCCAAAGCAATTGAAAAGCTGATTTACTTCATTCAGGTAGCTCTTCAGAATCCCTGCTACTGTTCATCTGCAGCAGCATTTTGATATATATTCCATGCTGTTTAGTGGCAAGATATAATCCAGTCACAACCTGCACCAGTATACCCAGACTCATCTTCCTAAAGACAGGCTGAGCAGTTGTGAGCCAGTAGCGAAACAGATTTTCTTTCCCTGGCAACGGAGTTGACATATACCTGAACAACAGAAACAGTGGTAGAAACTTACATTTTTTTCTATGCAAGTGTCAAGATTTAACATAAATATTTATGCAGATAGTAATTTTCTCTTCCTTCTTCTAAGTTAAACTCACCTGGTGATACTGAGCTCTCTGGATAAATGCTTTAGAACATCCTGACCATGCCCTGGGTCTCACCAAGCCTCACCCTGCCCTTGCTGTGCTCTGAATTACACAGAATGACACCTGTCAGGGACTTTGGCTGCTGGGCACTGCCCACGGTCAGTGAGGTCCCTTGGCTGTCCAGTCACCTTCAGTGGTGGCAGGATGGCAGCCACCACTGCACACACCCAGGCATACCCTGGAGACTTGGAAAGTTCCTGCTAAACACCAGGGCTTCCCAATGGATCACTTTGCAGATCTTATTTCACTTTGGTGCAGCTCTTACAAACTTCACTTTGTAATTAGATGACCTTAATGTACATCTCCTTCCACATCCTAAATGTCTACAAGAAGACAAGTGTGCACAGATTAAATATCTACAGAATTCACCCTGAGAACTGAACATTTAACCCATAAATACATCTCTATCAATACACGGCAGGTAAGTAAGACGTACCTGGCTGCAAGGCTGGCGTTCAAGGGGATAGCCAGGAAAATGGGATAGAAACCACCCACAACAGCACCTACTAATCCTCCTCTGATCACAGCACAGACCTCACAGTTCAGCTGACCTGCGTGGCAAACAATATTTCACTGCCAAGGTCCACACATGCTCCACCACATCAACTTGTAAGCTGCGTGCAAGAACCTGAAAACAGGTTCTTGACAGAAACTTCCAAGCTGTACAGATATGCAAAAAATTATAAAGGAGGACTCTTCTTTTAAAAAAACAACAAGAAAAAAACCCAAACCAAAATAACAACAAAACCAGTCCCAAAACAAAAACAGACAAAACCAAAAACAATCACTCCCACTCCAACCCACGATGAATTTATCATTTGAAAGTTGACCTTCAAATGAAATTGTATGGATGGGGGGAAATTGAACTGCTCTGTTGCAGTCACTTTTATACGACACTGAGTGAAAAATGCTGAAAATAAGTGATGAGTAAAAGAATTTTTTTAGAAAGATATAAACATATGTTTCTCCTTTCCCACTCCACTTTGAGAACTCACTGCTGTCCAATGCATTCTGTTTTTCAAACTCTGCTTTACAAACAGGTTTTTTAAGACCACAACAGTTTAAGAGCAGGGAGAAAAAATGTTACATAGTGTACAGAAAGCAAAGCCCTTTCAAAGAAAAAAAAGGAATAAAGAGGTTTTTACCTGAAAATAAAGGGTCATGCACAAAAGCTTCATAAACTAGTGCTGTTGAAAGAAATGGAATAACAGCCATTGGCACAGCAGACACCAAGGAAGCCTTTCTGACATGTAAGATGCTCCTGAAGAAATTATTTGCTGCTAAGCCACATAAGCTTGAATTTGCTGCTAGGAAGTATTTTCCATGATTACAAAGGTTCCTGTGAAAGAAGGAAAATCAGCTCAGCAATTGAGAACTGTAAAGAAGTTTAGTTTAGTCAACACTACAGTTCCCTTCTGAAAATCCTGCAAACAAGGGGTAAGAGATGTAGATCTCTCACTGGTGCAAAATGGAGAGTAACTACTTTCAAAAGCAGCCAGTGCAGCATCCTCTGTTACATGTCTGAGTTTACACACACCTCAAGAGTGAAATGACAGGTTGAGAAGCTGTTGTTAGTTTTTTTCCCCCCATTATTATAGTTCATGGAAACGTCATTAAAGCTCTCCTAATAAGCATGTTTCTAAGGATAATGGTTCCTGAAAAAAAGTGAGCAAATATATATACAATAAAACACATAATTTTAAAAAGTCAAGTCAATCTACTCATAATTCTTCTACATTTTAATGTGTTGAGTAACATTAAGCACTAAAAAAAAACATACAGAAAAGATTTCAGAGATGCCCTTGCTAAACTTGCAAAACTCAAAACACAAAAAATGTCAGTCAACAAGGACACTATCTATTTCTTGTTTTGAATAGGAAAATTTGAATTTTACCTTTATAATCACAGGCAATGAGACACAGGCAAGCACATCAATAAATATGGAGGACTGAGACTAAAATTTTAGCAGCATATTTAAGTATCCAAATCAGAGCAAATTAATGTACCCAGGACCAGGAGAATCTACTTAGTGAGGTACAGAACTGCTACACTGTACAAAAGAAAAGAAAAGGAGGGTGGAAGAGTTGGGGTTTGTGATTTTTTGTTTGTTTGAGCTCCCTAGTGTTAAAAACAAGTGCTTAGGTAAACAGGAACTCAGTTTGACTGCAGCATCCTTGCTCTTCCTTTGCAGACATTAGTGAGCTCCCCTCTGGATACAAGCTCTAAGTCCTGCCAGCAACTGGCAGCTACTTCTTTCCAAGGCCCAGCAATCCAGAGTCTCTATCCAGACATTACCACATCACTACCCAGTATCTGCCTCCCCTGCTCTCCTGAGGAAGGAGTTTTGGAGGCTGAACGTGAGGGCGGCAGATCCTACACAAAATTGTAGCCTTTTCTTTCTCACCTGTGTGGGGAGGCCCTATGTTACTACCAGCAGTTAGTTTAGCCAGCAATTTAGACCTATTAAAAATATATATAAATAAAATAAGCTCCTGATTGCTCTTTATTTCTAAAAAATGTATCCAAGCTGATACACATGCAAATGGCTCCTCACAGAACCAGCTCAGGTTCAGTAAGATTTTGCAGGTACATGCAGTATCAGAAACCAAAAGGTCATCTGTGAGGCCCAGAAGGCATTCGGCTGGCTTTGTGCTGCACAGAACCCTGCTGGTGAACCTGCAGGACTCCAGCTGACTCCACCACCACCACCTGGATACCTTAGTCTCGCCTTCCTGAAACAGGGGGCGGTGCAGAATGAAATGCAGAAACCAGCAGGTTGATGCTCACTCAGTTCTGGCCTCAGGCCAGCCCTGCCGGACACAAGATGAGTCCAGCAGAATCACATTTCAGTTTCCTAGAAAATTTTCTAGCTCTAGCGTAGGACTGTGACAATGCTCAGAGCCAGTCAGGGCTGATCAGCCATCCCAGAACCCCAAGTACTGGAGAGCACCTGCCAGAAACCAGCTGAGCAGAACCAGAGCCAATACTGAAATAAGCACATTGAAAAAACATAAAACAAGTTTTCTGTTCTGGACAATAACAAGTGTCTTCACAATTACATAATTTTTAACTGCAAGGAAAATTTGTAATATAAGAATAAGGAAAAAGAAAAGCCTACAAGACTTGAAATGTTTGATGCACTTATCTTCATTTATTTTACCAGCACTTACTGATCTGTTTTAGGAAGCTCATTGAACATCTTTTGTATGATTTCCATCCGCTTAAATCTTTCCAAAATTAGTCTTTGCTGCGGAGAATCTCGTTCAAGAAACTCTCTTCCTGTCATCTTGAAGGCCTGGATCATAAGGAAAAAAAATAAACAAATGTAATCAAAGTTGCATAGCCTCAGCATGACTCAAACATTTAGACTCTTTGCCACTATGAATCACAAATGCATTTCCTATTCTGCATGGCAATACTCCAGGTTTAAATTGACCTAACCATCAAACAGAACTGTAAGAAAAAACCTCAAGCAAATAAATCCATATTTGTAGACATAAATCAGAAAGCATACAGTTGCAGTAGGATTGTGTGGCAAGGCTTTGGTAGGAGGGGAGATGGAAGGGTGTCTTCTGAGATGCCAGGAGCTCCCCCTGTGTCCAACAGAGTCTGTCCCAGCCGGCTGCAAGACAGACCTGCTGCTGGCCAAGTCTAAGCCCAGCCACTACAGTGGTGGTGTGTGGGGGAAAGCTAAGAAATGGTAAAAACTGCTGCACGACAGTAGCTGGAAAAGAGGAGTGAGAGGAAAAGCCCTGCAGACCCCAAGGTCAGTGGAGAAGGAGGGCAGGAGGTGCTCCAGAGCTGAGACTCCCTGCAGCCCGTGATGCAGCCCACAGGGAGGCAGCTGTGCCCCTGCAGCCCATGGAGGACCACGGTGGAGCAGAGATCCACCTGCAGCCCCCGGAGGATCCTATGCCAGAGCAGAGGAATGCCCAAAGGAGGCTGTGACCCAGTGGGAGGCCTGTGCTGGAGCAGGCTCCTGGCAGGGTATGTGGCCACATGGGGAGTGGAGCTCAGGCTGGAGTGAGTTCCCGGCAGGACCTGCAAACCCGTGGGGGACCCACACTGCTACTGAAGGACTGACCCCTGTGGAAGGGACCCACACTGCAGGAGTTCATAGGGAACTGCAGCCTGTGGGCAGGACTCGTGCTGGAGAAGTTTGTGGAGAACTGTCTCCCGTGGAAGGGACCACACAATGGAAAAGGAAAAGAGTACAGGGAGGAAGGAGTGGTAGAGAAAACATGTGATGAACTGACTACAACCCCCATTCCCTGTCTCCCTGTGCTTCTAAGACTGAGGAGGACACAGAGAAAAACAGGACTGAATGGAGGGGTAGAGGGAAGGTGTTTTAAGGATTTGGCTTTATTTCTCATTATCCTATTCTGATTTAATTGACAATATATTCCATTTCCTCAAAGTTTACTGCTTTGACTGTAATGGTAATTCGTGAGTGATCTCCCCATCCCTGCCGCAACCCCTGAGCTTTTATTCTCCCAGTCCTGTTGAGGGCGGGGAGAAAGTGATAAGATCATCTTGGTGGCCACCTGAGGCCAACCCTTTAGAACAGCTCTTGATTACACTTGGAGTCTAGTGATTTAAGTGCCTCTTTTCCTACACGTTTTACTGCAGAGGAAATTCTCCCAGACTTACTTTGCCAATCATACTTACCTTAAGTTATGTCCTAAGCCCTACCTATGGGACTGAGCCTGCTTCGGTTCGGGCTTGGCAGGATGCAGGAGCGCAGAAAGCGGGACAAGCGGGCAGGATCTCACCAGGATCGCCTGAGGAGGGTCCCCAAACCTGTGCTTTGCGATCCCAAAAAGCACCACAGCACGTCACGGAGCTGTAAGCACCCCCCTCTCCCTGAGCCTTGCACACGGCTTGTACACGCGTCTCTCCCGGAGCCTTGCGCACGGCTGGAGGCACAGGGAGCCCTCCCAAAGCCCCGGGGCCTGGCTCAGGTCAGAAAACTCACCCCGGGAAACTGCGGCTCGACCCCGACCTTCAAACCCCACCGCTGCCAGTCGCTGCCCCCGCACCGCGCTGACCCCCTGGCCTCCCCGCTGGGCTCAGGCTCCGACCTTGAGCCGTATGGGAGGATACGGACCCGCCGTCCTCACCGAGCCGCTCCTGCCGCCTACAACATGGCTCCTCCCACCTCACGCCCTCCCCGTGGGCGCCGCCATTTTGCTCATTCACATGACCCAGGGCCATCAGAGACCCCCTGTGATTGGGCCGTTGGCCGCCGGCCCAGCATGGCGGCCGCCGATTGGCCGCGGGCCGGCGGGCGGGGCCCGGCGCTGGTAG
>JANPWX010000175.1:2496228-2786631 GCA_024734555.1 Trochalopteron elliotii
GGTGAAGCAACATCCACCTAGATCGGGACGCGGGGACTCCCCCTTCGGTGCGGGGAGGCCCAGTCCTCGGGGTAACCCGCTGACCCTCTCCCCTCAGCCCGTGACCCTTCCCCGCCTGCCCCCTCAGCCCCCGCAATGCCCGCTGCCCTCCCGCCCGCTGCCTCCTTTCCTCGCCACCGGCTCCTTTGTGCTCCCTCCCCGTCCCGCCCCCTTCGAGCGACCCTCGCCCCGGCTGCGTCTCGCTTCGCCCCACCTCCAACCCCTCCCTCATCTCCTCAGCTCCTGCCTCTGGCTTGTCCCTCAGCACGCCTGGGGGGAAATTGTCCTCGTCCTTAAACCCAGCCTGGCTCCGCCGGTTCGCCTGCGCTCCATCCCAGTCCCCCAGCCGACCCAGCCAACCCTCTGTGTCTTGTTTCGCCTCCGAAAGCAGCAGGCAGACCCCTCTGCGTTCGAGAGAACCGGGGGAGGGTGAAGAGGGGATGAGGGGGGACAGCCCCGTAGTCCCTGCCCGCGGGATGCGGGGACGAGCAGATCCCAAGTGAGAACATCAGAGAGCACAGCAGAGCCGCCCCTTCACAAACACAGTTCCCATCTCCCAGGGAAGACGATGCTCAGCAAAGCCCTGTCATGTGCATCGCAGCTCCTCGTTCTCGCGGGGAAGGGAAGCGTTCGGAGCTTGTCCGCCTTTCTCAGACTTTTCCTTAACGAAGTAGATGAGGAAAACCTATCCCGTTTCTGTTTCTCTTTTTGTTTTTTTCCAGAAAAAGGGAGAGAGAGAGAGAGGCTGATACTGAAGCCGTCCAGCTGCTCTTCTGAGTGGGAAACTCCGGACTGATCTCATGGCTTGCTTTTTATTTCATTAATACTTCATTATCTGTGAAAATGAACCTTTTTGTGAAGCTCTTCTCCTAACTCTTCTTATTCCTCTTTCACGAGGTGGCTGCTGCTGTGCAAGGGAAGGAATGGCATGAAGTAAATGACTCCAGTATAAAGCAATCTGCTTTGCCCAAGTGCCCAGTGGGCAGCACTGTCACTTTAATAATTCCAGGTCAAGGGATTGCTTTCCTCGTTTTCAATCCTCTCTCTTAATACATGGGAGGATCAGAGGGACATTAAAGACTGTAAGGCTGGGTGGCTTGCAGATAATAAAAATGAAAGTGTCTGCCCAATGACTTCTGTTGGGTAAGAGGGTGATATTTGAAGGCTCTTGTCTGGTGAGGAAAAAGGGATCTTTTCAGTCTGCTGTGTAGACACCTAATACATAGCTAGCAGAATTAATTCAAGAAGTGAAAGAGCTTAAAGAGGCACTTCGGAATTGTTTTTGTCTTCCTCCTTATTTGGATTACTTGGGCGTTTTTGTCCTGCAAATAATATGTTTTTGGGCATGTACAGGTGGAGTATGAGACAGCTGCCTAGAGATGGACTGTGCCTTAACTGTATTGCATAAAATCTTTTAATTTTCAAACTTTGCTGCCAGAAGAGGAGTTATAATAAGGTTTTATATTGCCAAGGAACGTTTGCTCTTGTATTTTTATAGAGTCAAATATATTTTAAAGAAATTGAAAGCATCTCTTAAAAAAGAATCAAAAAGCTTCTTTTGCCCCCTCCCTTTTTTTTTTTTTTTTCATTTGTGGAGAGCGTCGGAAGTCCAGTCCAAGGGAACAGCAAGTATTCATAGAAATGAAGATTGAAGCTGCATTTCCTTACTGAACTGTAAAAGTGTTCTGCAATAGATAGTCAGTTCCTGACCTTGCAGAGTGTTCCAGTAGTACTTCATTAGTACCTGTAAATAAGTGCTTGCAACCAGATTCAGAAGTAGGAAGAAGAATGCCAGTCAAGAAGAAAGGTGGGCTATGAAGCTTCATATCTCATATTGTGTCTCCATTGTGTTAGAGTGTTGATTTCTAGTACTTAAAAATTTCAAATTAAAAATGCTTTAATGGGGAATGGAAATCGTTTTTCTTTTGCATTGAAAATGGGGGAATTATCTGTGGACTTAAAATAACGATTTTTAAAAGTAATTTTGTGCTGTGTTCTAAGATTTATGTCAAATTCGGCCTCAAATGGTGTTTTTGTAAAGATCAGCCATCTGAGATTTTGAGCAGACACCAAGAGAAAAGCTTGATGTTTAATTTTGTGAGAAGCCTCTCTTACAAACGCTAATAAATTTTAAAACCGTAGTTTAATCTCTTATCTATTTGTGACATGTTTGGTGGATAAACATCAGCTATCAGTAGCAGCATAAATAAATAACAAAGTTTCAAGGTTAATTTTAAAAACAAGTTATGAGAGCTGTGTTTTGAACCTGATTTGAATGTGGGTGTTTCTTTCTCATGTGGTTTTACTTAGCTTGAACTTCCATGGTTTAGTACAATATAAAACTACTGTCTTTAAGGCTGTAGTATGGCAGCTTTTAAGAAAAGACAAACAGCCTTACATTTGGCCTGTTCTCACCTCAAGTTTGTGTTTGCAGCTTTGGAAAATGTGGCTTCCAGTGTTCAAACAACAATTGGGAAGTATATGAAGGCAAATTCTTACTCTGAAAACACTCGCAGACCTTAGGTTATTTCTGGTTTCTTGCAAATTGGACACTGATTTAAAGTTTCTGAATATGCTAATAAAGTAAAGGTCATGTGAATTTTTTTTATTCAGTTCATGTATCCAGATGTGCCTGGATCTGCTGATACAAAATGTGGGGGAAAAGGCAAAAAGTGAATGTTACAAACAGAAATGAGGATGTAATCGGTGTGACTTTGGATTCTCTTCCCTATAGGAATAACCCTTCATAAGTTATGAGTTAACATCTACTGTATAAATAATGATAAACCACTCCAATTGCTAGAATTATTTTCATGAAAAAAACAATAAATGGGATTTTGTGATTGTATTTTAAAAAATGACAGTGTAGAAATGAAATTTCAAACCTGAAATATTTTAATGAACGGCATTGTCATTCATGGAACTGCTTGCCATTGTGTGTAGTAAAGGTGGAAACGTGTGTGGAGGAGTTCCATTCTTGATAATTCATCCTGCTGTGCTGTAAAAATGTCACCCTGATGTACTGGTGAGGTTTCTGTATCCTACCTGTTTACAGAAGGAAAACTGAGGCTTTTCATAAATTAAGTTTTAATCCTGATTTAGGTGATTTACACTAAGGGTGTTTCTGTGCCGGATGTTCAGCTGTAATTCAGTTTCTGAATACTTGCTGCAGGACTTTTGGGGTGAAATCCTACAGGCTCCTTTGTGCAGAAGTGAGATTGGCAATCACAGCAGTCCCTCCTGGCCTTAAAAATCTGTGAATTTCCTGTTTGTTTCCAGGCAGTTTGGGTCAGTCTTAGTGTATGTACACCAAGGTTTGACTTTCTTCTTTGGTGTTACAGGATGTGTGTTCTGGCAACATTAAAATATAAAGTCAAGGGACCCAAAAATCCCCCTTGAATACTTTAAAATGTCGTATCAGTCAGTGGACTGAAGTTGCCAGTGTGAATGTATTTGATTATTAAAAGGGTATTGTTAAAAATGTATTTAAGCATGAAAATTGCAGGATTAAAAATGTTGGCAAATCAGCAACTTCATTGTGATTTTGAACGACTTAATTTGTCTAGTTCGTGCAATAGACTTTAACTTTTTAAACATAATTAAAAGCATGCTGGCAACTCAAAACATTCTGCCATTTTTAAAAAGATTGCTATTATTTCAAGTAATCCCTGTTACTCCTAAGAATGTTAGGGAGATTGAGGAGATTCTTCCATGTTTGTTTCTTGGTTTTTTTTTTTTCCCATTTTGCTTTATGATTTTGACTGCAGTTTGTGGCTAACTAGTTTAGTGTTTCTGATGAATACTTATTTTCCCTTTCTGGGGAAAATTTGGGAGCTCATGTCTACTGTCCTTCCCATCGAGGGCATCTGTAGAAATCTCAGTGGGATACTCTCTCGTAGTCTGTGCAGAAGTATTTCAGTATCAGCATTGAGGACACAATTATCCCTCTCCTTGTCAGCACTTTTTTCTGCATTGCTATTTTGGATTTGATTAAAATATTCTAAAATCAGTGTTGAGACAGAGAAACCTGTGAAACAAGCTTTAAAACATACTGATATTTACCACTGGAAGTTGTTACCAAGCCCTGCTTTCTTTGACATTGGCCAGTCCTGGGTGTTTCTAAAGAACAACTGAAGCATTTTGGGGATTTACCTTTGAAATAACTCTCACATCTAATACCAGTCTTCAAATTTCACATAGCTTTGCACCTAATTTCCACCTTACCTTGCTGCTTGGTGTGATGCCTGCCATCTTGCATTTATAAGTCCAGGCCTGTGTAGTTAGACAAAAAATAGTTTTCTTAATAATAAAAATCATATAACTTGTAGGAAGCTTTAATTTCTTATGGATGTGGGGAAAAAAAAGGCTTGGTTCTGGTTCTGGTCATGTGTCAGTACCTGATTTCCATTGCCAGATGCGCTAGAGTGAAAATATTTTGTTTTTCTCACTTCAGTGTGGAGGGCAATGAGGCTCCACATTCCCAGGAATGTTCACAGAGTTGACTTTTTTGTTTAACTCTTGGACATACTTGCTGGCAGTCTCAGCAAAAAGCGAGGCTGGAAAGGGACTACGGAGAATCCTGTGGGGTTGGATGTGCTCCCTTTGGGTATGGGGTGAGACATTGTGTCGATTGGTGCACTATTGCTGCACAGTTAAACGAAGGGCTCTTCTCTTTGGCTTTTGCTCCTCTCTAATTTTGAAGTACAGTTAAAGTTTTAAATCAGACAAGACAGGCACCTGACTGTAGTTACAAAATGATTTTTTGGAGAGTGCCATTTAGAGATGGAATGAGATGAACAATTTTGAAAAGTAAATAAATTCATTATTTTTGCTTAATTTTTAGTTTATTTTTGCAAACTAGGATATTTCTGAATAGAAATATTCATAGAAATATCGTGCAATTTCTTGAGGAATGCTTTGCTTCAAAGTGAAATAGTACTATCATGCAGAAGAAGTGAAGCTAGATTTTTGCATGGGTTTAGATGTCTACTCTCCCTCCCTCCCTTCCTGAGGTACTTAGCTTGATTTCTGTTAACTGTAAGGGACTATATTTAGATCTGTAATTGCATATATTTTGGATTCATCAACAGAATAGTTAATAGCAAAAATGTTACTGTAATTCTTTCATGTCTTTCACAGTGACAGAAAGAACTAATTAAATGCATGCTCCTCTGTGATGGAGACCAGATTCCAGTTTTGGAGCCCTGCTTGTGATTCACACAGAGATGGCAGGAACCCCCACATCTGGGTGCCTGGCTGCACATGTGCCTCGAGACTAACCCTGTCATCCTTCTTGCACATCTAGCTTTGTCTAGGCAGTCAGAGATATTGGGTTGGGTTTTGTGCTGCCCTCATCCCACTTTGCATCTCTCAAAGAGAGAGGGATTGTACCTTTAGTTGGATGAAACCAGCTGCTGTTAATACCATCTTGACTGCCCCACCTTGTTGCCTGTTTATGAAGATGTGCTGATTCTGTCATGGAATAACTTTTTGCATCATTCCTTTTATATTAAAAAATGCCTTCCAGGACATGTTTTATTAAGTACATCAATGTCAAGAATTAAAACGTGTCAGTGTGATCCCGTGTGGACAACTTCTGGGCCGTTTAGAAGAATCTGACAGATGTGCTCTATGAAATGGATTTTGTAGGGTAATGCTGACTTTGTGGCTGGTCTGTTGAGAGGAAGGAGTCTAAAAACAACTCAGCAGGAACTTCTAAAGCAAAATTCATGAAGGACCAGACAAAGCTAGCTCCCATTCATGCCCTAATTCTCTTTCAAACTGGCAGCTTCTTTTTAGCTAACAAAATTTAAACTTAGGATCATAACATTTTGTGCTCAAAAATCTTAAATGTGTTTTCAGTCTTCTTACATCCTACAGCAGCAAATCCAACATATATTGGAAATTTTGTTTCTCTTTTGCTTGTAACAGGTAATTGGTATTACAAGATTTTTGTCCTTTCAGTTGCTGAATAGGGATTCTCAAATAAGTACATGGCTAAAAGGCCACCTCCTTCACTCCAAGTTTTGTTCAACTGCCTCTCAGTTTTTACAGTTAATTGAATAGGAGCAGTGCAAATTCTAGTTATGTTTCCAGACTGTAAAAAGCAGAATTTTAGATTTCCAAGAGTTAAACAAAAAAGTGTCAGAAAATTACTGTCTAAACCGTGCCAGTTTTCACCACAAAGGTTTGATTTAAAGATGTCACTGCTTTTATGGCAGTGAGCTTTTTCCAGCCGGACATTGTTTCCACTGTGAGAAACAGTGAAGTATTTTGCCCACAAAAGGACTATAGGAGCAGGAACTATACAGAGCCAGCCTTTGTTATATGCATGCACATTGCAAAGCTAAGTGGGCTCTGGGCTAGGAAGAGTGAAATTTATGCTCTTTTTCAGCCCTGTTGTTATTCTGGTACTTCTCAGATGTTTAATGTAGATCCATCCCATTTTAGTTGCCTCACCTAGGTAGAATGCCCAGCTTTTTGTCCTGGAAAGTTGCTTTGGTAGCAGAGAGAGATCCACCTCCAAAGGGCATTTTAACACACCTAAGATCTGCGTTGCCTTCTGGACAATTGTCATTATCTCTCTCCCCATAGACAGAACACAGGGTAACCACACTGTAACTCACTTACCTCAGTTTGATGATGTCTCATTCTCTCACATAAATTTAGTGGCAAAAAATCTCCTTATCTGACATATTTATGAGAGCTGACACTGTGTGTTCTGTGAGTGCTATAAATTAATACTATTCATTATTTTAGCAGGGAAAAAAGTGTTATAAATCATTGTACTATTAGTCACTGGAATTGGAAGCAGCCATAGTGTTGATAGAAGCACAAGAGGCAGCTGTGCGTCCTCTTCTCCATTCCTGTTAAGTGCATATTGCACTCAGTAGAAGCAACGGTGTCTTGCATTATAAGCATAATCTTTTTCTTTCTCATCCTCTCTTCTTTCCTTCTGAATTTGTTCCATATGGCCAAGCTAGATGTCAGAGGGTAACCATGGAGAAAAAGCTGAATTTGTAACTAGTGGCCAAATGTGATAAAAGATGATTTTGCAGTCGCTGCTTCAGCAAAATGAAAAAATCTACCTTACTCAGATATGCTTATTTTGGTCAGGTCATACCAGGTTCCTGCTTCTTAGAAGTATTTAAGATCTATTTCACTGTGGTATCTTCTTGTATTTGCTGCAAATTAATACGGTGCCAAACAACAGCTTTATAAAAATAGAAATAAAGGTCATGTTTTCTCCTGCCATATTCATCCCAGGAAGAGCCAGCAAAGCTGCCCTGACCTCATGGGTGATGACAGTAGTAATCAACGTACATAATATGTGAAGAAAACATTTGACCTTTATTGGATGTGGTCCAGAAGAGTTTTTATTGGCAGTAAACAGTTTGCTAGAACAAGTCAGTGCAATTGTCCCTAAATCTGTCTTCACTTTTAGGCTGAAGAGGTTAATGCTTCCTTGAAAATATATTTATCAGGGAATTGAATCATGTAGTTTCCTGGAAAATGGGAATCTAGACAATTTACAGTTTCACAAGCAGAAACCAATCTTTTCAGATTTCAAATGCTTCTCTCTCCCCTGGCAGTATGGGCACATCTCACATTATGCTGTAGTAGGATAATTCCAGGCACCTTTGAATTCCGTTCTGGGTGTTGAGCACTCTGTTAACACTGCCTTGCAGGTGGTTGTCTGCTAAGCTGTGCTTTTAACCATAAAAACCCAACCAAACAACCCCAGCCCAAGGTTTGAAAATCTATAGACCCAGTTGTTTAATGTCCAAAATGTGAAATTTATTTTATGTTGTTGCCTGAAGGTGCATGTTGGGGTTTTTCTTTGGCTTGGAGATTCTAGTATAATACAAAGGTTCTTAAATTAAAATTTCCAACATGGATGTGAGAAAATGTAAGACCATAATGCCTATTTTGCTAATAAATAAAGGTAATTTGATCTCATTCCATTTTATTTTTTGCATCACTAGAAAGGCATTTGTGTTACTGATTTGTTTTCTTTCATGTGATATAATGATTCTTTTGTATGAGTTTGGAAGTTATTTATTCCTGAACAGACATCTTTTTGTTGGTTTTCTGTCTCACTCCAATTTTCACATTTATGTTAATTTTGATTCTGAATATTCTTTTAAGGGAAAAAAAACCCCACACATAGCTGCTGTACTAAGTGTGCAACTCCTGGTTTCTACCCTTGCAACTATACATAAAATTCCATGAGTTTTGTGTCTTGCATTCAATTAGATTGTGAGCTCTTCAAAGCAGGGCACTCTGATAATTTTGCACTGTTAAGATGTCAATTTACATTTATTCAGCTGTATAAATAAGAGGTTTTCGTTTGGTGCTCTGTCATTTTTAGAGTTTGTGCTTTCTTTTTTCGTTCTGTCTTCATATTTGCGTAGTTGATTTAACATTAACATTTGTACACCTAGATTTTAACATTGTGACACTTGAAAGGCAGAAACAAGAAGGTCAGGTGAAGCTACTTGTAGTTGCAGGGTGTCTGTAGTTTTGGAAGGAGTCTCAAGGCCCCACAATCTGCTCATTCTGTTGTCTGAAATGCAAACAGGTCACCTGTGTAGCCAGGTCACCAAACTGGAGCAAGGACTGCTAATGAATAGGTCCCACATTGCCTTCAGCATATCTGGGAAAAGAGGACTCACTGGAAAAAAAGGATGGCCCTGGTGTGATGAGCAGCTGATATCAGCAGTTGCTAAATCCCTTTTGTGGTCCCCTGAGGAAGAGTGATGTGGTGGGAAGAATACAGGTCCCAGAGTGAGCTCCTGATGAGAACTGGGCTCTTATGGTAAAGTGTGATACATAAGATTAACAGATCATGCACTAAATACTGAGTATTTTTTCAATATTTAATTGTAGATTGCAGGCAGGCAATTGTAGTCTTCTCTACATGAGTAGAGAAGACGGATCTGTGGGATTGCACGGGTCAGATAGTCCCATCTGGGGGCACTAAAGCAGGAATGTAGCTTGTTTTTCAGGATGCTTTCTGATAAACAGAAATGCTGGAGTAAAGTCTGTGAGTTTATGCTGAGCCAGTTCCTGATCTTTATATAATTATCCTATTCCTTGTGTAAGTACAGTTAGGCAAGTTTAAAGAATTATATTTAAAACTAAAAAGTGTGTGAAGGCAGCATTTTGCCAGAACAGATGTGTGGTTATATGTTGTAAAACCAAGTGTGAAGATACATGGACAACAAGGTTACATTGAACTAATCAACACTGATAAATGATTTTTTTCTTAGTTTTCCTTGTAGTAAGTTAGACAAAAAGTCTGATTCTTAACAAATAGGCAAAAAAGAAGAGAACCTATTGCTTCCCTGGTTGGTTGTGTGTGTTGTGTTCCATAAAGCTGACAGTTTTTCTGCCTAGTTCCATTCACCAGTCAGTGTCCCTCTGTCATTACTGGGTGTCCAGCCTGAGTTTGTAGGTTGTGTGTTAAGATAAATTTAATTCCAGAAAAGAGAATAAGAGGCTTTGAGAATGTCAAAAGTGTACAAAAGTTGCAGAGGCTGGAACTGTGAAAAAGGACACTGAGCAGAGAAGGGACATGACAAATCAAACAAGTAGAAGAGTCTGTAGAGGGAATAATAGTGGTTTGCTTTACACATTGACATCTAGAGGACTAGTAGTTGTCCTGATTTATAACAAGAAAAGATTGATTGTTTTTATGTAGTAGGAAAAAAACACTAGAACCTTCAAGCCCTGAAGTCAGATGGTGAGGGATCTTGTGAATGTTGTAGGAGGTGACCAGTGCAATTAGACACCATCTGAGTGTAAGCCTGGATCCTTCTGCACAGCAGGGAGGAAAACTGAAAACCTCATCAGGCTCCTCCAGGCTCTCTGTGTCTGTCTGTTCTGTTGCTCAGAGAGTTCAGCTGACACATCATAACACAACTCCTGCCCTTCAAAGCAGTCAGATTGCAGATCATTTAGCCCTCTGCATTGTATCTGCTCAAATCAATATTCTGGAGACTGCTGAGCAACTTCTGCAGTTCTGTGGCAGCCTTTCCCATGAGCTGTGTGGGGCACAGAGACCTGCAATAACACAACTGCATGGTAACACTGTTCAGTACAAAGCTACTGTCCTCCTTCAGTTTTTCTTGGCATTTGGATACCTGGTTTTCCCTTAATACACCTGGGCATGTAATACTGCCTTGTTCTGAGAAATTTACTGTTGTACTTGCATAGCAGTTCTTACAGTCTGTCCAGCCCATTTCTTGTCTGCTGGCAGCATTGTGGTCTAGAATTACACTGCTTCACAATGGAGTGAACACAACTATTCCTAAATTGATGTTCTGCAGGAAAGCAGTTGTGCAGTGAATTCACCAAGGCTATGGTTAGTTTGGAGATGTAATGCTTTTTACAGTTAATGGAGAGCAAGGGTGACTCAGAATGCAACCTCAACTTGAGGTATCACTCCTTGAAAGACTCTCCACTTGCCCGAGATTAATCTCCACATGCCGTGTGTTGGCCTCCTCTGTGTGCCAATCTGGTTGCTAAAAGCTGAAACCTCAGAAACAAGCCTGCCTGGTAATCCTTTCAATGATTACCCCTCCCTTTTCTGTCCCCTTGTTTTCCCTGGCAGGACAGAAGATGGGTTTCTGTGCCATGCATATCCTGAGGAACTGTTATTTTTAACCCTTTTGCTTGTTTGTTGTGAGTGCTCACCACACTGGGTGATTGTCACATACGTCATGCCTTATGCTTCCCCAAGGTTGTATAACCCATATGCTGCATTTTCTGGATAGTTGTTTAAAGTCCTCTTACAGAGATGAAGGGCCCAAGATGCTGGGAGCTTTCTGGTTTTTACACATATTGCCTGTCTGCTTTCCCTCTGTGCAGTCTGCTAGATTAATTTGTTATATTGATGTTTATATGCTAATATTTTGTGATTATTATGTCTAAAGTTCTCAAGTTCTTTGAACCTTGGGAGCTTACAGCTTGTGTTTTTCTCAAACATCTTAGTGTACTGTTTCTTGATTTTCTTTCTAAAATTTAACTGGCTTTCTACTCTTCCTCTGTGGGTACTGAGTATTGTGCATTAGCAGGATTTATTCCTTTGTGTTTGCTGTTCTGTGTGAAGATCAGGGAAGGTAAATGAGGTACTGATAGTTTTGACTTGGATCAGTCCTGAGGCAGGTTGCCTGGAAATTTCTTACTGGATTCCCTCCTGCTGATCTGTAACAACTTATTTGAATTTTTTGAGATTTCCAGACCAGAGAATCAAATCATGACCTCTTTAAATAATGGAGGCAGGGAACAGTGTTTGCTCCTCTCTTTTGGTCATCTGAATGAAGGTGTGAACTCTCCAAAATGAAAGTAGTTTTTGAGGTCCTTTTCTTCTAAAGTTATCGAAGATCACTGAGAACACTTCCTTGCTCCCTTTCCTGGTGCTCTGGTTCCACTTCTCACTTCTATTTTGGCTCCTGTGTTTTTTCTCCACCATTCTTCATGCCTTTTCCTGTTTCAGTGCCCTACATTTTGCCGATTCTGGTTCTCAAAAACCTGTAAAGTGCCTCCTAAAACGTGTTGGCGTTTTCTTCTTTTAAAATTCACCTCTACAACAGACTTCGCGAGTCAGAAGATAATTGAAATCCCTTTTAGAGAAAAGCCGATAAAAAAAAGAAAAAAGAGAAATTGAAATAAAAACACCCCTTCATCTTATCAATTCAGTTAGGCTTCAATCTCAGCTAATGTTAAAGGTCTCTCACCAATGAAACCTTATTTTTCATTTAAGTTAACATTTTTCCACCCTGTTGCACCACAAAAATATTTTCATTCACAAACTCTGATGCTGGTGGGAGGAAAAAAATGTAAATCTGTTTCTAAACTTGGCAAGAGGCCATGGTAGACTTGGTTCCCTGAGAGGCAGTGGCTGCCTGATTCTCCCTTGTGCTGGCGCAGGCTGCTGTTACCCAGCTGACTCTGATTTCTTCCATGGGCAAGGCAGAACTTGCTGAGTTTGGAATCATATTTTGGTTTTTTTCTCTCCATCTACCTTGCCTTATAGAAGGAGTTGAATGACAGGATCATATTCCCAAGGAAAGCAGCAGCGGCTCTCAGCAGACTGGAGGTGTTCAAAGCACAACAATTTGAGTGCAAAATCAGTGACTGGTCCTGGCCAGTTACATATATGAGTCCATAGAGAGTTCAGCTTATGTGATTTTACTGTGGCTGGAAGGAACTCAAAAGGCTTGAAAATACCATATATCCATATATATGGCCTTAGCAGCATCTTAAGTTTTGGTTTTTCCACTATCTGCTCCTTTGGTTTGAGCCATCGTCATTCACCAAACCCTGGATTGAAAATGGAGCTGCTTGGAGACTGGTTTTTGAATCACTTTTATCTTTCTCATACAGTTAGTCAAACCTGTTTTTAATTAGTTATTGAAGTTTATGGATTGACCTGAATTATCTTCAGGTGTAATATATTTAGCTCATCTGAAGGATAAATGGTGTGCATAAACACCTGGGAGCTATTTAAGAAACTTATTTCTGGGGTTACCTATGGTGTGGCATGTGGCCTGCCACGTGCAGGCATGGCTGTGTCATCCTCAGTTCCATACGAAGGCACAACCTTAACTGCCCACACCAGCAGAGCTGTGGATGCTTGAACTCTACCAGAACACCACTGTAAATGCTGCTGTGAGTACAGTGTCTCCTTGCCTATATGGAGTTTCAAAGTAATTCTAAAAATGTGCTTGCAAAACCTGAGAGCATAGAAAACAAACCAGCAAAGGAAGGGAATCCTTCTGCAGCAAGGTACTGGTTAGTGTTGCAAGTGGCATCCAGGTCTTGGGTATGGACCCTGAGAAATAGACAGAATTGATTATGACATAGTTTTAGCAAAGTAGATGACAAAATTACTGCAGTATTAATTTAAGTATGCATAGTTATCAAATTTAGTCTTTCATATGTGTGGCTAACATTTTAAGAGCAATGCTTTAGGAAACAATGTATTGGTGAGAATTTAGCTTTTCCTGATATGTATATAGTGCACCTTACTCTGTCTGTATGTGCTTGGATGCATTGCCTCATTTCTTTTTGACAGTATCCTCTGGAAACTTTTTGTCTGTAAGATATATTGAACTTACATTTTGTTAAAATATAACTTGTGTTTTCTATACAGTTTTCTCGACAATTTTTGTATTTGTGTCATCAGATCTATAAGCATTGCCCCAACAGATTATTTTACTCTATAACATAAATATATACTTATTGAACTTTAAAAATCAACATTATAGAAAAGTCAATACAGTGGGGGTACTATAAAGTGTGGTGTATTCTGTAATTATCCTATCTAGTATAATAAGCCTGAGGAAAGGATTTGCCTCTTCTTTGAGTCCTACATAGATGAATGCATTAAGCAGAGACTCATTCTGTAGAAGAAAAATGGAGTAATTCCTTATGTGATAAAAACTTCAGATTGAGAGAGGAAGGAAAGTTTTCTGAGGGAGTCTAGTAAACAAGTCTGTAGATTTGTGTCAATTTTACATATCTGATTTGCTGTATTGTAGCAATTACTCATTCCCTGATCAATAACATAAACCACAAACATTCCTGGACCACTTAAAAAATTACAGAGTGATAAAACAGTAAAACTTACAGAATTGTGAGTTGGTTTGGGTTAACTGATAACTTCTTGGACAAGATCCCATAAAACTGTAAAAGCTGTTTTATTCCTTAAGATTTTTTTCTTACAATTGTATTAAGGTGTTTTAAATATGATTTATTAAACCAAACAATAATGCATTTACTGACTATAAGAGTGTAAGTGTGTTTTTGTAGGACTGTATCTTTTGAATGGCTCTTCTCAAAGTTGTCTTTCAAAGCCAATAGGATCAATTTAAAAATAGTGTCATAAAATACAAAGAAGAAGTAAAAAAATTGGATCTATGTCCAGCAGGCCTGATGGGGTACAGCTGATGCTGACTTTTCAGTGGTCTTTTGTTCACAGACAAAGGACCTACTCAGGATCCACACAGAGGCCCAACTCTTGGGATATTAAACCGTGCGTTCAGTGGATTTATTGTTTTGGTATCAGTACTGGATAATAGTGATATCATAGAACGAAGATTTTTTTGGTTGCATTTCTGATATGCTCTGTAAGGTACAGGATTTACTTTGGCTGCTATAAATTAACTGTGTGCTTTATTGAATACTGTAATACAGTGATCCAGTCCCTCATGGACACCACCAATCTCATTCTTCTTGATTAAAGGAATGTGTAGGAATTCAGATTTAGAAACTTCCACTTAATTGGGTTGCAGGGAATATGGTTCTTATTTGACTATTGTGCTGCAGTCCATTCTTGCAACCAGATAGAACTTTAGCTTTGTAGCTGCAAAAGAAAAAAATACTGGATGCCCTCATCTGTTTTGGGTATGACTGGGAGTTGACAGTGGTTAATATTTTGGGGAGAGTACTGAGCATTCTTTAGCTGTGTCATTTTATTGCATTATTTCCTATTGCTCTGTGCTGTGCAAAGTTAGGAACGTGGTGTGCTGGTGTTGAACAGGATTGTGCCCTGGCATGCTAAATACTGTGAAATCCATCTGAAGATCTAGTTCTGAGTAATTTATAACCAGGAGAGTTCATCAAGAAGGGGGAAAGTTCTTTTTTGAAAGCCTAATTTGGTGACGAATTGACTGGAGATTCAAGTAGTCTCCATAAATCCCTTGGCTTTTCAGGAGTGCTCTAGTAGTAGTGGTTGCCCAGGCCCCCTCCCTGACATACTCCCCAAAATGCTCTTGGTCAGGATATGCCTGGGCATCCTGATTGAATCACCCAGCACATATCAGCCATTGCAGGTTATTTGGAAAGCTAGATACACTGCTGTCAAGTGAGATTTTGCAGGAAAAGGACACAACTCCATGCTGGAGCTTAGGGATGGAGTAAAAATTAATGTATCCTATTAAAGCTAGAGAGGAAAATTAGGCAGGAAGATCATTACTTGGTCTGGGATTTAGATCTAGCACTAGGGCTTGGCACTGTTGCTGGTTGTTCAGTTTGTAGAGTTTAGGACTCTCCTGGGGTCAAGAAAAAGTAGACTTTTTACACCTTCTTGAGTTGAAAAATGGTACTTCAAGTGGAAGTAAAAACTGTTTACTTCCAAAAAAAAAAAGTGGAAGTAAAAAGGATGCTACTTTTTGTAGCATCTTACTTTTTAAAATATGAACTGTACACTTTAGGAAAGGAATGATTGATGAAGGAGGGATGTCAGCATGCTTCACCAAGTTACTAAGAAAGAGGGAGTGGTATCCCTGGTGTGGAAGAGGCATTCACATCCCGTTTTCCTAATTTCTCAATCTACTCTTAAAATGTGTCCTCAGTACTGCATACTTTGCAGTGGTTTTCCACCACTCTGTGGCTTCACTTTAGTGTAAGTAACCATGCATTCATTACATATGCATGTCTGTACTTGGGAGAAGGTGAATTGCTGGTTCCAGCCCCCGCTTTAAGTTTTGGACTGCTTATTTTATTGAGGGTGGCCAGAAGGTTCAGTGTATCCATGAAAGCACTGGTGGATCCGGCACAGTCATGACATCAGTAAAAGGTAAGATGTAATTGGGTTTTTAAAAGCAAAAGAAGCTGAGCTCACTTGCGGAAGTAGTTCTTTGTACCCAACCATATCCCACCTGGACCCAGAGCTTTGTTCCAAGGCTGTGCTTTTGGTTTGGATGACTTGATGGAAGCTCAGCCCAAGTATTGAGATGTGGCCTTAAAAGAGCTGCTCTCTCTGTGTAGGTTATAAATGGTCCTAAGTGCAATTCCCTAATCCTTACCTGCCCCAAAGACAGCTCTCAGAGAAAGAAGGGGTTCCTCTTAGACACCCTCAAGCTGGGATCAAAGCAGACAGTTGTGAGCTCCTCCATTACAATGGTTAGACTGCTACAAAATATTCCATGATCTTCTTATCCATGTGATCTGTACATAAGCTTGGAGTCAGTGGTCTTGGGGGTCTTTTCCAACCTTAAAGGTTATATGTATATATATATATATGGCTGTGCACATATAAAAGTGTTAAATAAAATTCCTTATTAATTGTTTTTCATTTCTCTCATAAAATGCTGGTGACCAGCTAGAATTTCCGGTGTGAGGGGAAAGAAAAAACATTGCATCTTTTTTAAATTTTAATGATTGATTAAAATTTTCTCCTTTTTTAATTTGAGAATGTAATCAGGTTACAGAATACAATTCAAGTCTCTGCCCCAGTGTGAACTCATTTAGTCACATCTCAAGGCCTATATTACAGGGAGTCATCAAGACCCTGACCAAAGACAGTCAATCTTTATAGAGTGAAAAAGAAGCTTTCTTTTAGTTATTTAGTAAAAAAGAATAATAAAAGCAGTCTTTTTTGCCTTTCCAAGCATTTTACACTGCTTTGTTGTGTTTAGTCTGACCAGAGAAATCTGACCCTCTCCTAGTAATGAAACTTGCATTGAACTCTAATGGAAGAAATTTAGATTGAGGCACTTGCTTTTAATTTTTTAAATTAATTTTTTTAGTGTTTGGGAATCTTACTGAAAACTTGGTGGCAATACAATTACAAAAGCATGTGCAGATACCTCAGTGTCATACATATGTTTGTGTATTTTTCTGGAATCTAATTGGTATCAGCAAGAAGGACAGATGAAGTCTGATTCTCCATGTTCCTCTGTGTTCTTCTCTGTAAGATGGTGATGTTTGGATTTTGTGCAATTTTACATGTCACTCATGCTCTTGGCAAGTGAGTACACAAAGATAATAGCAGCAGGAGAAATAGAACTCTGCTCCTCTGGGCTCTTACAGAAAGGCTGGATTGCTCTCTTTGAGCCAGCACATGGATGAAAGTTTGCTATCAAAGCCTCATTTACCAAAGAGGTAGATAGTAATTTTATGTATTGAGGGAATAGAAAAAACCAGCCTCACTCTTGAACACCTGCCTTTCAGATACCCGTTTGTCAGTCAGAGAACTGAGTGCTGCAGATGCAAAGCAAACACTTTCATGTCTTCTCTGAGTATGTTTTAAGGCCAGTTTCCCTGCATGGGTATCCATAATGGTTATTGTCTATAATTTTGTAGCTTCTGCAAGTTGTAATTTGGTCCAGGCCCCATAGCTTCCAGATGGTTTTGGATAAATGGAAGCTGAGTACTTGTTATAGATGCTATTCCAAAGATCATTTTCCCACATGCATATGTAGTGTTGCATACAGCTAATGACAGAAAGCAATAACACCACCATCCCTGGAGGTGTTCCAAAGGCAAGTGGATGTGGCACTTGGGGACAAGGTTTGCTGGGGAACATGGTGGTGCTGGTTTAATAGTTGTCACTTGATGATCTTGTAGATCTTTTCCAGCCATAGTGATTTTATCATTCTATAAACATTTGCTGTAAATGTTCCATATATGTGTGAACAATGCCTCTCAAAAATGTATGGTTAACATTTGAGCATTTACAGACTTTTCAGAGCCAATAAAGATGTTGTGTTTGGGTTTTTTGTTGGTTTTTGTTTTTTAGATACTGACCGAGCTTTAGTGCTGCTGGAAGAATATTGCAAAAAACTACGGAAGCCAGAAGAGCAACAACTGAAAAAAGCCATCAGAAAGGTGATGGGCATCTTTAAGAGCAGCTTGTTTCAGGCACTTCTAGGTAGGTACTAACGTTTAATACTAAGTGCACTCTCTGGGAGGCCAGACTTAGGTCAGACCTAGTAACTTCCTTATTAGTCACCCTTTAGTTTGTGTTTATGATGAAAAGCATGTTGAGATGATCCTTACAGGTTCTCTGAGTGGAAACTCATTGTCTGATATTTCAAGGTATTTTCTTACAGAGAAAGAAAAGTAACAGAAACCTAATACAAGTTAAGGTATTGAATAGTTACTCCTAAATCTTGCTCCTTTGCTTTATTTAATGGAAGTACAGAATCAGAGTAGTATGTTTTTGCAAAGCTGAAGATGAAGCCATCACCACAGGTAAATGGCCAAAGTTTAATTGATTTCACTGGCACCAAGTAGCATTGAAAATCTTTGTGTCTTTTGAATTATGTTTTTGTGAAAACTGTTAGCAGAGAAACTCAAAAAATGAATTAAGAAAATTGCTCCAGGACACAATTTGGCAGAATGTTCCCATTCATGTGATGTTACGGTGTTCAAAGAGATGTGTGGGTGTATCACTCAGTCTTTCTTCCACTTACTTGAAGATCCCCATTTCATCTTGTAAATGATGTTAAAATCAAGTGCATGTTGTTTTGGAGCTTTATATAAAGCCACCTCCATAAGCTATTATATATAATGTTTTAAGGTCATGAACTTACCTGTTTGCCTTGGCATTCCTGTTGTTCCTTGTGCTGTTCCTGAGCTGCCAGTCATGGGAAGTGGTGACTGTAACTGTGCGTGTCCCTTACCCTACCTCTCTCTGCCCTCTTGCTCATGTTGCATGGCCTTTCCTTCACATACATCTACATTTTGTGAGGAACTCGTCTTAAGGATGCATTTCCTAACACAAATTATGTGTTCAACTTAGGGCTATTTGAAGCCAGAGTATTAACTGTCCTTGCAGAGCTACAGTCAGGACCAGTTATGGAAAAATTTTGATTGTATGTCATAAAAGTGGAAGCGCATCAATAATGCATGATTATTGTGAAGACAATGGAGGACTGGGACTAGTTTCAGGAATTTCTGTAGCATTTGTGGAAAATGTGTATTAGCAGTCTCTAACATTTCCTGCAAATTGAATTAATTAATGTTAGTGCTATTTTACTTGTAACTTTTCTTAACTTCTTTAAAGCTATTACCTTTCTTTTATAAGCTCTGCATAATTTTAATTGCTCTGTATTCTTTAAAAAAGGAACTAGATTAATAATTGAATTGAATTTACCAAATAGTTGTAAACAGATCAGGAGAAAAAAAGATTGAACGTTCCCATATTGTTTTTATGAAGGTGACTATGGATATAGAAATGTGTACTGAAGAAATACACCAGTCACAGAAGTGGCATTAGCTGTACATTTACTTCTGCACTACTTGGAAATAGTTAGAATACTTTGGAATATTCTAACATGTGTGCTTTGTGTGTGGCTACACTACAATGTGTGTTGACATATTAGACATGTTAGAAATGAAAAAGTGATTATAGCTACATTAAGGTTGAATAAGAAGTACTTACATCCTTTGCTTGCTACACTAACAGATTGAGGAGTATGGTGTTACAGAAGTTAGCATTTTAATTTGTGGGCCTTTAGATGTCTTTTCTTTCTTCTTATATGCTTCCTTTTATAGAAGAGATTTGAGAATTGCGAGATGTGTTCAAAGTCTCTCATTATTACATTTGGTTTGTTACTTGGCTGGTCTAGATTCTGGAACAATACTAAAGAGGGATCTCTTCTTTATGAGAGGAGACATCCCACACATTTTAAGTGTGGTAGATGATGTTATTACACAAGCAATAATGAGATTCTTGCATAATTAGTATTCAAAAAGACCCTCACTTCCATAGCATCTGTTTTAGCTTCATGGCGTAGTTTCTCTATTCACCTATAATCAGACCACCACACAAAGGCAGAGCTTCTGGTCTCTTTAAGTTCTGTACTGCTAATATTTCTTTGTCTTTTATATTTACAGAATGTCTAATGGTCTTGAAAATATCCATTTTTCTGTCCCTGATCTTAATGAGATTTAATTTCCGCAGTCAGAGAATTCATTGCTTTCCAAAACTCTCTCATTTATAGCTGTCAAATACTGGTTTTATCCAGAATGATTGACCTTTTGAATATTTAGTCTGGAACTACTAATGAAAAGTGTGGTTTTTTGTTTGTTTTTTTTTTTTTTTTTTGTACAGCATCGTTAACCTGAATGCAGAGGTGCCTGTTCTTGCCAGGAATCAAGTTAACATAATTTTATGTGCCAAATCCGGTTTTTGTAGGTCCCACGGCTTCAGTGGAATTTCATTCCTTTACAAATAAATTCATGCATTGTAACCATCTTTGCCCTTTAAGTGTGGGTTCAATTCCCCTTAACTTCCAAAAGGCTTTAAAAATCTGTAGGATGTCTTAAATTGAGTATAACAAGAACAGATAAAGAAAAATAATGATAATAGCAGAGTAACTTTTCAAATCTGGTGTCATCTAGTTCCTTTTCTCAAATTTATGCTTGTGTGATTATCCTGATTAGATTCAGCCATCTTTGAACTTGGCTTCTCAATGTGTGTGTGACTATTTTTATCTTCAATGTGTTTCATTAATATTAAATGTAGACTACTGAACAGTGGGGTAACATGAGAGAAAGGAAGATTCAATATTTTTCTTGCATATATTCTATGCATGCAAGAAACCACTACATTCATATAAGAAAAAGTTCTGTGAGTGATTTACAGAACAATTATTGAAGGAATGTCCTTTTACATTTTAATTCTGGTTCAAAAGCATTCCCTTCTCCCTTTGGGCTGTTCTTGTTGCTGGACTTCTTGCTAGAGTGGCTGTGCTCAGTGACAGCCGAGTTAGTTGCTAAGAGGCACATTTTTCAAAGTGACATGTGGAACTGCAGTCTCTGGAGTCCCACTTACACTCCAGTGGCCCAAACACAGTGCTTTGAAAATCCAGCACTAAGAGGTGGGAGGAGGAGAAATTCTTCAGAAGGAGCAGGCAAGGGGAAGAGCATGAATTTAGATACTGATGTTACTCTTAAGTTAATTCTAGATTTCTTTCACCAGAAGGATTTTACCCATTCTTCTATGGGCAGTGAGGAGTTATACTGTTGTTAGGACCTTGTAAGGATTTTGTTTTTCTTTTTGTAGGGTCATTTGTAGCTAGCTGATCACAAATCACAAGGTTCTCTTAAATTGTAGCACATGTGCTGATGTGAACAGTTTTTAAACCCTGCAAGGAAGAGGAAATGAAACCTCCAGAAATTCAAATGCCTCATTTGTTGGGATTGTCTCATAATGGGGCATCTTGGAGACATCATGCTGAGATAAAAAAGGGAAATCATGAAAGAGAGTAATAATAGTCATCTGGATGTGTCAAAGCAACAAACATTTTTTTGTTCCAGTTCTGTTCTTAAGGAAACTTAATAAATTTTAATAGTGCAGCACATAGTTTAGTACAATTTAATTTGAGAAATTTCTGCTATATATTTGTCTAGCCTTCATTTCATTAAGAAAAGTGCATGATTCCGCAGCTTAGAGGGTGGTTCTGTGGAATGAGAATGGATAAAAGAGGTTTATGTCAGGGTTGTTTGGGTTTTTTTGTAGATACATCTCTATAAAACATCATTTTGTTTCCAGTAGGAATTAAAGTGCCACAAATAACTGTAATCATCTTATGCAGTATTAGGTAAAAACTAATCTCAATAGGTTTTTCTAAAATTCGGATAAACCCAATCTGCAGTCGGTGACGTATTTCCTGAGGACTTTGAAACCAGATCTCACTTTTTTTTCTCATGCTTGCATAACTTTGCCTGAATTTTAAAATGCTATATTTCCAATTAAAAACTGCATCACTTTATGCTATTGTACCATTTCTGCAAAATAATGTGGATGTTCTAAAGCTGCTCATGTTAAAATTTGCTGTAATAAACATTACTGTTACAGAATTTACTCATCATCTCTATCACAGCCTGCACTTAGACTTAGGATACAATGTTACATTTCCAGTAGGCTGGTTTTTTTAGACTATTTTCCTCATCCAGCTCACTTTTAAATAAACCTTTTTATACCAATTCATTTTAAAATAGTGATCATGTGTTTTAAACCAAGTTGGATGATTTTTCTGCAATCACATATTGATCTTCTGTTAAAAGATTGTATAAATGAAGTGGAAGGATAACTCAATAGTGTTACATTAGTCTCCAAAATTCCAGAGATGTAGTTAAATCTTGTATTCTTCCATGTTACTGGGCAGTGCCTAGGACAGATAGGATACATAAAGAGGACATTTCAGAGATGCAAAGCAGGTTTCCCTTAGGTTTAATTATTTTAGGACATATGTGTCTATTAAAAGTAGCATAGTTTTTGAGACTTTATTATAGCTAGCATGAAGCAAGCCAATAGCTTGATTTCCCTTGGATTTGTGTTGGTTTGCTTGACCTTGGCGTCTACAAAGTTGTGAGCTGGGACTGACATTTCTCTTGCACTTGGTTAAATTTCTGGATAGTTTAGAAATGAAAAAAACTGGAGAGGAAGCTGTTATAGGAGTAATGGTGGAATGTTGGAACATGTCACTGTCATAAAAAGAGAACTCTAAGTATGAAAAATGAGGAAGATTTTGATAGGCATAACCAGGCATGTCCTCCACATTATGTAGGCTTTACTGCTGAGAAGAATGATACTGTTGACCATATAGGGAGAAGAAGAAAATATAGGAAATTAGTGGGAAGACAAGGAATTTGTTTAGGCATGTTGTGTTTAAGGAGAAAGTTTTAAATGAAATTTGAGAATAGAGGGAAGGAGGTGGGTCAGGACTGCAGAATAGATGTATGAAAAGCAGGATGTATGATAAGAAAAGCAGACCTGCATTGCAGTCCTGGGCCTGGAGATGGGGCTTGTACCAAGGAAGTTGTGAAGAACAATTATAGATGCCAGAAAATGCAAAAATGGAGTGCTGGTCATACATGGTAGTGCTGAGATTTGCACAAAAGGCATAGAAATAATCTATTAAATACTGAAGGTTGTTACTCTCTGCTCCTGTGACCTGTCTTTAAGAAACACTGTTATCATATTTTCAGGCTTTTCTTCACAACCATCACGACCTCTTTTGTACTTTTCTTTCTTTGAGCAGACGTTTAACATTCATGGCACCACGGAATACTAGGCAATATCCAGTTTCACAAGGTTCCTGATAAAGCTGCTAGTATTGAAGAAATCCAAATGGAGAACTTGTTGGACAGTCACCTTTCTGAGGTGAGGGGATGGTGACTGTTCCTACTACCCAGCTTGCTCAGTCCAAAGGAGGAAGCATGTTTTGGTCCTCAGTGCTGTGTCAGTGTTTCAGGGACCAGAAGGACATGAAATGCATTCTTGTGCTGAGAAACCTTTCAACAGGAATGCACAACTTGGTGTTACCTATGTGTGCCAAGCTTGCTCTCAGTAGATGTTTTTGTCCCACTCACGTCTTTGGTGTACTCAACTGCTTGCAGTGCTCCTGGATGTAAGGTCACTTGTCTCCTGTGTCATTGCTCTCTACACTTGCTCTCAGTAAGCTGGTTTCTGGTCATGTCAGGCTGTTTCACCCACAGTAACAACACTGAATTCCTCAGGTGTTAATCCAGTGCAGCCAAGCCTATGTCCAGCCAGGGACATTAAGCAATCCTCTTGCTGAGGCCCTGCATCTGCCATTCATGATGTCAAAGTATAAAACCCCTGTTGATTTTGCTTGCCTGGGATCATGAGTTTGGGTGATTCTCTGAGATATATATTCAGACCTCCCCTGACTGAAAAATACAGATTCTTCCATAGCTGTATCTAAAAATACTTAAACCCTCCCTGGCTATTAAAAATGTCGAGGAGCAAGAGAAATGTGCAAAACCTCTTCAGTGCTCTGTCACATTTGAGAGATGCTCAAATGACATCTCTGACAATGGGGAAGCCTGTTATTAGTCTGCACAGAGTCCTACTTTCCCAAACTGGCATCTTTCTTTGTTGCAGCATAAATTACAGCAGAACTGAAATTTAAATTCAAGGGCAGCTTTTGTTTTGCCTGAAGACAGCTGCAGCTGCTTTTATTCTTGAAGTCCAATTCTCTTAGTAAGCAAATTTTGTGCTTTCTCTCAAAAGAGCTAAAGGTAGTGCTCAATTTTTGGGATGGTTTGAAGCTGTGTGCTCTTTTTTTTAATTAGCTGGGGGCTGGATTGCAGCCAGCTGGAGGAACTAACCCTTGCAATTCTCCACTGAAAGTCTGGTCACAAGGAGTGGACCATGTATTAAAAAGAAAAAAAAGGCAAATCTGTTGTATCTGGTTTCTAGTTTGGCCCAGTGCTGTTTTTGCTTCCATGGCAATGCAGTCTTTCCTGTATTTTTATAATTTCTCTCAATCTCTTATAATTACTCCCAAGCCATGGAGCCTCTGGGTCCTTTGGAGGAAAAAAGACTTCTTTGCTTCTATTAGGTTGCATTAACAGTGGGCAGAGGGTCCAGATTTAGCTGGTGGGAGCTGACAGGTGCATGCATGTGGAGAAAGAAGACAGACATCATGTTGCAATAGAGGGATTGGAGTGAAGATACCCAGAGAGAGGAGTTTCAAAGACTGACAGAATGAGTCAGGTTGGAATGGACCATTGGTATCCCAAGTGGAGATCACCTAGTCCAACCTCCCTGCTTGAGCAGGGTTCGCTAGAACATCCCTGAGAATTGTGTTCAGGTGGCTTTTGCATATCTACAGGGGAGGACACCCACAGCCTCTCTGGGCAACCTTTGTGTTTCCAGAAGTCTGAAATGTTACCTGTTTTTTCTTGGTTGTGTCTGTGATGAAGGAGCTGAAATATTTCTCAGAATTGCTTTAGTCTTTGGAACTCACTGGATGTTAAGGTGATGTCTTACTGGTTAGAGATGAGGAGCAATCAGAGCCAGGGCATGGTGCTCCCTGTTCTTGCTGGCCAGCCTGGTGATGTGAGTAGCCAGCTTCTTAGTATTAGAGCTATTTCCCACCTTGAGGGAAGGTGTGTACAAAGATGTGGGAATCATCTGTGGGTACCCTAAATCAGTTTTTATTTGAAAGAATTTAAATACTAAAAGCTTGTGAATTACCAAGAAAGACTTCAGCCCCAAACCAAAGCTCTGCTACCTCTTGCTTTTATGGGAGTGAATGCTGATGAACTCTGATAAATAGAAGATCCCAGCCCAGGTCTGTATCTGGATTCTCAGCCCATCTGAGTACAAGAAGAAACCGATTACAGCACGATACAACCTGGGTAATACATAATCACTTGTAATCCTAATGCAACCCTCTGCTCGTGTTTTGCTGCCTTTTAACCCATGAATGATAACATTTACATCTCAGACAAGGAATCCAGAATCTTTCGGGACTTCTGTGATTTGAAATGCAAAAGAATGCATTAGAAATAAACCATTTTTAATGTGAGCAATGTGGTAAGTGTTGAGGTTGTTGGTTTTCAATATCCAGCAAGGAATAAAAGCTGGTTTTTGTTTCTGTAGGGTTGTGGTGGTTTTGTTGTTGTTTTTTAAAGTGCATCTTGCCGTATGGATCCTGTGTATAATTAGAATTAATAAAAAGCAGTTGCAGCAGCTGTTACTGTGTGGCTGCTGTCCCAATGTGAAGCTTTTCTTTCTCTTTGCATTAACTAGGGATAGCCCTTTATTCTTGGTTTTTGAGGAGGACTAGAGACTAATTATTAAGAGATTCATTTAGATAATTGTGTTTTATTTTGAATAATGCAGTTTCCTTTTTCAGAACATAAGAGAACAATGAGGTGATTTTCTTTTGGTGTCAAAGAAAGAGATTGGATTTATATCTTGCCAATGTAGTTTGTACATCTACTAATAAAATGGAAGAAAATAATCTGGAGCAAGCTGTTCCATCACTAATCCCAATGTTTATTTTTGTCTCTAAAATAGCAGAGCTGTTCTCCCTTGCTAATGTTTTGGTCTGCAGAGTCATTTTAGGCTAGACTGTGATGTGACTTTTGTTCAGTGAATATAACTTTTTAAGAAATTGCATGGTAACTTTGAAATCACAGAAACCTTTTAGCCTTGAAGAGTGTTACACCTTATGTTTCTCAAAGCTGCTATAAATGAGCCAAGTTTATTGCCTAATGCCACCACTGTGGATCTTGTAGACTCTCAGTACTTTTTTTACTTAACCCTCTGCTTCCAGTGTGTTGTGGGAGTCAGTGAAAAATACTGATTGGAGTGATTTAAGTGCAATTGGGATTGAGCACTGAACAGTAAAATGCATCAAAGTGAACTAGTTAATCTTAGATACACATACCTGTATATATTTGTGAATATATATATGTCTATATATATAGAATGCTTATATGAATTCATATATACATATTGTGGCAGGTA
The DNA here is from genome assembly GCA_024734555.1 of Trochalopteron elliotii. NCBI lineage: Eukaryota > Metazoa > Chordata > Aves > Passeriformes > Leiothrichidae > Trochalopteron > Trochalopteron elliotii. Next base: position 2,522,297 of record JANPWX010000175.1, read on the forward strand.
ACAGTGGATGTCATATTTGTCTCAAACTTCTGCTGTAATTTGCTCAGGTTTTATTCTGTACTTGGGAGCTCTGTTGGGTATTAAAGTGTGTGTTGACAAGAAGTGCTGCAGACTGTGTTGTTCATTCCCATTGTGCATTGATTCTGTCGTGAGGTCCGTTTTCTGTGGTTGTGTTTGTGTTCTGTCACCCTGATCTGCCTCTGAGATAATTGTGTGCTCTTTGCAAAGAAGACTGAATTTATGTCTTTAATTTGTTCTTTCGTGTCTTCATTTTGTCATCATAATTGTGTGGCTTTGAATATCTGCTGATACAGCTGATTAAGGCACTATTGCATAAAATCCAAGGCTTTAGAAATAGAAAATAGTTTTTATAATAATTATCATTATATGTTATGTTCTGTTATGTTATTTTGTGTTATGCAGAAAGGATGTATTTCCAAAGAATGTGAAAAGAAGAGAATTAGGTAAGTGGTCAGAGGGCAGTGCTATAACTAAGCCAGTTTTGGTAAACGGAGTTCAATTCCTGTACATACACACAGTGTGATACTTCTTTTTTATTTGACCTCACACTTGTTTTCTTCAAAAATCCTGCTTCGTTTAGTGTGCAGAAGGGGAAGGACTCAGCTCATGAGAAAGTTCATTGCTTTTCCATCATTATTTACTCTGTGAGAGGTGCTACAGAGGTGGTACTGAAGCCCCAAGAAATAGAAGAAAAATATCTTCTTATTTTTGAGGCCTGATTGGAAACACTTCTGACCCGATGCGTCACCACATGTGCCACTTCTCATGTCTGACCACAGCTCCAGCTGCAACAGGGAGTGTCACCATTCCAGCAAGACTGTCTCAGTGTCTCATTTTGGGTACTTAAAACATAAGGATTATCTGATGGGTGATCATTTTGAAAAATACTGTGTAAGTGACTTTCTGACCTCAGTGAGACTATCAGTAGGAGTCAGGGGTAGGATCTAATTCCCAGGGTGGCATTTAATGCTCTTAAGCTAAAGAACCCTCAAGAAATCTTCTTATTGCTTTCAGCTCCTCAGATAAATGGTGCAAAGGTTGCTCAGGCAGCTTTCCAAGAGCAGGCCCGCTCTGTACACTGAATCAAATGTCAGAGGAGAGGGAAAAGTGATGTGTGACCATACACCTAAAGTGTGACACTTTCTAACTTTGGGAGTGCCTTGGCAACTTTATCAGTGTTTTGGAGTTAATTTTTCATAGTGATTTCCTAAACTTTATGGATAATAAAGAGAGCATCTCTTTGCAATTTCCATTGTGTGATGGTATTAATAACACACATTTTAAAACAAAATCAAAACTGTTGGGCACTTCCACATGAGCCTTTGCTGCCTGAGCTTTTAGAGATGCTGATGCTACTGAAAGTGCTACTTCCTTTCTCTTAGATCTGATTTTTATCCCAATAGTTAGATGGTTTAGATGAACTAGAGGATTTCTCTGGCAAAACAAATGAAGTATCTTTCCAAGCAGACAGTGATTATATAGCAGGAGAAATCCAACCTAATTGCAGTGAGACAGAGGGATAGATACAGGCTTGAAATATTTAGTGGCTATTTTCTCACAAATCTTGCATGTTTCTTGAGTTGTTTTTGATCTCCAATGTCGAACTGAACTAAGTTCATTCTGTTTCTTCTTTAACCTCTCAAACCAAAAGGCTGTTCTGTTTTTATTCTCGTTATTGTTTCATACCCAGTCTGCCTTTTGAGGATTTACAAGTAAGTTTTGGTGTGGTAGACTGCATTTTTCACATTTGTTTAGTTGTGTTGAACATGTAACAATTAATTTATGCTTTAAGTTTTGTAAATGCAATGTGGAAGACTAAAAATATACTTCAAAAAAGTATCTTTGAACTCTGTTAAAAGTTGAAGTAGTCTAACCCTTTTCTAAGTAAAGTTTAGAGTGACATCTTGTGGTTACACTGATTTCAAGTGCATATATCTGTTGTTACTCTGGCATTATTTCATTTTGTCCACAGTAAGCATGGTGTTTTCTGTTTCAAAATGTTCTGTATTGCTCACCAGAAGTCTATAATGATTTCCATTATGGTTTTTGGGAGATCAGAGAAAACATTGCTATATGTCAGGGCCCTGTAGATATAGTTTATCTCTTATTGCATGAAGTTTATCCCATGTAGCTGTTGACCATATAGAGTCAACTGTGAGTTGGTCAAACTGAGAGTTTCCAATGTTTTGAACTCCAATTCAGGATGTTTTAATGTTCTTCCAGCCTTTTGGAATTTCTCAAGAAGTTTCAATTAGCCATAATGCCAAAGCAAGTGGGAGCACAACATCTCTCAGCAGCATCTGTTTGTGCCAGTTCATTAATTGTCAAAAGATTTGCTTAGGTTTAGGTAAAGATAAATGTCCAGGAAGCTGGCATGGAGGATTTGTCAATGTAGGCATGGCCAAGCCCACTTCAGATCCATACTGCAGTAGTGTATATATAGTGTGCTCCCTATGGATCAGCCTCCAAGGTGCTGGGTGGTGTAAATGCACCACCATCAAACCATATCCAAATGCCTAGAAGGTGTTTAGACTGCAGTTTTGTGCAGTGAACCTAAATTAAATACAAATATTTTCAACGCCAGGTGGAGTTATAGAATAATTCTGTGCCAGAAGCTTAAAGGACGTGGGGAAACGTGAGATTTGCTTTCACTTTTGGGAAGCCCTCTGCAGAGATGCAGGAATAGTGCCCCTGCAGAGGGTTTTGATTGGGGCCAGCAATGTATTACCTGGTTCAGCCTCTCTAATTAGCAATACAAAGGTCTTTTCCCATTCCTCAGCATCAAAGAGGAGAAAGATGGTGATAATCTGCTAGGTCAAGTTTTAACTATATAAAATGTTGATGTTACCATGGAGCCCATCTGGCAGATTGAATACCTGATTGTAAAATTAACTGTTCAATAAAAGACACTTGACCTTTCTAAGAAATAAATTCTGTTTAGGAGAACAGGTTGATTAATACATCTCAAATGATAAGTCACTCTAGCACTGCTCCATGGTGCATCACTTGTAACCTGTGGCCCCAGGTCTGCTGTCGAGTCTTTTGACATGAGAGTCTGGATTCAGGAAAGGATTCTGTGTTTGTGAAACTCAGGTTTTTTTGGAGGTACTTTGGTCATGTGAGGATGCCATCAGTGATTGATGTGATGTGCTGGCCATGTTAAGGATTTTTTAGCTTTGTGGTAAAGCACACAAGGAACATAAAATCCAAGAAGCCCAGCTCAATGATCCTTAAAGGGCCATCTGGTGACCTCATTTATTAATTTGATGAAAAAACAAAGACATGATGTTTTCAATTAAGATGAATGCTTGGCTGCCCTGCCAGATTTGGTTTTGGTAGGTAAGTAAGTACAAATTAAGCTGTTAATATAATCCTAATACTGAAACTGGAAGCACTGATGTAGATTGGGTGTAAAACAGAGCAAGTCATTTGGAGGGCCTCTCAGAGTGAGCTAGCCTGTAAGAATCATGTTTGAAGTACACAAAGTGTGTTTAAATGACATATTTACAGGGATAGTTCTGAAGATTTCCTTGGCAAAGTGCCTGTACCTATTCCAACAGAGAGTATTTAAATAGTAAAGACATTTGTATGTAGTTAGGTACCAAACTAATGCTGATCTTTTTTAAATGCCGCCTTCTTTTGTCACAGAAGGAAATTACTGGTGATGATGTTTCATGGCAAAAGAAGGCTGTTTGCTCTTTTTCATTAACTTCTGTTGCACAGACAGTAATATCATTGTTGCCCTTTTTGACTGGCTGCTTGGTGGATTTTTGTCATGTTATGAATCAGAATCTTCTCTAATAGTTTTCATCTGCCCAAGAAAGAATTTGGCTCTTCATGCTGAGACAGCTGGTATTAAGTAGATTTTGCAATGGGAGACTTTAAGGAGGTTTCCCCATAAGGCAGGACATGAGGCTGAGATGACATTGTGCAACCACATTTTTTTTCCAAATTGTGGCTTCCATGTAGTGAATTTCTTGTACTGGCAGCAGATAACCCATTGATGCAGCCACCAAGGTAAATGGGGCAGAAACTCTGTGCCAGCTGATGACCATTGCTGCTGGGTGTAGTCCCCTGTACTGGGTGGGATGTGTTGAAAATAAGGGCTCATCAGTTAGACAGTGTTTGGGTGGTGGAACAGATGTTTGAGGGCTTAGTTATTGTATCCTCTGAACTCTAAACAGCTACTCATAGCCTCTTTCAGCAGCATAAAGCCAAAATCTTACTGTGCCGTGATCGCTTAAGTCACCTCTTCCATTTTGTCAGAAAAAAAGATTCTAGCAATTCTGGCCCTGATTTTCCCCTCACTAGTGCTAGAGTTCCCCTCACTACAGTTCAGAGCTGATATGCTGCCTGAAAAGTCCTCCAGGATTATTAAAGGCAACAGCAAATTTAAATTTGAAGTGGAGGTGACCAAAGAACAAACTTACTTGTGGAGTTTGTGGGCTGTTACTTTAAGTAATTGCTATCTACCTGTGTAAATCTCTTTGGGCTGCCTTTTGGCTTAAGTGTTCCTTACTTCTTCTCTAAAGGTCTTGTTTAATATTCATGTGTGTTGTTAAACAGCTGCTGCATCCTGTCCAAGTGTAAAAAGGGGGATGCATTTCAGTAGCAAACCAAGTTATATTTAAATATATCTCTTGTCTATTTCAGAGCAGCAGTATTGGAGTTAATTAATACTTATAAAATGTACTGAAGTCCTTGAATGAGAAGTGCTGTGATTGTGCAAAGCATAGTTGGTTTATTTAAAGCTCTTACCTGGCCATTTTGACCATTTGCTAAATGCACTCGAGAGAACAAGCACACAAAACTTGCTATAATGCTGACTTGATTTCTTTTCTTTAAATGGGAGCAGAATCAGGACTCACTTTCTAACAGTATAAAAATTGCAGAAATGTAGGTGCTCTACTTAACCTGAGAAAAAAGCTCTTCACTTAATTAGCGGCCTGGCATTTTGCAATAGATGGTAATATGAAAGGGTTGTATTAACACAGTGCAGTATAGAAAAACCTTGTTAGATTTTATTACATTTTCTGCTTGGTAATTTATTACTATTAGAAAGCCCAATTCTTTTGCTTATCTTGTAATTATAGCAAGGTGTTTATAAGCAGGAGATCCAGCTGCTTTTCTGTATAGTCTCATTAGATGTGAAATTGGAGAGCTTTTTAGACTGTTAATTTTTGCTCACTACACAGGGTGCATAAAGCATTCTGAAATCCATGTATTATGTGAGGTCAATGTTGTTTTGTGAGTTGCTACATGGGTTTCCAGCAAGGACAATGAATCTCATAGGCTTAAATGGTCTTCAGAGGAAGGCCTCTTCATTTTGAAGAGCACATTTTTAAAATCCTCCTCTGGAATAAGGAGGTAATTAATATTCTCCATTCCATCAAAAAGCAGTTTTAAGTGTCTCTATGTACAGTCTCCATTTGATACCTAGGAGTGTCTGGTGAAAATGTCTGTGTCTGAATAACAAAAAAGCTTCCTGAGGAGTCCCGTCCTTGTGTGTGGTGTCCAGCTGTGACCATGGCTCTGCTGGGACTTCTTTATGAATTGCAAAACCCAGCTATCTGAACAAAAGCTTTGTGTGACTGACCCAAGACCTCACAGGACACTTGTGACTGAACACAGAGCTTAACTAAGGAATCCAAAGCTTACATCATGTAATGAGATCATCCTGATTTAGGCTGTCAGGCTCAAGTTATAATTGAAAGCATTGTCTGATTTCATTCTCTTGGAGAGAATTTAGGCCAGTCAAGGGCCTATTCTTATTCAGTTATGTTATCTTCACTGTGGAAGATGGAATAGGACATCTACCTAGAGCAAAAGTGGGCCACAAAATGGCAGGCAGTAATTACAAATCAGAACATTTGCAAACAGGAGGAGACATGGAGCTATTACTGGTGTTAAAACTATTAATGCTTACGTGTCTCTGTATGTTGCATTGTTTATGATAAATTCTTACTTCTACAAATCTGTGAATTACTGGAAATTATTTGTCTTACAGTTTGGACAAAGGAATATCTGTTAGAGAATGGAACTGCCATCTGTGGGACTTTTCACTGGTATTTTTGCTTTCGGAGGTACTTGCTCATAACATGAAATCTGAGTGATTATGATGGAATAAACCAGCATCATGAAGTTTGTCCAGATGCAGTAAGGATCAATATTTTAATGAGAATACAAAATCAAACCTGGATATTTTATTGCTATTCTACTAAACTTGCCATTATTTTGACCCTCTGTGAGTGAGAGTCCACTGATTTTATTTGTTCCCAGTCTCTAGTGCCTCTCTGGAGGGGAACTTTATATCAGGGCATGGAGTAATAGGACAAGGGGAAATGGGTTTTAACTGAAAGAGAGCATGTTGAACCACAGAATCGCAGAATACACTGAGTTGGAATGGACCCATCAGGGTTGTTGAGGGCCGACTCCTGGCCCTGCACAGGACACCCCAAGAGACACACCAAGTGCCTGAGAGCATTGTTCAAATGCTTCTTGAACTCTGTCAGCCTGGTGCTGTGACCACTGCCCTGGGGAGCCTGTTTCAGTGACCAACTGAATCTGGGTAAAGAAGCTTTTCCTAATATCAAGCCTAAACCTCACGTGACATAGTAGTAGGCCATACCCTCTGGTTCTGTCACTGGTCACCAGAGAGAAGAGATCAGTGTCTGCCCCTCCTCTTCCCCTCACCAGGAAGCTGTAACTGCAGTGAGATCTCCCCTCAGTCTCCTCCAGGCTGAACAGACCAAGTGACCCCAGCCACTCCTCATACGCTTTCTCTTAAGGCTCTTCAACATCTTTGTTGCCCTCCTTTTGATGCTCTGATAGTTTAATAATATCTTACTTATATTGTGGTGACCAGAACTGCACAAATTATTCAAAGTCAGATTATATGTAAGAAAAATTCTTTACTGCAACAGTGATGAAGCACTCTAATAGGTTGTCCAGACAAGTTTTGGATGTCCCATCCTTGGGAGTATCCATGGTTAGGCTGAATGGGGGCTTTCAATAACTTGGTCTGATGAAAGGTGTCTCTGCCCATGGCAGCAGGATTGGATTAGATGATCTTTAAGGTGACTTCTAACCCAAACCAATCTAGGATTCTGTGAGCTGAGCTAGGAGCAGAGAAAAGCTTAGATAACTGTAACCAACACTTGTGCATTATCCACAGGCCCAAAGAAACTGAGAGTGAGATTCAATCCATATAATTTGTACTGCAGATTAGTTTGGTTTTAGAATTACAGTTATACCCCTAAATATAAGGGTATATTTCTTTAGGCATTAGAAAGAGATGGTGCCTTTGAAAGCAGGAGATCATGTTTGAGCTGAGATGACCTGGTTAGATTGGCTGAATTGTGTGCTAAGAATTCAGCCAAACCAGAACAATAAAAAGAGCAAACATACAAGAATAGTGAAAACAATTACTGCTTTAAAACATGTTCTAAAAATTCTGTTTCTGGATTGAGCTGACATTATTTCTGAAAGATCTTTGTTTTGCATAACAGACAGTCTTGCAGAAGGAACCTTTTTTAGTTTGGACATTGTCTAGTTGTGCAATGGATTTTTTTGCACCAGTTTCAGTATCATTTACCTAAGGAGTCTGAGCTAGAGACTTACAAAGGTACCAAGCCAAGAAAATCTGTCCTGTGTGTGGTGCAAATGTTGCATGTCAGAGGGAAGGAGACAAGATTGCTCAAAAGCTTTGTTGGTGGTTCCTGGTGATGAAGTGAGGGTGACAGCACAAGAATCCCAGTTGACACTCCACACAAATTAAAATATATACATCTTTCATTAGCTTCTTGTCTGAGACTATAACAGTTGCTAGAGTACCCTAAAAAAAGGACTGTAAGTGTTGGATAAGTATATCCACTACTTTAATGAGATAAAGTAACTGCCAGGGCTCTTGGGAAGGTAAGGGACAAGCACTTATTGTTCAGCTTTGCAAAATGTATTGTTTATCATGTGGGGCTTTGTGGCTTGGAAATTACTACCAAGCCACAGTTTCTCATTGGAGTGCCTTTGTGTTGTTTCTTATATCATTCATGACTTTTGCTGTCAAGAATTTCTTCCTTTTAAGATTTTGGTCCAAGGAGAAATTCAATCAAACAAGTTAGTAAATTTATACAAGGGACTGTGAATTAGCTATCTTCTTCACTTCACTAAATTTTCCACTTTGGCCTCTGCAGTTAAGGGGAAAATGTGGGATGTGTGCCTTTTGGGGGGCCTTGCCTCTTTTTTGATGTATTTCTCCTCAGCCCAGGATGTCAACTGTCTCTTGAAGTACCAGAGTGCTGAGGGGTTTCTTTCAGCATTTGCCTACAGAACTTGGTGTAGCATTAGGATATTTGGTGAAGATCCCTGTAATAAGGCTGTGGTCTCTTTGTGCCCTGTTTTTTTGCAAGTTGTCTTTACTTTCACTAAAGAAAGGCCTAAGAAATGAACTGTAATGGTGGTTTGTCAAACACCAGATTTCTGTTTGTGCTTGTAGCTTTGGGTATTGATTGTCAGTTGGTGAGGAGATGGATCTCTAGAGAAATGGGATGGGGTCGTGAGGCACAGTACAGTAATAATGCTGTAATAATGTTATGTCCGGTGCATTTTGCATTTAAATGAGGAGTGGGCATTAAATCAAGACAATCCTAAGGTATTGGAGGATGGGTAAAGAAAAGGGCCAGCGCCTTGAACTTTTACTAAGCAGTGTGAGTGATAAGTAAAGGAATTAGAGAGGAAGACAAAGGGTAGCTAGGACATGTATACACAGTTCTCAATGGGATAAACACAAATCCTGATTGGATTACGAGTTTGAATAGACAACTTAAATACTTTCTAATAAGGATTGTGTTATATGGTTACACTGGGTTTGTGAGAGAACCTGTGCTGGCAAACTACTCTCATCCAGCACTGCTTTTAAGGAGAAATACAAGAACTGTAGGATTTCTCAGTCCAGGTTCATATTCTGCAAGATTTGCACTCAGAGAAATCAGATGTGAAAGCTTCTGGAAGAACCTTCCTTGAGACAGGACTTGTTTTACTGTGTAAGGGAAATACATGGTAAGCTCTGCCAAAGGCTTGGAGATATGGATGTTCCTAAATAGAAATCTCTTCACAAAACTCAAAAAGCATTTTTGTAGGGTTGTGATTCATTCAAATTGTCAACTTCCTCCAGTGTCTTTAGTGCCAGTCCTCATAATATGTTTGAAAAAATAGTAGTATAAAAATAGTAATGATAAAAAGGAAAATGTTATAGTTTGACATAGTTGATCTGCCACACATCATCTTTTTGCTGCAAAAGAGCCCTAGAGAATACTACAATTCCTTTTCATTGCTTTCCCTGGAAGTCACTGGACATGAGAGGTATGGTAGTCGCATATCTCAAACCCACTGCTCATCATTTATTGCTATATACTAAAGCTGTGCCATAAACAGCAATGTTTTTTCCCAAACCAAAATATATTTGACAAGTGTTTGGCAAAGAAAAAAGTTTTGAGGAGTCCTTCACTAAACAATAAATTTACAGTAATTCCCAGCTAACACTTTTTTGCTTGGAAGTACAATTTCCATAGTGCAGTGAAAAGATCTCAAGAATTTGCTGTATACAAGTTATATCTCTAGGACTCTTAATGGCACGAGGAGTGAATTCCAAACCTTTGCACAGCTGAGGGTGACAACGATTCTCTACTCTTTCTGAACTGGATAATGCTCTCATAAAGTAGCATCCAGTAAAGTGTGCAGATCTCATGTGGAAGCAATATGCACAGGTGCTGGGGTTGAACAGATGGCTTGCAAATGCAGAAGAAGCTGCAGTCAGCAGATTCTTAGGAGTTTGCTTCAAGTATGGTTACATGGCAAAGTTACTGCAAGGCAAGCAGGAGTATGGATTTCCAGCAAGTTTATGAACTGCCCATGTGCACACTCTCACTGTTCAACAAACCACTCTCAAAGAATGTACTGACAGCTGAAATCTAGTTGGAAATGTCTTTATTAGTGAACTAACTTGGGAACACACATATTTCCACATAGAAGACTCAGTTATCTACGTGCAAAATAGGTTGAATGGTTTCCGATAGATAAGATTTTGGCCCATTTGACCAGCATTCTTTCCAACCATTTGCAGCCCAGGGATCATCCCCACAAATCAGTGTACATGGCTGGTCTGTTCTGGAGGCTAAGAAAATTTTAAAGTGTGAATCCAAGCTCAGCTCTAGAAGGTGATTTGAAGTGTGGGTAATTGACACGGCATATCTTGTGTACTGTGGGTGTTGGGTAACATCTCATAAGCACTGTCAGAGTATGCTTTCAGACTTTTTCAGATGTTGCAGGTTGTTCCTATTGATCTTATGGAAGTGTGTCATCTTTTGTCTAGCCTAAATAATATGCCTGATAGCAGTCACTCAACACCTTGTTCTTGGGGCTAAATTTGATTTTACTGCATCCAGCCAGATCCAGTGGCCTGTATAGTCTCTGTGGACAAATATGTTGTCTGTGAAGAACACTGGTTAGCTGCTAGTTAATGCATAAAAAATAAGGCTCATAGAGTTCATGAAAATGGAAACCTTTGGAAAGTTTTTAATCATCTTTCTAAAGGAATGATGGTTCACAGTCTAGAGTGAAGCTTTGTTATAGCTCAGAAAACCAACTGTGTCCTGGCGTGGATCAAAAGCAGCATGACCACCAGCAGGGTGAGAGGTGTTTCTCCTGCTTTGGTGAGACCCCACCTGGGGTGCTGCATCCCTCTCTGGGATCCTCAGCACAGGAAGGACATGGACCTGTTATGCCCAGAGGAGAGGTCATGAAAATCTCCTCTGCAGGTCCAGAGGAGAGTCATGAAAATGATCACAAGGATGGAACACCTCTCCAGTTAAGGAAGACTGAAGGAGTTGGAGCTATTTGGCCTGGAGAAGAGAAGGCTCCAGGAAGACTTTCCTGTGACTTTTTAATACTTGAAGGGGGCTTATAAGAAGGATGGGGACAGACTTTTTAGTAAGACCTGTGGCAGTAAATCAAGGAGGAATGGTTTTAAGGTTAAAGGGTGTAGATTTAGACTAGATAAAAGGAATTTTTTTGCAATGAGGATGATGAGGCACTGGCACAGATTTACCAGAGATGTGGCAGCTGTCCCATCCCTGAAAACATTCAAGGTCAAGTTGTATGGGACTCTCAGCAAACTGATCTAGTGAATGATGTCCCTGATCATTGTAGGAAGGTTGGCCTAGATAGCCTCTCAAAATCTTTCCAGCCCAAGTGATTCTGTGATATGAGTAGGCCATATTCATATATTCTGTGAGAAAGCTCTCTGTGTTGCTCTGGTTTCATCCCCTGAGATTGTGCAAACCCCTCCATCCCTGTCAATCCAGTGGATGAATAATTTTAACAGCCATTGCTCTTTTCTGATCAAAGGATGTAGGGCCTGGCAGGAGCAGCAGCATATCTTTGCATATGGAACCTCATCTTGCCTAAAGATTCTTCTACATCACCACTTCAATATCGTAAAAATCTTCATTTGGCCTAACAATCAAATCTCTCCTGACTGCATTATCTCTAGTTCATTGATCCAAGAAACATCAATTATTTCTATTAAACACAAATATTTTCAATAGGGATTTTCTACATACTGTGCAAAGCTTCAGCATTTTACCTATAATTTAAGTGTTTTATAATATTTTGATGATTTTTCCTCTGCTTATTTGGTCTGTTGAGACCAAGCCTGAAAACTGCCTTTTTCACAGCATCTGTACCACTAGAAAACTTGAATTATTTTAAGGAAGTAAAATCTTCCCATCCCAAACAGCAGTAAAAGTCCACTTTGTCATAGCAATATCCCAATGATGAATGTTCAAGGGCAAAGCTTTGATTAATGACAGCTGCAGTTCAGATTTCACTGATGGTGATTTTGTGCCTCCTTCCAGACAGCTGCACACTTACTGCAAGTATCTAACTAGACATATTTATTATGCTAGTTTGGTTAAATAGTCATATAAATGAAGCATATGGATACTTGTATAATTTGCATCTGCAGTGTGTGACTATTATGTGAAGTAGGCTTCTAGGAGATGAGTATCCATCCTTCTGTTGAGATATTCCTATTTTGTTAAATTAGGAAGGTCTCTGATTAGGTTCCATAGAAGGGAAATACCAGTCTATTAAAGGTCCTGGGGGGTGAAGGGGGGGTGCAGTTGTTCTCTATTCAAAAGCACATTAATACACTGAAAGTTGTCTAGTAACTTCAGCTGCCCTTCCAAAGTGTTGAGTTTAGCAAAAAATTAGCAAATTTTGGGTGAGCATAGCAAACTGTAAAGCAAGTATACTGCTTTCTATTCAGTGTTCTCTTTTTTATAAATGTAAAAGACTAGTCAGCAGTTGTGCTGCTGGAGTTGTTGTGCAGGATTGCAACTGTAAATCAGATATTGTGACAACTTGGTGGGAGTAAAGCTGAGGTGAGACTCCTAAAATGATTGGTTTCACTTCTGAGTTGTTACTGTAATGTAATTAAAGTGGTGGTTTTGCAGTGATTGCTGGGAAATTTGTATTTTTCATGCAAGCAAAGCTGTAGAGAAACCATATTTCATTGTGATATGGATCCATGATCCATATCACAAATTCTGGCTATTTTGTTGTACAGATGTTATTTCAACTCTAGGTTGTGTGTGATATAAAGTGTGTCTTCCTCCACTTTATACCCAGGCATCTCCTGCAAAATAAAAGCTCCCATCTCCATTTCTATTACTCTCCTCTACTAATTTATTTAAATATTAGGTTTTTGAAGCTATCCATTGTAAGCTATTTGTTATTTTCTATGCAAGAGAGAAAGTAATATAAGGTTGATTATACGTGTTTGCAGATACCAAACAGGCTTCGTCTCCTTGATGTGCTACATTCCCTGACCTTGTCTCTGCCTGAGCAGGGATTCCAGCCCTTCTTGGCCTGTCCATGCTTGCCTCCTCCTTGCCCAAGGTGTTTTCCCCCACCGTGTACTGTTACCTGCAGCATAAATCCCGATTTACCTTGAGGAAACAGGGCAAGAGTCTCACCATGCAAAAGGAACATCCCATCAATTGTTTTGTGATTGTAGTCAGTGTTGCAATGCAGAGAGAGATGCACAGACCAATTTATGGCTTCAGAATTAATTTCTCTTGTGAGCTGTTACTAGCAGGCAAGGTGCAAAAAGCACATGCTCAAACGCTCCTTTCTGTTTAGGGACTGCAGTCATGTGGGTAGTAAAATCCTACAAGGTGGTGCTAGAGTTTGACACATCACTGCAGCAAACAAGAAGGTTTTGAGCTAGAGAAAGTGCCCTGCTCCCACATCCTCAGCAGATTCCAACCAATTAGTGTTAATTCTCTCTTTTGTTCATGTACTATTAAGTGCATTCTCTTCACAAGCTAATAAAGCATAGTGGGTGATAGTGTCTAAAATGAAAGTATGTTAAGAAACACTTTGCTTCCATTGTTTATTGTTCTTTGTGTACAGTACACTGTGCTCCTTAGGACAAGTAATTAATGCAGGTGATGCGGTTTTTGAGGGGGTTACTCTCGAGGGGATGGCTTATACCATACAATTTTTTTTTTTCCTTGCTTGACAAGGGCTGGGAGCAGCAAGTAAGAGTTGTCACCAGGTGGCACCATTAACCTAAGTTATGTTTCAGTGAGGTGAATGCAATGAAGTTTATGTTCAAAAGGCATTTAGTAGAGAGATTGCTCTTTTCACCTTCCTTCAAAGTAAACACACGGCACAGAGAATAGGCCAAATACTTTTGTTCACTGGCACATTTTAGATTATTTCATGCATTTGCAGTGCTATAATGTGGTGAAGGTTCCTCCCTGCTTTGTGTATGGTAAGTAAAAAGCATGTCTATATTTCTCCAGAAAACCCTTGCCTGCTTAAGAATTTTGCAATATATTTCACATCTGGTGCATCAAAAAGTGAAATTACCCCTAGTGAAATCCCAGAACAAGACCAGGGAATTATCAGATGAAAATACTCCTGTCTAAATACTGTTTGAACATTTTAAGACTATATTCTGTGAAGCTAAGCAATAAGAAATCGATTTTCCTTGCTTACAGTGAGTAGCACCATGGGCAGTGCAGGGGAGCTGATGAGCCCCATCCCTGGCTGCTGTTCAGAAGTGGCGCTGGTGGTGCCAACCCCTCTGTATCAGAACTGCTGCAGCCTCCATCAGCTTGCTCTGCTTCTTGGCATTCACTGGGTGGTGTAGCTGTCCTCTGAAGAAAGGAACAAAACTTTTCCCCTTGCAGACATTTAAAATAGCTTGAGTTGAAAAGTTAGAGGTTGTTTTGAAAGGGTTGGGTTGCTTTTTAAATGGCTTTCAGAGAATTTTATCAGCTTGATCCTAAGATGGTAAACATCATGGTATTTTTTCTGAACAGTGATATTAACCTAATGGCAGGAGATTAGCGTAGCCCTAGGGAAACAGCAAATTCTTGTCTTCTGATCAGGTATTAAAGAAATGCAGACCATCAATCAGTTCTTTCTGAATATGCTGGAATATTTAGACTTAGCAGTGTTTTAGCTAGCAACTCTGGGATGCTTTAAAGCATGGATGTAGGGTGCAGGTTGTAGTTCCTACTTAGCTCATAAAAGTAAGCAGGAAACCAGGGATTTACACTTTAAAGGATTATTTCATTAAATTTTTATTAGAGTGAAACCATGAAATGGATATTATTCATGTGAACTGTGAATTGTAAGGTCACATCAAAGCAATAGGTTGATTATACTGGAGCATGTGCTCCTGTTTTAGTGATTTCAAGGGTGTTACTAGATAGCATTTTATTGTACTAAAATGCAAGTCATTCTGTAGTTTAAGTTATACAAATTTTATGTGTTGTTTTTACCTTTGTTTGCTTCTCTGGTCAGCTGTGAAGATCACTGATTATGCAGTCTTTGTGTCAGTGTCCAGTCCTTATGTTGAACAGAGGCAGTGGAGTCTGTCCTTGGGGATACTAAGACCCTGAGTGCACTAAGCTCTGAGGAACTTGATCTAGTTATCCCTGCTTGAGCAGGGAGGTTGGAGGTGTTCTCCAGAAGTGCCTTCCAATCCCTGCCACTCTGGCTCTGTGTCTAGCAGAAGAAAGGTCTTGGCAAATAGAACTTTGGAATTTCTCTGATTAAGCCTGTGAAGTGCCCTGTGTGGAAGCTGCAGAATGTTTCAGGTTGACTCCTTACTGATAAAGATAAGAGCAATATTCAGAGCATATGGAAAGAACAGTTCTCTTGAGATTTACACTTTGTTGCAGTTTTTTACTGATCTTTACCCAATACAATGCAATAGACACTTAAATTCCAATTTGCCGTCATCCCCCAGCAAAGCAGGAAGTGTGCAGGGTGAATCTTTCTACCAGGCACTGAGCAGCCGTGGAATTTTTTTTTTTTAAATTTTTTTGGGGGGTTAGTTAGTTAGTCAGGGTTAGGATTAGAAGGTAGAAAGATTCAGCAATACAGTATCTTAAAGAAAAGTGCCATTAAGGATCTGACAAAAATATTGTCAGTTCTAACCCATCCTGTGTGTACACTCAAACCTTTTCAAGTTTCAGTGTGCTGACTCAGTGGGCACTTTAAACAGCAGCAGGAGCAGTATTATTGCAATCATGGTCTAAGGAAGAAAGTGATGCAGGGCTTGTAGGGAGAGCAAGATCAACCAAGTAGGGTTTTTTTTGACAAAAGAGGGTATTGCCTGGAAGATCATCTCCCTGATGTTGATTTTGTTGGTTTATGTAATAAAAGGCAAATGGAAACAATGACGTTGCCAAATGCATCTGTGGTCCAAAAAATGTTACCTTCTTTCACTGTTTGAAGGACCTAAATGGGGTATCAGGAATATTACTCCTGAGTCATGACAGGACTTTTTTATTGTTTTCCTGTTTCTCTCACTTTTAAATGGAAATATGGATGTGGCAACAAAAGGAAATAAATTTTATGTGTAGATATCTTTATCTAGGATGCTGCTTTCAGTAGAATCCTCAGCACTCTAAACCCTGTAAATCAGATAGTAACATAAATCCTAAACATAAATCCCAAATTCCTTGTTGTCATAAAACACCAATAATACTTCAAACCCTTTATTTCCACTATTTTCCTGGGGGTTTAATTTTTGTATTTCCTCTTTATGTATTTCGCTGCATTATTTCACATTTCTGGTTTAAATTGCTTTGCCTTTTTTGCCTTTTTTTTTTTTAAATTTTCTGTGGTCAGTAGCAAGTTATTGATTTTGTACAGGCATCATCTGGATTTCCAGCAAGTACTGCAAGGACCCAAATGTTTTCTTGGATGTGATGCTGCAGGCAGCTGCCTGTGCTTATAAGTGATTCTGTTCCTGACAGCTTTAAATTATTGCTGTTTTCTTGCCTGCAAGCCTTCACTGAAATTCTTGCACAAGCCCAGATACATCAGGAAAAATGTGGGCAAAACATGAAGAAAGCAATTTATCCATCACTGACAGTTGAGCAGTGCATAACAATCTTTCAGTGGCTGGTCAATGGTGAACAGGGGTAGTGGCAGTTTCATAATGTATGATTTGGGGTCTGAATGTCTATAGGACCTGTACACCTTCTATTTGCTTTTCAGAAGTTTATCTGCACTGATATAGACAACCAATGAATAGTTTATATTTCTTTTTCTATTAGGAGTTTGCATTCAGGTTATTATTTATACATTGCTCATCTGAAATGTAGCAGAACTGACAGGTGGTTGTTTTGACTGGAACGGAGTAGATCTGATTTCAACTAACCATAAACTTAAATAGGGGGTTTTCAGGAAACCTCACCTGGATGAATTTTTTTGCGAGTGGTTTTTCTTCTTATTTCTTTATTAAATGAATTTACAATAGCTAAAATTATTTACAAATTGCATTAATCTTTAGCAAGGACTGCTGACTGAAAAATAATCATAGAATATATGAGATTAGAAGGGACCCATAAGGCTTGTTGAGTCCAATGCCCTGCTCCTCACAGGACTACCAAAAGTAAACCTCATGAGTAGGAGCAGCATCCAGACATTCTTTTGACTCTGACAGGCTTGGTACTTTGGCTATAGGATCACAGAACGTTAAGGGTTTGAAATGGACCTTAAAGACCATCTAGTTCCAACACTCCCTGCCATGGGCAGAGACAACTTCTACTAGACCAGAGGTTGCTCAAGGCCTTATCCAACCTGGCTTTGAACTCTTCAGCCTCCCTGGCCAACCTGTTCCAGCGCCTTACCACCCTCACAGTAAAAAACTTCCTTCTATTGTCTAACCTAAATTTCCCCTTTCAATTTGTCAAGTTCAGTTTCTTTTCTGAATACTTATGGGAAAGCATAAAGGCATTTTAGGTATATCTCTGGACTAGGCAGTAGCTGGCTAATAGTTTCCTGTTTGGGGGACTGGAGATGCATTTATCCACTTGTCATCAGTGCATGGTACTGACCAAGCTACCAAGAGACTGGCACAGGTTTCCATTCTGGCTGCATTCAGAAATCTGAATTTTCAATCATTTCCTTCTCTCTAGGTTAATTAATCCAACTTAACTGAATTCTGTCAGCTGTTCTACTCTCTCTCCAAGTAAAGTAAAACGCAGCAATGCCTGACTCATGCTTGTGTACCACATTTTTTGAAATAGGTGTAAATTTGTATATTTTCTGCTTTGTTTTACTGGCTACACATCAGATACCCAGAAACTTTCTGGAAGAACACACTCCTAAAATTTTCACAGGATTCTCTGTGGTTCTAATTATCATTGGCTTGCACTGAGTCTTAGTTGATTAAGTCCTAAATCAAGCTCGAAAAGGATGCTGATCACTCAAATGACAGTGAAATCATTTTTCCATGGCTACAGCTCAAGGATCTTATAGTATAATGTAAGGAGAGATGGAGAGTCTGGCAGAGGCAAGCTCTACAGAAGATACACAGAAAGGTGGGCATAGTGGTGTTTGAACATTTTTTTATAAGATCCAAATAAATTTAGGCTTATAAATAATGCTAAAGAGCTGTATCTTTCTCATGAAAGTTTATAATTAGTTTGAGTGTTGCAAAATGAAATTCTAACTCAGTTACAGTAGCACACAACTATTTTCAGTGTAGTTGGGAAGCACTGACTGTGCACTGAGAGGACAGTGCAAAGTCAGTCTCTGCTCTGCTGCTGCTGTTCCTTTTAAACCTGAAAACTGTGTCATGGGGAACCCCTGGAGCTTGGTCTTCAGAAAACTGCTCTGAATTAGATTCCTTCCTGTGCCAGCAGACATCCTTTCAACCATGGAAAATATTCTGCCGTCCTTGAACTGTTAAGCTGTGAGATGGAATAGCCCAGCTCAGTGTGTTTGCCTAAGTCCACTTCTCAAGAGTCAGAGGCTGTTTGCTGACCTCCTGGCCAGGACAACTGCTTCTTATCTGCTCTTGACCCTATTGTTCTCCTTTACTTGCAGCTCTGCTACAACTGAAATTTTCTATGAGCTTAGCTCTGAATCACCTGAATACACAAACCTTTCTGTTTGTAGTTTCACAGGGAAGGTCAATAAAAATAAACTAATTTGGCATAGATACCTGTGTCTCTGCTGTGCTGCCCAGGTGGGAGCCTGGGGTGGGTGAGTGTGTTCACTGAAAGAGGTTCTTCCCCAAACTGGATTTGTTAGTGAAATTTAGTTAGTGAAATGATGCTGTGCTTGCCATGTAGCAAGTGGGTAATTCTGTAGAAGCTTGGTAACAACAATCACATCTGTACAGCTATGAATGCTTTCTATGCATAATGTTAATTTGAGTGCTTTTTTTCTTCTTCATACTTGTCTTACCCTGTACATCTGTACTCAACACATATTTGGTAAACTCAGACCTATCAGATGAGAGGGGAAAAATTTCTCTGGGGTTAGTTGGTTCTAACATTCAGTATATCTTTTGGAATATATCATCTAAGTGTCTCTGTTTTTAAACACTGTCTTTAGCTGAAAAACAGGTTTCATGGAGAAACCTAGAGAAATGAATGCAGAAATGCAGAATAGAAAAATCCTGGAAAATAAGAGGCAGTATTGACCTTCCTTTCATTCCTGTTGTCTGCTTCTGGGAAATAGTTAGATTAAGTAAACCTAAAAGACAGGAGAGGAGAAAGAAAATACATCCAAAATTCATACTTACATTAATGGAACAATACTCTGAAAGGGAAATCATGCCAAAAGTTGCATCTGTGCCTTTTGCAAGATGGTGATAAAAAAGCAAAAGAAATCTCTCCATTTTCAAGATAGCTTCAAAAAGAAAGCAACCAGACATGGAACCACCTCCCACACTTCATTGCCAGCGGCTCTTGCATGTGATGTCCTTGGATGCCCAAAAGATTAGACAGTCTCATCCACCTGTCTCATGTCTCAGGGATTAAAGACATTTCTCCATCTACAAACATAAGCTCATGGTAAGTATATTCTTTTACTAAATTGTACAATATTTTAGTAATAAACAGTGTTACAGCTTTTTTTTTTGTAATTATACTGAAGCACAAAGTTTGTGTCTACCAGTTGTCATGGATTTATTAAATGAAGGAAAGGCCGTAGTACAGTGTAAGAAAGACAGCTTTGTGGAGGCTATTATCAAGTACAAGAATTGATATTCCTTTCTTTTCTTTTTCAGCTCCCTGAAAGTGAAGAGGACAAATTGAAAGTTACAGTCTGAGAAGATTAATAGGGATATCTGACTCTTGAGGGGGTAACAGTCCTCTCATGTGGCAATACATTATGAGCAACAAAAAAGGTATCCTTTAAAATTACTTTGTGTTCTCAATAGGAGCAGACAGAACACATGCCATGGGAAAATTACGTCCACCTTTTATTTTCATAGATTAGGAATCTGTTAAAAAATCACACACAAAACCCAAAGAAATGCAGATTTAATCTGTGATTTGGTGGTCTCTATATAGTCACCAATCTGGAAGTTTCTTCTGCAGTATTTTTATTGATTTAATCAAATCAATAAAATCAAATCAAGTTTTTGTTTGGCAAGTGCATTTTCCTTCTCTTTTGAGGTAAAGTGCCTTCTCCTCCCAATTATGAAATCTCAGTTACAGTTCATTTACAGAAGAAATTCAGAAATTGGATGAAGTTTCAGCCTCTCAGTGGTCATTGACTCAGGACCAGATCAAGCAGAGAATAAGGTCACTTTTTGACAGCTGGAAAGGCATCTGATTATCAGCTGCAACCTGTGAAAGATCAAGTCAAGGACCTGAAACAAAATAAGTGTTTTGCACTTGACTGGTGTGAAATTCATATCTGTATTTTTGTCTGGTTTCACAGACATTAAACGAGGGTCTACATTTGTGGTGGCACATAGTCAAAATTGCTCTTGGCCAGCAGTATACCACATGCCTTTCTTAAATTCAGGGAATTGTTACACTGGATCATTAAACTTCCAATTTAATGCTCATTATACCTGAAGAAATTATTTTCCTCTTTTGGTGCTGTGTCCTTTTCTGTTTTTCTTACTGCAAGTTTAATAACTATCGAGCCTTATCTCTTAAGAAGAAACAACTGCTTTTAATTCAGTGAAAAACATGTATTCTTGAGAAATCAGTGATTCCGTCATCATAAACATGCTGCCATCAACACTGAAAATGGAAAGTTTGATCTCATTTGGATTCTGAATTACTGAAGGTATGGGACATCAAAATGTTTTCCCTAGAGGCCAAAGAAGGTGAAACAGTCTTCCCTGGTAACTCTTCTTGTTGACTTCTCACAAGATTCTCTATAGCCAGGAAGCTGTGGTCCTTGAGGTATCTGTGCTTACACTTATCCACAAGCCCCTTATCCACTTACTCAGTAACTGTTTCTTAAATTCTTTTCTGAAGTGTAAGGCTGGCATTTTCTGGATGTACCTCCATGTAAGCACATCTCTATCTTTACTGGTTTCCCAGCTGAAGTTCTGCTCTAAGTGGGCTGATAGAGATGAGTGTGAATCAAGCACACAGCTGGGCACTTCTCATACTCTTATGTTATTTCCAGATGTAGCTGACTGTCATTGTGGAGGGTCTTCACTTCTCTTTGTCGTGAAGACAAAGAGAGCCTGTACAAGAAAAGGGTCACATTCTGAGAAATCAAGAAAAATCATCTGTGTGCAGTGGGAAGAGTGACATGAAGATTTCAGTAGCTCATCCGGGCTTTGCCGAAAGTCATGGGAGTTTGGAAAGAGTCTTGAAGTAGGATTGAGATGCATCATGTTAGAGGAGACTTGTGATGCAAAGAGTCTGTAGGGACAGTATTACAAAGTTATATAGACTTTTTTTTTTTTTTGGCTGCGCTGTTATTGTCTTTTTACATGTCAAGGAGCCTTTCTGCTTACAGTGTAATTTTAAGATACTTGTTTCTTTCCTATAGCACTAAAGATATCCCAGTGCCTCAGGCTACATACTTGGGAGAAGAATGCTGTTGGTTAATGTAAAAATAAAACTGGTTACTTAAGACCAAATGGACTATATAGAAATGTCTTTTACAAACAGAAGTGAAGAAATGAAAACCAGACTTCCTCTTCTTACACCTAGATTAAATCAAAGGTCTCTGTCTGCCTTTATCTTGCAGAGTGGCTCTAAATGCTTTCCTGATGCACACCTGAGGAATTCTTTTATCTATGCATGTCTTACATTTCAGGTTTACATGCATCAAAGGGAGCTTATTCCTGGCAAGGAAGCATTAGCTGATCTTTAGCAAGTCCCTTAAAGGATCTGAATGGGGCTTAATCTTTACCCTCAACACATGTACTACTTTTTTCCTCATACTCATTCAATATATTTCAGTCATTTAGCTAAAATGAGCAGTCTTAATGTCTTAGACCAAGCATTAATATCCTGCAGTACACTGGCTATTCAGTAGTTTTTTGACTCAATATTACCTTCTCTCTGATTCAGTATCTCCATCCATGTAAGTAAATATTTTATATTTGAGCAGCCTTTTCTGGTGGAAGGTGGCCCTGCCCATGGCAGGGGGGCTGGAACTAGATCGTCTTTAAAGTCCCTTCCAACCCAAGCCATTCTGTGAACCTATGTTGAATATGCTTAGTATAAACATCTAAATGGTGCAGAGGTATGCAGATCACTGAGACCAGTTGGGCTGGTAATTACATAGTTTAGATACCATCCCAGATTTGGGAAAACTAAGCCTTACAAGCTTTGTTTCCCTATGTAACAGTAAAAGGCAGAAATAATATGGGGAGAGATTCCTGGGGAAATGTTCTCAGAGTCTTGATGGAGGGTACTGGGAAATCACGGGTGGAAGGGCAGAGGAAGAACTCAAAAACGAAAGCAGGGCAAAAAGGTAAAGGCAGTGGCGTGAGGAAATTGCATTCAAAATTAGCCCACTGAGAAGCAGAAGAAAACATGGCCAAAAAAAGAGGTGAAAAGGACAAAAGCACAGAAAACGAATGAGAGAAAAGTGATATGATTAAAACTTTGAAGAAAAATGTCCATGAGAAGAGGAGGAGAAAAAGAAATGCATAAGTGAAAGGAGGCCATGAGAATGATTGTGTCTAGCATCTCAAACTAGATGATTTGTCTTTTTCAGATTTTTTTCTTATTTTTTATGAAAGGAAACAACAATATTGCAAAGTAAAGACTGAGAGGAAAGAGAGATTCTGTATATATGTGTGTGTAAGTGGTCTAGCTGCCTTTGGATAGGGTGGAATAATGATGGATAGTGAAGGAGAATAGTATCAGCCAGTCACATTACGAGTTTTACTGGTAACTGGTGTATTTTGAAGTTATAATGGCAGGGTAAGCTTCAGCTATCCAGATTTTAGAGGTCCACAGTGACCTGTTCTGAGGTGGCTGTCTGAGGGTTCTTTTATTACCAGTGGGAAGAAATAACCTCTTTTTAAGAGGTTGAACACTGCACTACAGAAGTGTTTCCCTGCAGGGGCTGAGTCTCATTTAAAAAGTGGGCCAATAATATATATTCTGTTTTATCAAGTGTTCAAAAACATTCAGAATTTTCATCATAATTGTTCCACATTGACTGTTTCAAATGGCAATACTGTATTCCCCTCCACTGAGACACTCCTCTTATCTTCCCTCCTGTCTTTCTTTTAACATGGGATACACATTAGGGGTTCCATTCTTGCAGTTCAGCACAATGTAAAGGAGAACTAGGATAGGAAAACTACTGAGAACACCTTGGATACTATTATATGATTTCATTGGCTTTAATAGCATTCCAGAGATATTGAATATACCCACATGTCTGACTGCAGATGCTGCCAAAACCAGTGATACAAGACCTGTAAACTCCTTGGTTTGGGAGGACTTCTTTCTCAGTGAAAACATTTATTTAAAAAATGTACAAATACTGTGATGGTTAAGTTATTTTGGGGGTCTCTATAGCTTGATATGTTTGATAATCTGCTTTGGATATTGCTAGAAACTGGCTGAGCTCCAGAAATGCCAGTTTCCTTTCTCAAAGAGTCTGAATGGGAGCTATGTCCTGGGAATACTATGAGACCTCTGAGAAGGTCTTTGGGTCACTGCAGCTCCTATTTGACTGAGCTGCTGGATGTCGAGGAGCTTTGAACAAATAGTGAAGGTCAATGACAAAATGAAAAAGGAGAGAGAGAGTAGGAGTATAGGTTGTCCCTCCTGAACAGCAGGGTAGAGAAGGATGTGAATCAGACTATATTTTATACATTGTTATTTCTGCTACAAATCCTTATATCCAGCCCTTCAGAGAAAAATCCATCCTAGTTAGGCACAAGATAAGTGAAAGCCCAAGGTCTGTATTTGCTTGTGACAGTTCTTTGTGTAAATCATTCTGGCTTACACTCTCATTTGCTTTTAATACATCACTTCATAGTTGTTACTTTTTGTGATGGGTAAAATGCATTCAGAAGATGCACTGGATTTTCCCCAGTGTAACACAGGTTGTTAGCAACTGTAGAAAGAAATTGAATGTTGCCTCCTCACAAGACTCCTTCAAGTCAATGTTGCCATTTGTCACAGTCTGTACTGAGTAGCTGGAACATTCACAGCCATGAGAAGAAACCAGGCTGTCTCCTACATTTATATTAATTCATATCAGACAGAACTGGATGCCTGCAGTAAATTTGTAGGTTCTTGCTTTTACCTGTCCCTGTGTGTCAGACTGGATTATCCCACAAGCTTTCAGACTGCCAAATCATTGACATGCATGCCTCAGTTTCCCTAACTGTGAAATAGAGATCATGATACCTGTCTCCCACAGGCAGTATTGTGGTGGTTGCCTGCAAGGAAGAAATTTTAATCTCTAGAAACACTTTTGGAGGGTTTTTGGTTTTTTTTTTTTTTGTGTGTCTGTGAGAAGGTTAATTTTTGGAGAAAGCCATGTCTGAGGAGAGTGAGTAACAGCCTGTGCTGCAGGAACTGTGAGGAGTGGGTTTGGGGAAGGGAAGGGTATGATAGTAACAGGGCTCTGAACTTGGAATTCAGAGTTGTATGTTAGGCCTGAAGTGATATAAAAAACCCATAATCAGTCACGATCATCTAACTTCAGAAGTGCTAACCTGATTTTTTGTGATATTCATAAAGAAAAAAAAAATGCTGTGTGTAAAAATGGTGATAACATTCAATTTTATTCAAGATATTAAATGTAAAAGCATGAAAAGGATGAAATTGTTTCATTTGTAGCATTCAGCACGTTGTTCAGGAGAGGTAAGGGAAGAGAAAGCAGTCAGGAATCTTGCAAATTGATGTGGTTTAATATAACAGAAATGAAAGAGAAAACGAAGCAATTTGAAACAGAACAAAATCTAAAATATACCTGGTTCTTATTTCAACCAGATGGCAAAATGTTGATATACTTTTTTAATAACATAGACACATTCTTACAAGTGTTTTCATTTGCCTTTTTGATTAGCAGTTGGATTTGATGATCTTTGAGGTATTTTCTAACCTAAATAATTCTATAATTCTGTGAATCATAATAAAAATGACATTTCCTCACAGCTTTCACACCAGTTGTTAGCACTGATAGCCAAATTTCAGGGGTTTGGTTTGCCTGTGTTATTACCTGAGACAAGGGACAGTTAAACACCAAGTTTGGGTTTATGCAGAGGGCGCCATGAAGAATTGCTGAGAGATCTCTCAGTATTGCTGGTGAAGCAAACAGTACTTCCTGAGGACTGACCCATCCCAGGCCCTTCCCTTTATCCCACATTTTTGTGATGATTCTGATAACTTGGTTTGAGCCTGAGTTCCCACTAAACTTACACCTTGGATCTCTGCTGACTTTCCATGGGCATAAATATCCAACCCTATCCACCTCTTTGCCCTACAATCTCTGGGATATGTGATCTACTTCTATCAGGAAAAATCAGCCAGCTATAGTCCCCCAGCTCCCTGTCCCTGCCTTCTGTGAGGGCCCATCCTGACCTTTGGTTAGGTGTAACCTCAGTGGTTTTTGAGTAACTCCTTGGTGCAGGTGCAGTGGCTCATCTGTTGAGGGATCCATGAGAGTAACATCAAAGTCAGCCCTGCATGTTGATAATATAGATGGCAGGTTTTGCCTCTGTGCCTGTGTAGGCTGCAGATATATTCTTTCAGTGCAAGTGTCTTTGAGCTGATATTTTCACTTTCTGGTTGTAACTGGAGATAGAAGAACAAATTACTTTTTCCTGTTATGGTGATATAAATGTGGATCAACTTCCCTGAGTGTAGATTAACTCAGCATAGATAACTCTGCAGCCTGCTCTTGTATCAGTTCATACTGATGTGATCTCTTCCTGTTGTATGCATTGTGCTCTTCTCACCTAATATTCAACATTTGGCAGCATCAGGGAATTTGATAATTTCTTTTTATTTTGCGTGTGTGTGTGTGTGTGTTATGGATGCTTCAGATGGGGTGCATCCTTGATGTTTTCAGTCATTTAGAGAACATTAGAAGTGTGAAAATGCTTTATCTTTAAACACTTTCTGATTGAAGATATTCCACTCACATGTCATGCTCCACAGAGATGCTAAGCTCCTTTCAAACCAGTTACTAGACTTTTGCACTGCTATTGAATTTTGCTTTCTGTGATTGCTTTTTCTTCCCTTCAGCCATCCCTATCTTCAGTGAACCTATTAGTCTTGTGCTTATAATTCTGAATGTATCCCTCTGTACGTTGTAAGTCAAAGTGGCTACGTTCCCACTCTTCAAATGTCCTTCAGTAACGTGTTGTGCTCACGTTCTCCCTGTGCCACACAGAGCATTCGCCACAGACTGAAACAAAATATGACAAAGCTTGTGCCAGCATCTTCCTCAAGAGGTCATGAATCTCCCTGATGAAATTTGCATGTGGGAAAATTTAATTCATCTGCTTAGTCTCTCCTAAAAGCAACTGAGAACACTATTAGCTGCTATTTAAAATGTCAGCACTTCCCATAACTGCCATGCAGTAGTGCCTTGCATTACCACAGTTTTCCATTGTATTCAATAATTAAAACCTGTTAGTGGAAGAAAGATGGTTCTATTTGGCATATGTTGACTTTTGCACACTTTCTATCTTGTGTGTCCTGAGACAGACCTGTTTGCCAGCTGATCATTACTGCCTGCCAGTGCCTGTCTTCAAATTGCATTAGACAGATCTGTGCCTTGTACCGTGTCACAGGGAGTGTTTTTCATATCTCACCCTTGTCAGAGCATATGGCTTTGACCCTGAACCTGTAAAAGTGGAGAAACTATGCTGAGTCAACAGTTTTCAAACTTGTAATCAGGTTAACCAAGCACAAGTTCAGTAAAAAATTATTTCAAGCAGTGCCATTTACATCTGGGATGATGCTTTATTCTTTCTGAGTCAGCTAATGGCCCTTTAGCTAGGAGTAGAGACACTGCTAGCAGTAGGCATCTCCCATTGCTTCTTGGGGCATTCTGTAATCATTTGTTATTTCTATGTCTCCTGAAAGGCTCTGCTTTTACATCAGATTGACATGGGGAGTAATCTATCCTTTTATACCCCCAGGATGCTGCTTGCCCCTAAAAGGGACAGAAAAGATGGCTGCACTATAGGGAAGGCTGTCTGCTTATGAAACTCCACGCTGTAATAAGCTATCAGCAATGATGAGGCTTGACCAAATTCAGAAATTGTCATAATCCCATTAGTTTGCCTTGCTGAAAGCCCTTAGAAAGCAGAGGATAAAAATCTCAGATTAAATATGCTGGAAAAGCTTCAGTTACTTGGGTGAGGCACAGACCCAAGTCCTTCATGAAGTTCACTCTGGGCCAAACCAATAGCTCACTGTTTCCATTCTCCCTCTCATCTGAAAAGTGTCATCTCTGATTGCCCTGTGTCCCGTCAGGCAGAGTTCTCTACTTCAGTGTGTAGAAACTATCTCACCACTCCACAAGAATCTGGAAGCAGTTGTGGTGTCTCTGTTCAGCCCTGTTCAGACTGGATTTCACACAGGATCCCTGCACCAGACACAGCATCTACAGTTATTAACTAACCTACCGTCACACTCATCTGAGAACTGAAAACTTTTTAAGACTTTGTTATGACAAAGAACTTGGGCGTGAAATTTTTAGGCCAGATGTACAAAAAATACAAAGGTCCCTATGTGCCACTAATTTCAGCTTAACTGGGGTGGATTTGTGGACCAAAGGTTTGACATCTTACATATTTACAGCTTCCAGGTGTTTTTGCCTTACAAGAAATCTTGGTGTGGTATGTGTTATCTCACAGCAGCCTCATGGGGCTTCAGTGCTAATGAAAAAGGTGTTTAGATACTTGTGTCTGCAGGAGGACACCTCCTAGAATCTTTAAAATATTTTTGCACACATTTACTTTTGGTGGAATTTGAATTCTTACGGTTTGCATGTGCTTTTGTAAATCTCACTAGCCACATTGCTGGCTTATTTATGTGCCTTCAAAAATCTTGCCCAAGGATTCCTGGTGTAGCAAGGGTCATAAATCTCTTAATACATATAATTCCATGCCTCTATATATAATAGCAAATATCACAGAGTCTTCCACTTTGTTCCAAGCAGATATCAGGCCCCATTCTACCTCATAAGTCAAGTCATCATTTGCATCAGTACAAAGCAGCCAGCTTTTTTTGGTTCCTAGCTATGATTTGTCTACTTAGTGACACTAACAAAGAAAGCCAGTTCTAAATTGAGCAAGTCAGCCAGTCAAGATGCCTGCTTTAAGTTTTAGGGGCAAAAATGCTGGATGTTATCTGATTAGGTCAGGTGAGCATGAAGTAGATGAAAGATACTACTTCTGGGACAAGTCATTGAGAATTTTGATATAATAGTGTCTGCCACTCAGTGCAAATTCTGTAGCACTGAACAATGAGTCAGCAGTCCAGGTAGGGTATGAAGAGTGAGGGCATAATAATTCTTTTTGACTAGAAGTGGGTCACCCATCAAAAGAGTTTCCTAAGCAGAGTAAGCCCTCTTTTACAGCCTTCTGGTAGAGATGTTGGAACAGTGGTCCTGGGCAAACTTATTGTGTGGTTTCATCCACTGTACCCTTTTTAAAATTAAATTTCCTGGCTGTTTTGTGAAAAAAGCATCTAGCCAGGCTTTGTTTTATCTTTTTCTCTGTAACCACAGTGCTGTTAACAACTCTGGCAAATATTTCCTCTTCTGTATTTTTATTTTGTCAAATACTTGCAGAATTGCAATTTTCTATGTATTAAATGACTTGCACTAGCATTTATGCAGCATTACCTGTAAAGTCTCATTCCTGTACCCTTAATCACTATGTATTACTTTGTTCTGTGAGTATTATTAGTACATGAATATTACTGCCTGGCGTTTGCTTTTTTCCAGTCGACTGATTTTTATCTTAAGTTTCAAAGTCATGCTGAGCCTGCCCTGTCCACAGCTCAGTAAAATCAATAAAACCATTTCCATTGCCACAAGGTCTGCACCATACTGCACATTTAGAGGTAATATTTCAGTAGTATGGGGGGCTCTTGTGCATGTGTGATGTATGTGATGTGTTTGCTCTATGTTTCTGTGTCACCCAGTAGTACTATCCTAGTCCTAGGGAGTGGTTTAAAATGAAACAAATAATAATAGGTTTTATTTTTTCTGGATCTAGTTTGTTTATTTTTTTGTTTTTAATTAAAAAACCCCCATGATTGTATGTTACCTTGTTTAAGATTCAACTTCTTTTATCAGATGCCTATGCAGGATACACAATAAGATTAAGCAGAAACCCCATTTTCTCCTTTTGTCCTCTTTCACTGTCTGGTAGCTGCTCTTCATTTGGGAACTTCTAAAAATTTAATTAAGGTACAGGTGACATCTTTCAGCTCCTCTATTAAAAATAGTATGCCCTAGGAACATCCAAGTTCATTCATCTAGCTGTACAATTTCTATATTCTTTTTGCTTCTCAATGTAGTGCTAGATCAACCAGCAATTCTTTGGCCAAAATGTATGGATAAATATTATGTGCTTGTTGCAAGTCTTTCCAATTATTCTATAGATTTGCTCTGCTGAAATGTCAAGTTTAAAATAAGCCTGTTGCCTTCCTTTCATTCCCTCTGCCTTGGAAATTTGGCTCAGAAAAGCAGCATCCATCAATAGATTCAGCTGGAGCTGAAGTGCCAAGAACTTGCAAAGTCTGCTCTTGGCACAGCCAGGTGTGCAGTCGTGAGCAGGGCCCTTCTCCGTGCTGAACTTTGAAGGAGCCTCTGCTGAAATTTGCAGATATGGTTTTGTTCTTTTACTTAATTGCCTCCATATTTTGAAGCCTGTAGTGAATATTGCTTGACTGGCAGCGGTAATCAAAGAGCAGAAAACTTCTCATTTGTGTCTGCATCTACAAAGCTGCACCTGCAGAGGCCTCTGTACAGTGGGGTTTTTTTCAGTTTCCAGCATTTCATAAAAGAAACAAAACCACTTTCAAAAATGAGCTATAAAAGATGTTTCTCTTGTGTAAACTGGGGGTACAAAGAAACATCTATTTAATAGAGATATTGTGAGGATAAGGTAGTTAAATATTTAAAGATCTTTGAAAGCATCTGTAATTATGTTCAGTGAGTACAGCTTAAATATTTTCTTAGTTCTCACAGGAAACAGAAACTCAAATAGGTCGTGTGTAACCTTCTTACAAATCTATTTTCACTGTTCCCACTCTGTTTCAGGCATAATGCATTAGTAGCTTTCCCCAGGAAGAATCTCTGTTTTTCTTTCATTATTTATGACTTATGAAGAATAATTGATGTCAAATATGTCTGTTGGCTCCTGTTTATTACAGTTACTGGTTTGGCAGTGATTAATAAAATATATTTTACTTTAGTGAATAAGACAGACTAATACAATGAGAATATATATAATATAAAAATGTTATCATTTTTTCACTCCCTTGAGTTCTGCATTATTCTTTGCTCTGTGGTTAAGCTAAATTGTTCACTTGTACTTTTAGAGCAATGATTATCAATACATGCATGGGTCAGAGGGTGTTGCCATCGTATTGTATTTGCGTTTGCAGTCTCTTCACACGTCAGAAATTTCAAGTCTTACATTTTTTACATTCCTCTCTCACTCTTGCAACTTTTAATCTTTTCCTTCTCCCCTTGTGGAAGCAGGTTGGAAATCCATTTTTTTGCCTTGGTCCCTTATTAGTTTGTGCCCTGCAGTGTCCCTTTTTTTGCCTGTTTTAAGCAGGTTGCATTAGCAGTTCAGTACAAACAGCTATGAGATTATTTTGTGATTGGCTGTACCACATATCCAAGCATCACTCTTTCAATGTTTCTCATCATCCAGACTATGCACACATAAAGCCTTGTGGTTATTTCCTTCCTGTGGTGTCCCTTGCTTTTTCTTTCTTTTTATGTTTCCTGATAGAAATTTCACACTATACTTTTCCCTTAGGTCTTTGTTTTAAAATCCACCTCCTAGGTGGTTTTATTCTACATTCATTCAGTAAATGCTGTCAACTCTGGATCTCCTTTTTCCCTCCATGCAAAAGGAGTAAATTAGTGTTTTCAGGAATTCATATGCAGCTCTCCAAGAGGCAGTGGTATGTCCCACTTAGGTGACATCTGTGAAATATTAATCTTTTTCAAATTAGAAAATTCTGCTCCAGAAAAGAATATTCTTTAATTTTGTCTCTTGTTATTTGATTATTGATGTGGCATCTTGCTACACTTCTTGAACACTTACTGGAACAGTGGTAGGATTTACAAGCTAAATTTAAATCTTCCTATTTCACTGAAGAGGAGAGAGAAGGTGGGGGATATACTTCTTTAGGGATTGGCAGAACTGTCATAGGCACCTTTAGAAAAGTCATGATCTCATGACTACTGATCAAAGAACACTGCCTTATGATGGTTTTCTGGTGACTGATGTGTAAATTTTAGTGGTTTTATGTCATCACCACTGAATTCAGACTGGCAATAATTGGGCAAATGCAGGCAGAGAAACCAAAGATGAAATTATCTTATAAAGTGATCTGCTGCTTCAAATCTTTTCCTGTTAATCGATGCTGAGAGACATCAGTAAGGTAGAATATGGAAACTTAATCCACTTACTGTCTGATATATTTTGTGGCAAAACAAGATTAGTAGTAAATTTGCCCTGGATTCTTAGAGTACTGAGAAAATACATTTGTATCACAAGGTGAGAACAGCTGGATAATGAGAAACACAGAGATGGGAGGAAATAAGGTGGAGTGTTTTAGGCACCCTACTACTGTGTGAAAGAGATGCAGAAAAGGTCGCTTGAAAAAACCCTGCTTTTCTGTTAGTTGCTAGTGCTTGATTCTGAGCTGTTGTTCAAGAATACTTGTTATTCAGTGTAATATGACTTAAGAAAAAAAATCTTGCTTTGTCTCACCTGTTTGATTACCTTTTATACCTTTAATTCAATTCTTGGCATTCTTAGTAGAATGACAAAGTAGGGGTGAAAAGCTTCCTTTTAACACACAGACTTACATTTGTAATACTTTGCTCTGTAAGGTATTGTGGTTTGAATTTGGTAGCTTAGATATTTTACTTGTGGTGCTGTCTTGGGTTATTTGATCACTGACATTGATTATGTCAATGGCATTCCTAAGGGTGCCCAATGCTGATCAACTTGTCAGTAACAGAGTGTTAATGATGTTATTGTAAAACTCCTTTTGTTAATTTGGCCAAGATTTCTCACATATCCTATGGGAGCAGCAGAGGTCTCTGTTTGCTCTCGTGGTTTTGTGGGAAGCTCTGCTTATAAGAGTTGTTCTGGAGTAAGATGGTTGTATGTGTTGTGTGTGTGGCTGTAGTCATAGAAAAAAAGGGTGTTTCCCAACAGGTTGGTTTGGTGGTTTTTCCAAAGGGCAGCCATGTTTGTGTCACCCAGTCTTCTCCACCTTTCTAACATTTGTCAGGTTTGCAAAGCAGGTGTTGAGTGTGCAGGATGGGGTGGCTACAGGCATGTCAAACTACACTGCACAGAACTTTCATTCATCTTGGGTCAAATACACTCAGTCTCAGAGCAGGGTGCTTAAATTCTTGCAAGCAGAGAGAGATAATACATGTTCCCTCTGTCAATTTATTTGCTTTTCGTAGGGCAGAAATACCCTTTTCCCATGGTACAAGTGATGTGCAGATACCTCAACTGGCTGACTTGTAATACCAAACTTCATTTAGGAGGCAGAGAAAAGGTGAGATTGTCATCCTTCTCCTCCATTAAAGGAGGTGAAAGTAGAATGGGAGAAAGTAGTGGCTGCCATCCTTTTCTCTCACAGCTTTGCAGGAGCTTCCCAGGGCTCAGTCCTATTCCTGAGGTTGCCAAATGCACTTTCTCATGGCCATGGGCTTGGCAGTAACTCTAAGAACCTTGCTCTTTAAGTGAGGATGAGAAATGAATATTCTAAATGGAAAGAATTTTCACAGTCAACAACAAGAAGTAAGGGTGTTCTCTCAGTTCTGCTGATGCCACTGATTTCAAGGTCTACTGGTTAGAGGAGAATATGCAGCAAATTGTATATGGCTTTCCAAATGATTGCTGGAGGTCTAAAAAGGAGGGAGAAGGATCTGCTTCTCATAAGAGCTGGTTTAAAATGGCAGTAGTTTTCATTTAATGAAAATGAAAATTATTCATCTATTTAAATATGAAATTGTTTCGCTTGGTCAAGTTTCCTATTTTAATTGAGTGGTTTTGGATGCGGCCAGTAAGGAGAGATTACTGGTTCAGTAATTTACAAAGTCATCTTTGAAGCAAACTCAGACTTTTACCCCTTCATTTTTCAGGAAGGATTACTATGTTTCCAGTTTTTTCCATTTACACTGCCATAGTTTTATTCCAAATTGGGCTGTTACAAAATATCACATAATTTTACTACTTTTTTTTTTTTTTTTTTTTTTTTTTTTTTTTTTTTTTTTTCCCGATACAGCCTTCCCAAGTTCGTGTAGATTGTTTCTTGGGAAGATGGGATGTAAGAATCTGGCTGTGGTGTTTCCAACCCACATTAAAGAAAGTAAAAAAAAAAAAGAAGAATAACTAGGAAACATTTAATATTCTTTGGCTGCCTAAATCGAGACAACTGTTTGAAAAAGAAATTATTAAATCGTCTCTTAAATCCCATTGCAGCTAATAGGATAATAGAAAGTCACAATAGCACTGGACAAGATCATCTCAGTACCTTGTGAAGTTTGGTGGCCAGAAATGAGTACAGAGTGTGCATGGGTTTAACAAGGTCCTTATTTAGTATTTTTAGTATGTTGGTTTCCTAATGAATGGCTTTATTTACATAGATAATAAAATAGTATGCTTAATTTTGAATGACCTTACTGTATTAATTCTTTGACAGGTTCTTCTACTCTGGTATTTTTCAGAGCTCTACTTCAGCCATCAGCCTGCGCCCTAGGACCATTATTGACCACTACAGCTGCATTACTTGCACTGTGGCACTTTTTGACAACCAGGAAAACTCAAAACTTCTGCTATAAAGAATGTGGACATGAAGACCAGCTTGTATATTTGTGTCCCTGAATGTCTTCCACTTGAGGAAAAAAAACTGAGTGCTATTGGATAAGGTCCTGAAAAATAATTTCAAAGAATCACCAGCAGGAAAAACCCATCATGAAGTGAGAGAAAGTCTTCTTGGACATTATTCATTTGAATCATGGAGCTGTATATAAGCAGATATTGATACGATGCAGCTGATGTGTGACAGAGTACCAAGTGGATGTCCTTCAAGAAGTCAGTTCCAACTTCCCTAAGTCATCACTATTCTCTTAGTAGGCCATATTTTTTAGGGAATTGCTCAGCATGTGTATCAGCTTTCCCAGGCCTAAATTCTTTTAAGCTGCATATTTCTTTTGGAGTGAAAATTTGAGACAGTGTAGCCCATGAATTGCTGTGAAGACATCAAAGCCACATTCCTCACTTTTAAGGGACTGCTGTAGCAGAATACAGAAGTCTAATGTTCCATGCAATTTATGATTTTCCACTTTATTGAAGAAATAATTCTGTTTGTAGTTTTATGAACTTGCAGTCTTGAATACACAGTACTCCAGGTCACAATTCTATCTATAGGCTGTTCCATCTTAAATGAAGAAATACTATATGTTGTTAAAACCCTGATCTCCAAGAGTTTGTAAAAAAAAGTTAATGATGTTTGACTTTAAATGTAATTTTTAAGAGTTGAACATTTATTATTAAAATTTCTTTCAAAAAAAAAACCCCAAAACCCCAAAGGTATCATTTTTGTGCATTAATTATTGTCTGACAGACACTGGAAGTGTTTCCCCTGAAAGAAGAATACCTTCAGTCACAAGCCTGAGAAAGTGGCTTGCACTGTAGATGCACAGATGCTTTGAGCTAATTTGCACATATTGAAGCTTTTCCAAGTGAAAAGTCCTGACTGAGAGGTAGGGGATTCTGTGTGTGGTGATTACACACATGCCTACATGCTCATACTAGCAGGAAGAGTGCCCTGCTGCTGTATTTGTGCCCATCGGGTAACTCTGAAACTTTCATCCTTTGTTGCTGGTGTTGTAGTGGCTGGAGCAGGAGCCTGTAGTTCCCAGGTCAGTTCTCAGAGCCCTTGCTGACTTTTTTTGAGCCCTTAGCAGGGCATGTGACTTGTGTGTGATTTTCCAGTGTGCCATAGGAGGTGAATTGCATCCAATGATTGCACTGTGGGACTTCATCCAGTTGTGTTTGTGCACTGCTTGGAGGTTTTTCTGCTGAAGGTGGTAGTACTGTTTCTTCCAATTCCCAGTTCATCTGTGCTGCAAAGTAAGAAAGAGCCTCTTGAGGTCACAGTTACTTCCTTAAAATGGTTATTCATCTCCTGGTTGAGATTTAGTGACTCATTTACTGATAGAAGTTTTTGTGAGTGGGTTGTCTTAATAACCTACAGGCCTAGAAAAATCCTTCTGCATCTTTGCCAGCCAGTGGTAGATTATATGCATTCCATATATTTCTATTCAGGTTTTCACAGGGGAATTCAAAGCTTAGAAGTGAAACTCCCTTTATTTTCACTCAGCTTTGAAAGACAAGCTGCTACTCTTGGTGATGTAGGCTGTTCTTCTTGGCCTAGAGAAAGAGCTGTTTGGTTTCACATTGTGCCATAGCAACTGTTTTATTTATGGCAGTGAAGGAGGGACCAAATTTAGAAATGTAAAAAGCTTTGGTTAAATAGGAACACCATTATTTCTGTTAATTTTTACAGCACTGTAATATCTGTATAAGAGATAGGCTTTGAGGCTGGTTCTTTAGAGGAAGAAGAGACTACTTTTTAAAAAATGCATGCTTTTAACCTTCTCTCTGCCCCCCAAATGAAGGTATACATAATGGTAATGTACAGAAATGAATTTTCTATATTTTAACTTGTGCAATAATTTCCACAGAGATCCTATAATGGACTATTTTGAATTTGTAGCAAGGCAATTAGACAAGCACAGTCAATATCCCTAATCATAAAGATGGTTTCTGCCTTTATTAGTTTCTAATCCTGTGTTGAATGTATAGAAATCCTGATAACTTCAGAGTAGAGGCAATGTAATGAGACTTCTCTCCCTGTTACTGTGGTCCTTGGGGCTGATGAACCGGTCTGAATCCTTGTGGGAGCTTGGAAAAACAGCCTCTATCGGGGTGGGAAAATGAGATGGATACCTTGCTTTTCTTTGAACAGAGATGTTCCATTAGTCCTTTCTACTCAGGATTCTGTGTGTGAAGGGATAAATCATAATCATAAAAGGCAAAAGCCATTTGTAACTGAGTACTAATGTTGAAATAATTAGTGTGACTAATCTAGACAGTCTTAAATCTTCTTCTTATAACAGAAAGGATACCTCAGATGACCCTGTCCACCAATTAGGTAGGCTCAGTCCTTTAGTCTCAGTGGGCCTCTGCAACAGATGATGCAAATCCCTGTTTCCTCCCAAAGGAAGGGACTGGAGGGTAGTATTTAATGTTGGGGTTATTATGCTCAAAAGTCTTGTGTAATGGCCAGAAGCAAGCACATGATGAATGTAAGTAAAGGCATTGCTAATATAACTGAAATCATAAAAGTCTAATCATTATTAGGCTGGATGTAACTGTTTTGTAAAAAATCATCAGTTCCAATAGTTATGCTCACACTTTTTAGTTTCTACCCCTTTTCCTGGTGTTGCGCTCACTCTTCCATGGGCTCCAGGTTTGGTGATTTCAGTCTGGTTGTGGTGCTGAGGAGTGTTGGATTTTATGACAAATCATCAGCTTCTGGAATGGCTCATTGGTAGGAATATGGTGTTTGTGTTGATGGTTTCTTCTCAGTCCCCTTAAGATCCACTTGTGGTGTTTTTATGTTTTCTAACACTCTTTTGTCTTTGCTCATTCTTCATTAGCCTGCAGCTCCCAGTTGCATTCAAGTAGTCATATATTTGATGTTCTTTTTGTATGTTAGATATTGTTCCTTTTTTTTTAACAAACCCATGTTTGTCCAGTATTTCCTTTAATTGACCATGAATGAGTTATTTATGGTAATGAAGTCTCCAATGCCACGCTATGCCCTATTTCTTATCACCCCCTGACTGTAATCCTGTATGCCATGTACTGTCTCCCTCTCTGATGTTGTTCCAAGCTTGTATAACTCTATACCACATCCCTGCGTTAGAGCCATAAATATCTCATTCCAGATGGACTATTTGCTTGTTAGTTCTCTCTCTCTAAAACTATAGCTGTACCACATGAAGACAAATCTAAGTAAAACAAATCAGCTGTGGGCAACCTGACCAATTAAATTGCTGTGTCAGCTAAACCAAATTAAAGTAAAGCTGCAGGCAAGCCAAGAAAAGTTCAGGTGGCAAAAGAGACAAAGCTCTGTCCTGAGGCCTTGAAAACTCTCAAGACAAAGCTAAAGGACTGTTGCTAACGATAGTGGTACTGCATTATTACAGGGCTAGACAGTTATGGGTGAATTAAAACTCAGAGCTTGGGATAAATCTTCCCTTCCTTCAGAGAACGGGAGCCAGGAATTTTGTTGAGAAGGCTGTGGCACACAGGGTTACTTTCAGGAAGAATGAGTGGTCTTGTTGGATTGAAGAGCACTTATTTGTCATCTGCCTGTGTTTGTCAGTCACTTCCTCCTCTCTCTCCCACACCCACATTTCCCTCCTGTTGATTAATTTTTTGTAGATCTGCTCTAAGTGTTGGTGTGTTGAAGTAGAATCACTGAATGTTTTGTGTTGGAAGGAACCTTAAAGATCATCTTGTCCCAACATTCCTGCCATGGGCAGGGCCACATTTCACTAGACCAGGTTGCTCAGAGCCCCATCCAACCTGGTTTGAATGTTGACAAGAGTGGGGCGAGCTGTCTGCAATGGGCAAGATGTCTACCAACACTGAAATCTGGTGGCTAGGTAGAGACAAAAGGTTGACAATAATTCCCCTCCACTCCACCATCTCTCCTTTTCAAAGAAATAGAAACTCCATGCTTCTCCATATTGTCTGTGCTACTGCATCCAATTACAATGGCTCATCAGCACATTTATAACTACAGCTTCTTTCTCTGCCAGCAGCTTGGGAATGCGGCAGAGACCAAACATTGCTGGAGAGGAAAAAGTGGTAAAAAAGTGGGATGATAGCTGGAGCTGTTGATTGCTGTACACCTCTGAAAGAAGCCAGGTCTGGAGAGCTCTGTGCCCACAGCACTGTGTGTTCATGGATTATAACGTGGAGAACCCCCAAAGGAACTGCTCCATTCAGCTACGGCAGTGAGAAGTATCCATCAGTATTAATACTCATTTTTGAACCAAGCTGAAGGTGCTTTGCATTCATCCCTAGATGCTCTCCCACCTCTGCATACTGGTTTCCTTTCCTATGTTTTCCATCCATCTTTACTTCTTCTATTTCCCCATGGGACCCCTTGTCCACCCTGCTGAGATCTGTCATCTGCTTTCCTTGGCCATCTAGAAGAGGGATATACGCCAATTTTTGAAGTACCCAGGGTATGAAACTGACTTTGGGAACATAAAAGGGGATCAGTGGTAGAGCTGCCACTTTGGGAACATAATCAGTGGTAGAGCTGCCATTATTCCTGGCACTGGTAGAGGTGGATCAGCAAGGAGAGCACACAGTCAGCATTTTGAAGCCTATTAAACAGTGATATTCCGTGACATATGACAATACTCACGTAAGAGCTCTAAACATCTAGGACGTGAGTTTTGCTCTGTCTATTGATGTCTCTGTCTATAATAAAGTCCAATTCTGTTCAGGGTTTTTTTGCAGGTGAACAAACCTGTGGGCTGTTTCTTTATGTCTGCTGCATTTTAAGTACTAAAGGAAAATTGAAGTTTATAGGCAAATTCTTTCTGAGAGTTGGTATTAAAGGAGATGTTAGGACATTTAAAAAATATATATTTTTCACTGAGGGTAATTGATGGGTCAGTGATGCAGTTCTGCTTCCTGAGAGTTATTTCCCTTTGATTAGGTTAAGCTTTCAAAATAAAATGTTCTGTAAGGTAACATGAGACATGTTAAACTTCATGTTATTTGGTTTTGTTAGAAATGGAACAGAAAATGAAAAGTAGGTTTAAATTTGTCAAAGCTCAGGCTTACGCAGTGATTAGTATATTTCTTGTTATTTCACAGCAGGTTGGTGTGAAGGTCTCTGTTTCCATCAGGGAACTGCCATTGAGACTGAATTCTCTAAATGCTAAGAAAGAAATAAATTCCTAAGTATTTATAGA
The DNA here is from genome assembly GCA_024734555.1 of Trochalopteron elliotii. Lineage (NCBI taxonomy): Eukaryota > Metazoa > Chordata > Aves > Passeriformes > Leiothrichidae > Trochalopteron > Trochalopteron elliotii. The sequence goes on from JANPWX010000175.1 coordinate 2,561,393, forward strand.
TGTAACAACTAAAAAATGCTGTTTCACCCCTTCAGCGTTCTCACTCTCATTTTTAAAAGCCTTTTCCCTTTGTGATTGGTGGCAAGTATTGCTCATACTGTGGGATTTTTGCCAACAATTTCAAAAGGAACATGATAAAGTCCACGGGAACTGGTTGTACAACCTCAATCACAGTAATTCCTCTGGCCCACTACTCTATAAATCCCAAATTCTAGTTAATAGATTTATAAAGCAGAGTGCCACAAGGGACCATTAGCTCATCTGGCCTGATGGCCCGTACATCACAAGCAACTGCACTTTATGCAGTTCCCTTTACCAAGCTCAGCAGTGTTTATGTTTGGATAAAGAATCCTTGCCAAAAAGGCATTCAAGTCTTGGCTTCAATACATCAAGGTAGAAGGCCGCAAATTTTAGAGTAGTCTCTATCATTAATGTCTCGGTTAATTACTTTCCTGGGTAAAAGGTATGGCTTATTTCTGATTTGAGTTGCCCAGTTACACCTTCCAGACACTGTTTTTTGTTGTGCCTTTGGTAAATTAGAATTTGTTAACATGACGTTATTGTCACCAGGGACCTTGCCAAAGAAAAAGCAGTGTTAGAGCAATAACTAACTCTTTTGGTGCCTCTCAGTAAGGTCTTTCCATGCCAGTCAATGGTTGTTCTAGTAAACCTGTGAGAATTAAAGTAATCTACCCATGGCTGCTGCTTTGCCAGTGGACTACCCAACATGACAAAAAAAAAAAATAAATATATATATATATATATATTTTCAGTTACACATCTAGAGGGGTTATTTTGCAGAAGAAAAAGTCCAAATCTTCTGCTGGCTTACCCATGGAGTTATTTCAGAGAAGATAATTTCAGTTTTTCTGATCTAAGACCCCTGAACTCTTTAGTTTTAGCTAGTTTTGTATTTTATTCTTCCAGACAAGTCAATGGACTTGCTGAGATTTGGATAATGATTTAGAATGTCCATCCAGACTAAGTTGGCCTTCTGCTTCTTTTTGTCATTCTGTTAAAACATCACCATTCCAGTTTCTTCAGTTTCTGCTCTCTTTAGTTCTTGTGAGTCTGTGACACCAGCCTCTGAGTATGCTTGTTCAGGAAATCTTTGTTAAAATATATGGGATGCAGCATGAAATCATCACATAATTTTCTTCCCAGATGGGGATACATTAATATCATTGAGCCTCTGTGGGATTGAGCACTTCAGGTATTTCAAGCAGGATCATTTTAGTGTTTTTAGTCTCTAGTCCTGCTGTTCATAAAATAAATGGCTGTCACATACAAAGTAACTTAGACTTTCCTCAGAAGAACTGAATTACTAATCATAAGCTATTACAAATAAAGAGGAACGGTTTATCTCCCAGAAGAGAGAAACCACAGATGGGAGGAAATGTAGTGGTTAATATAGCAACAGTTCTTGAAATAAGTGAATTGAAAAAAAATAAATTTGGAAAGTAAAACCATTTGCACAGATTTAAAAGATTAATAAGACAAAATGAAAGGGAAAAACAAAGCAAATATGAAATCAGGAAGTGTTGCCTACTATCTATTAGAGATGCGCTGGACTATTATGACATATTCTTTTCAGAATCCAGTGAACAAAAACTTCAAAAAATTATCTAATTTTTAATTTTCTATATAATTTAAAATAATTTTAATGTTATTTTTCTTATTCTGTGTTAATGACTTGGGTGCAAGAGTGATGTAATTTATGAGATACCAGTACGATTATGTATTCTTCAGTAAGAACACAGATTGCTGAGTAAACTTGTTTTTGGAAACCAAAATCTATCCTGCTTATCTAATGATGATGCACTTGTGCCCAAGAGTTGTATTTGTATTATTGACAATATTATCTTATACAGGATTACAAGAGCTGCCATGCTGAATCAGTACAATGTCCTGTGCAGTTCAGTCCTGTACTGAAAAATCAAACAAACAACAATCCTGAGGGAATTGTTTTATACAAAAATCTTCTGCTTTGTTTTCCTGAGCCAAGATCTAGATCTCAGCAGTGTCTTACAGCAGTGAGTTTCACAGTCAGTTCTGCCCTATTTAGATTTTTTTACCTCCTTTGTGGAAGTATCCATTTCCAGTTCCATTGGCTTAACCTGTGAGAGGCTCATGTGAGTCACAAGAATCTGATCATGGCTGTGTCCATGGACAAAAGAATATAGCTTTAATTTCTGGGAAGCTTCCAGAGGAATCAGGGAACTTGCAAAGATACGAATGAACAAAACATGTATGACCGCTGTCCCTAGTGCTTACAGCTTTGTCTTGTAGAGCTGCACCAGTGGTAGAGGGTTCCCTTCCCTGGAACTGTGAAGTTGCTTCCTCTGTGGGATATTTCCTTTTTGGAGTCAAACAGGAAGTTCTGTCTTTTCACAGTCTGCTAGGAGAAAGGTGTAGATGTTCTCAAGTCTCTTTCTTTTTAGAGAACCAGCCAATTTAGGGATTTTATATTGGCTAAAAATACTGTCAGCACTCTGAGAAGCTGAAATGGGACATCATGACTGATTCAGCCACCATAACATATGCTGTTGTTGGGCTGGGGGCCTGCACAAACCCAAACCACTTTCCTTCCCCTCTCTTGTTGGCAGTTCAGCCTGGATAGCTGTGCAGGCAGGTGGTCTGGTCCCCAGAAAGGGGAGGAAGGAAGGGGAAGGGAAAGGGGAAGAGAGAACCACTAGTCCTTGTTTCCACGAGCTGGCTCTCCAACAATCATCTAACTCAGACATATTGTATGAATTGAAGTGGATGGAGTGACCCAATACCTCTTCTCCATCTCAGTCATTATCTTTTGTATTTTTTAATGTGTCTTCTTGGGTTTTTTTTTCCTCACAGAGGTGCACAGTCCAAATATTTTCATCCTCACCAAACTTGCTGCCCTTCTTGAATATTCCTTTCTATAGCTCTCCAATGTTCTTCTCATGACTGAGTGATCAGAGTCGCACACAGTGTTCTAGAGAAAAGAGTAACAGTGATTTATGTAAGGGCACTGCAGTATCTTTGGTAATATTCAGGGTGTCCGATATCTGCATCCAAAAGACTGTCCCTGCTGTCTTAGAGTCCCTGAGAAGTTCTCAGGATTTAATGATGCAGTTCACATGTTGCCTGCTTAAATGTGCTGTAGCTCACAGCTGAAAGACAGCTTTGGGTGAGTATTCTCTCTTCTTTTTCCACAAGCTCTCTTGTGGCTAATACTGATACAGGGCTGGAAGAAGTCTCCTTGGTTCTCGAGTTCCCATTCCTGGCAGCTCCCAGCCTCGTGACTATGCTCGCTGAGCCCTGCCCCATAACTGCTTGTTACTCCCAAGATGGCACAACTCTGACCAGTCCTGAATGATCCAAGGGCAAATTCCCTGCTCTGCTGATGGGGCCCTGTGCTATCATTGAATTATAAGGAATCTGTATTAATTCTGACCAATTTTAGACTTCTGCAGTACAGATCAACACATTCAGGAGGAACCCTTTTTATTGTCATTGTGGAAAAAGAGGCATTTCCAAGGTAAGAGGCATCCCCTGTTTCAGATGCAGACTTCAGAATAAGAGCAGTTGTGCCTTTGAAGTGCCTCTCCTGGACACACCCACACTGTAGGTATCTGCACCTGGTAAGACAAGCCCTGCCCTGACTCACGATCTCCATCTGAATTATTAATGTTCTTTGTCTCCTTCTTTTAAAGTGCAGATCTTTTATTCCTGTCCAGCTCTGCTGTTAAGGTTCATTGGGCATATCAGATCTAATGCAGCAACAAATAAGCAATCAAACCTGACTTGTAGGTTTTGCTTTTACCTTCTGTTAATCTTTTCCTTCATGACATCGGGAAAAAGAGATAAATGGGCACTGTTCTCTCTCTTTGCATCCACTTTCCAAGTGATGTTGGCAGATTTCATTAACTTTCCCTTTTTGAAGATTACATCTTTTTCACAAACTACATTTACTATAAAAGCTAACAATTAAAGTAGCATCTGATATTTTGTATAGATAAATATGTGTACAAAGTATATATATTTTGCTTTGCATAAATGTCATGAAAAAGGTATATTTTATGTTATGCAGCTTCTTAGGGCATTCCTAGCATACTTATTATCCTCATTTGCCTGACACCAGAGAGTTTCAGTGGCTATTTACATTTTTTTTTTTCTCAAGGGGTAGGAAAGGCTGTTCCAAAGACCTCCTGGTAGCTGTATTCATCCATCACTTTTGTCTGCAGAAGTAGTTGCAATTTCTCTTTAGAGCTGTAGCCCTTCAAGAAGTCTTGTACTGTTAGCTCTCATTTCAGAGCAGCTTTGTGTCTGGAAAAAGGAGCCAGAAATACCTGAGATGCAGAGGAAGAAACATGTAGGGGTGCAAGGTCTGAGCCTGTAGTGCTCAGAGATATTTGCTCAGTGAGCTATTCTGTTGCCCAAGTGCATTTTTTGATTTCAGCCTTTTTCTTCTTTCCCTCCCTTAACTTCTTCAGACTTTGCTCCAACTCATCTTCACCACTTCATTGGCAAGGGTGGTTCCCAGCATTGCAGTGGACATGTGCTTTTTTTTTCTAATCAAGAAATGGAGTTCTTTCTCATCACTCATTGAGTGTACATTCAGGAAGCTTGGAGATGACACCAAGTTAGGTGGGAATATAGATCTGTTGGAGGGCAGGAAATGAAATTCAGTCATGAGTCCTCCACTTGGGTCACAACAACCCCATGCAGGACTGGAGGCTGGGGACAGAGTGCCTGGAAAGCTGCCCAGCAGAAAAGGACCTGGGAGTGCTGGTTGAGAGCAGCTGAACATGAGCCAGGGTGTGCCCAGGTGGCCAAGAAAGCCAATGGCATCCTGGCCTGGATCAGCAGTGGCCAGCAGGACCAGGGTAGTGATTGTGCCCCTGTACTCAGCACTGGTGAGATCACTCCTGTAATCCTGTGTTCATTTCTGGGCTCCTCACTACAAGAAGGACATGGAGGTGCTGGAACATTTCCAGATGTCATGGTTTAGGAATGGTACTTCCGAATTTAATAGTCCCACTAAAAGAAAACCACAAGCTGCTCCCCTCGCTGCTCCGGTGAGAGACACAAAAGGCAGAGATAACAGGTTGAGATAAGAACAATTTACTGGAAACAGCAATGAGAAAAGAGAACAAACAGTAATAGCAACAATATTCATAACAAAATATATAAAGATAGGGTCTTATCCATGCAAAGTGCTGACTAAGCCCAACTCCACAGAGCTGACCCTAAGACAGTGAACAATGGCTGACAGGTTCTCCACCCTGCCAGACTTTGTTCACCACAGAGGGCCATCCTCCATTCCAGAAGCCAGAGAGGGAGACCTTGTTTCCTCCTCTGACAATGACATCAGGGTGACACCAAATAACATAATGTCTTGGCCACGCCCCTTCCCACTGATCCAGCCTGGAAGCAGGACCCCAGAGAAGGGCTATGGAACTGGGGAAGTGTCTGGAGCACGAGTCTGGTGAGAAGCAGCTGAAGGAGCTGCAGGTGTTTAGCCTGGGAAAAGGGGGACCTTATTGCTGTCAACAATTATGTGAAAGGAGATTGTAGTGAGGTAGGTGTTGGTCTCTTCTCCCAAGTAGCAAGTGACAAGACAAAAGGAAATGGCCTCAAGTTGCACCAAGGGAGGTTTAGTTTTAATAGTATGATTTTTTTCATGGAATGGGTTGTAAAACATTGGAACAGACTGTCCAGAGAAGTGGTAGATCACTGTCCTTGAAAGTGTTCCAAACCTGTGTGGATATGGAACTTGCAGACATGGTGTGATGGTGAATGTGGTGGTGTGGTGCTAAGCTGACTGTTGAACTTGATGATCTTAAATGTCTTTTTCAAACTTAGACTGTGAATATAACTTTGAGAACAGTGGCACATGCAAAGACACACTTGATTTTAGTGGCAACTCATCTCATAAGATCCCCTCAAATGCCTTGGGCTAATTTTGGAAGCTGGGATCTCCCACTGCTTCTACAGAAACCATAGGTTAGAAAACCTCTATAGCCTTTCACGTCAGATTTGAAAGACTCTTACATTTGGTACCAACAATAATTAACAGTTAGAAAAATGTTGATTGTTAATCCCTCTGGGGAAAATTCAAAAATACCTGACAGCTTCTGGGGACAACTGAAAGGGGAGATTTTAAATGGGAACTTCAATATGTCTTGCTCTTCTGTGTGTTCTCCTCTGCTGTAGGGTGGGGATGGTCATCTGCTTCCTCTCTAGAATGATGTGAGATTTGAAAAGTAGAGATAAACATTTAGTACCTGTTACTTTAAATCAATGTTGTGCTTGAAGGATTTAAACTCTATAACTTTTCCTGTCCACATCTGTATTTATATTGCTCTGAGTACCAATTGCTGCCTGATCCATCCTGAGAGCAGCTGGTAAGAAAAATTTGTTCTCTGGCTAGGGAACACACAGAGCAAGAGAATGAAAACATATGAATAGCACTTGAAATCGGTGCATCCAGCCTGTCTGACCATCAGTGCTGATGGGAGTTAGAGCTAGAGAAAGATTAGAAAACATCTGAACCCTCATTAGCTCCAGTGGGAGGTTGTGTAGAAATTGTATTTCTAGAAAAAACTGTCTCACAAAGGAGAGCTTTTGATTCACTGAATTGCAAAAAACAAATTTAGGAGTTCTTTTTGTCTGAGAGTACTTTTACACTGCCTGAGACCATCAAGGAAGGTGATAAACAGAGGAAGAAATAATAAATGGGAAGGAGTCACAGGGAGATAGAGAAGCTGCTGGAATTTGTGTTTAATTTTTGTGGAGTTGCTTCCCTGGTGAGCTATAAGGAGCTATATGCAGCATGAGAGGGGCAAGATCATCTCTTCCCGTGAAGATGATGTGAGTGAGCATCTGTAGTTAGGAGGAGGAGGAGGACAAGAAGGAATCTTGAAAAGGCATGTAAATATCTTAGGGGTGGTTATTAAGAGGATGGGGCCAGACTCTTCTCAGGGCTGTCCAGCGACAGGACAAGGGACACCATTGCAAGCTGAAACCCGTGAATATCCATCTGAATATGGGGAAAATCTTTTTTACCTTGAGGGTGACAGAGCACTGGAATAGGTTGCCCAGAGAGGTTGTGTAGTCTTCTTCCATGGAGATATTCAAAACACCCCCTGGATGTGATCCTGTTCAGCCTGTTCTAGCTGAACCTGCTTTAGTGGTGGGGTTGAGGTGACCTCCAGAGGTTCATTCCAACCCCAACCATCCAGTAATTCTGTGTGATTGACTTCTCTGGGGCAGCTCTGTTTCCTTCACGTAGATGGGTTAGCAGCCATCGGAAGAAGGGATGGAAGAGGGACCCTCAGCCTTAGCTTGCTATCTCTCCAGCATTCCAAGCAGAAGCAATGACAAAGCATGGAGGGCAAAATAATTTGCCATGTATCTGTAGATGCTAATAGATGCCTCTCACGAGGGAACAAAATGTCCACTGAAGTCACAGTGTGTTCCTGGGATTGCTTTCTGCTCAAGATATACTGTATCCCTAAGCGAGCAGAGGATGTTGCCTTGCAAGGAGCTGGGAAGATTAACAAGAGTAAAAGTGGTAGAAAGGATATTTAAGGTTAGAAATATAGAATAATAGTAAAAGAAAAGTTCCAGCTTGGAAAATCCAGTTTCTTACATCTGAGAAAAATAATCAGAGACTCAGCTGTTCTGCAGGAGATATATACCTACAGAGCACTAGAAATGAAATAAAGCCCCAAACCCTAGAGAAAGCAGTGGGAAACCATTTAGTGGGCTTATATTGGCACTGAAGAGTATGATTTTGGGGCTACATACAGAGGCTAAAACATTATCTTCTGGGGAGGTGATGATCCAGCTGTACATAGCACAGGTGGAACAGTATTGCAGGTTCTGGCATATCAATGCCAGACTGATGTGGATGAATTGAAGAAATGTGTCAGTAGAAAAGAAAGGACTGAAGAGAATATTTTTATATATATGTAAGAAAGATTATTTTATATGGCTTGGCAGTGATTTGAGTTAGAAAGGATAACATTCTATAAAACCTGAAGGCAGTAAAAAGCAAGGAGGAAGAAATACATTTAAGATGGAAGAATAGGTGTGCATATACAGGGTAAAAAGGATCAAGGAACACACAGCCAAGAAAACACTGAGGACAAGACAGATACATATAATTGTGAAGTAGCTCTAAGGGGGAAGTGGTGAATGCCTGCCATATGCACATTTCAGCATCATCAGGAACATGCAGAGATGCCCAGGGTAACTCAGGTGCCAGAGCAAATCTGTCCCAGCAGCACAGAGCTTCAAGCAGATATCTCCAAGCAAGACATCTCTGTTGGTGAGCAACAGATGCATTATTTAGCCCCATAGCATCTCCCAGGTGACTCATTCATGGTTCTTTACATAAATACAGATCAATATCTCCTGAGTTTCCCAGAGGAAACCTGGTTTGAAAGAGGACCTAGAGGATGAGGGTGTCCTCCTGGCAAAGCTACCTGCCTTCTGTCCTCTCTGCTCTCTGGTCATATTCAGATCCCTTTCTGAGTTGTGCCTGACATGGCTCCTCTTCTATTGCTCCTCTCTGTTCAGAGAGCAATCCTTCCCTCTCTCACTTGTGCTCTCTTTCCTGGTCATACTAAAGCCCACAGAGATCCCCTGGTTTTCCTAGGATGTGACCAGTCTTCTCCTTCCAAAATAAACAAGCAGGACAGCAGACCTGGTCTCTGCTGCTGTCTTTGCCCTGATGAGATCTGTGCCTCTTCCCCACCTGCTTCCTCAAAAACAGGAGAGTGTAAAGACCTGCTCATGCCATTCAGGGCTCTGCTTTCCCTGCAGTCATGCTTTTCATCTGTGATATTTCTGTTTCCCTCGGAAGCACTGCAGGACTCAGTGTCTGTTTAGAACCACTGCACAAGTTTTCATCTCCTTGGCTTTGTTACTGGGGTGAAACTGGAGTCCAGTATTCTATGGCATCACTTGAGAAGGGACTGGTGGACCCAGGCTGGGCTGAAAGGGGGTCCTGGACTGGGGGGAGGATGAAGGAAGGCTCTGGGCTGCACTCACAATTCAAGATTTCCAACCAGAGCCATTTAATTTGTGATATCTATGGAGATTTTTTCAGTTGTTACTATGGAGACTATGATGCCTTCTTTGATTGCAATTTTTACAGGGAGTTTAATAAGACCATGTGGCCTTTCACTGCAGCTCAGGGGTTGAGCTCCAGTTGAGCCTGGTAAGCAAAGATCATTAATTCTGATAGCCATGCAGGGACCTTTGTATTATTCAGCAATTAGTATTCTTCACTGATACCAAACCCACAAAGAACAGTAGAGTATCACTTGAGGATGAGCAAATTAACATTGCACACACTTTAGTGTACTGTTTATCAATGAATAACCCACCCATGTTTATGGGGACACAGTTACTTGGGTCTGTTACTCCCTTGCTGCTTTCAGTTTTATTTTATAAGCAAAAACCCTCAATGTCCCGCCCAAAAACAGATGTGACTTTGGCTGTGAACTCATGAGGGCTTCTGAGCTGAAGCTGTTCATAGTGATGTGTCCAATTTCTTAGAAGCATGAGCTGGGTAGAGGGCTTAGCTGCAGCAAACATATTGAGCCCCATTTTGAGGTAAACTGCACCCCAAATCTGAATGCAGCACCACCAAGCCCTACGTGTTTGCTATCAGCAGTGATGGAGCTGCTCTTGACTATGGAAGAGTATGAGCTAGGAAATGGTCAGAAGATGCTTCTCAGCAGGAAAAAACCCCTGGGTTATATGTAATGTTTGTTTCAGAAAGTGTTGCCTGGCTACTACCAAATAGACTGTTGCTCTCCCCAAATCCCCAAATTTCACAGGGTGAGATTTGTCTGTTAAATTTTAACTGTGTGACACATCTTGTAAGGCACAAATGAGCAGCACAGTTATTTCAACACATTAAATGCTGGAGACCAGTGAATCAAAAAGTCAAAAATATCTTCCTTTTGTTTCTGTGTGTTTAAACTCACAGTTTTTCATCAGTGCAAGGTCCTGTAGCACTACAGGCTGCTGTTGTTGTGTGATACAGAGAAGATGAGATGACATGAGAGCATGACACATCACCAGGATTTTCCCCATGAGCCAGCCAAGCAGGAGACTCTGGCACAGCTTGAGGAGGCACAGAGGGGAAGGTGAAAGTTATATCCACTTTGTCCTATCACACAAATAGCATCTGCTGGTGGTGGGCTACAGTATCCACACCACAAGGATGGGGCCAGAGCATCGCTGCTGGCAAGGATCTGCACCAGCCTCCTGAGGCAGTGCTTGGCTTTGCTCCCTGCAGCATGAGCCACACGCACGGGACAGTCTGGTCTGTGCTGAAGCATCTTCAACAGCCCCTTGTGTGCCAGAAGCACTATTGTACCACTGGATTTGTGGAATCTTGAGCAGGTAATGCCTGTTGTTGCTGCTGTCTTTAATTGAAGTTCAGAGCTTGACAAGAAAAACACTATTTTTTCTGCTGCACATGGGGAACCAGCTGTTGGGATGGTTTGACATTGGCTGGACATCAGGTGTCCTACCAAAGCTGCCCTATCACTCTTCTCCTCAGCTGGGCAGGGCAGAGAAAATCTAATAAAAGTCTTCTTATGGTCGACCTATGGACAAGAAGAGGTTGCTCACCAGTTACTGTGACGGGCAAAACAGATTTGACCTGGGGAAAGTGAATGTAATTTATTGCTAATCAGAGTAGGGTAATGAGAAATAAACCCAAATCTTGAAACACCTTTGCTCTCACTCCTTCCTTCTTCCCGGGGTCAGGTCATTCCCTATTTTCTCTACCTTTTCCCCCCAGTGATGCAAGGGGAGAGGAAATAGGGGCTGCAGTTGGTTCAGCTCAAATAGTCTCTGCTATTCCTTCATCCTTGCTTTCTTCCGCTGCTCCAGCATGGGGTTCCTCCCATGGGACACAGTCCTTCACAAACTTGTCCAGTGTGGGTCCTCCCCACAGGCTGCAGTTCTTCATGAGCTGCCTCAGCATGGGTGCCTTCCAGAGGGTGTGGGGAAACCTCTGTTCCAGTACCTGGAGCACCTCCTTCCCCTCCTTCACTGACCCTGGGGTCTACAGGGCTGTTTCTCTCACACCTTTGCCTTTCTCCCCTTCCTCTCCTCCTAAAAAGTTGTATCTCAGAGGTGTCACCATCATCACTAATGGGCTTGGCCATGGGAAGTATTGGGTCCATCCTCCAGCTGGCTGGGATTAACTCTGTTGGACACAGGGGAAGCTTCTTGCAGTTTCTCACAGAAGCTATCTTATACCATCCTTGCTGTCAAAAGCCTTGCCACACAAACCCAATACAGCTGTGAAAAGCAAATGTGTTTTGGAAAGTATAATTTTAGGTTTTCAGGTCAAGCCAGCAGCTGGGCAGATCCTAAAACTTGTAATGTGATAGACCTTCTTCAGTCAGTGTTGTGGGATTCATTGTAAATTCCTTATGCTTTGTTTGGTTTTTCTTTTTTTTAGTATTAGTGCATATTAGAGACTTGTTGAAATGTGAGGTGTGTGCTGCAAAGGATGGAAATAATAAACTAGAGATAAAAAGCAATTATTTAGACAAGTAAAATCCCATATTTGCTATTGTAGCCATTATTTGGCACAAAACTCAGCTGGTGGTCATTAAACAGCAGCTTGTGTAACATTTCAGACAGATGGGAAAACCCCTTTCATCTAAGTTGTTGAAGGAGGTGTTGCTTAGGTCTGTGGTATCAGAATAAGCAAAGCACAAATTGATACTGCACAGTAGAGCAGTGAGGTTTAGGAAGTAGCAGAAAAGGAGGATCTGCCACAGACCAAATGCTGTTCTGAGTATCAGGACAGACCCTGGCAGTAGCCTGAAGGTCAAGGGGATGTTTATACGGGTTTTCTGTGTGCAGGCTGCCAGTTGCAACTATCAGCTCCAGGGAATGTGCAGGCAGCCTGCTCCATGCTTGTAAGCATAGTATAAAACATTTGATTAAGGAAGAGGAGGGAAAGGAAGAGCATCTAGAGTTTGATATTTTCTGGAAAACACTAACCAGACTTCTTGATCTTTAAAAGCATGATATTGTCCAGCATTTTAAAGAAAAAGGTTCAAAAGCTTAGATCTGTAATGACCAAAGATAAAATTTGGTTATGTCAATAGTGGTCTTTGCATTGGAATAGCAAAAAAGTATTTTGTTAGTCACAGGAACTGTACTTGTACTCATAGATTAGGATGATTTTGGTGACAGGCAGCTTAGCATTCTTTTTGTTTGGTTTGCAATGTAGCCTGGGGCATCGGACCCATGAGCTATTTTTTGCTTTGATAAATCCTATCTCTCTGTTCCCTTGTTTTGAAAATAGATAAAAAAGGAGATGAGAAGTAATTTAATAAATAGGAGCTATAAAACAGAGGTAACAGAAGGAATGACTTGAAAGGCATTATTAATGGCATCCCTGTGTCCAAAGTGCCAAAAGGGTTCAGTCAGGATTACAGCTGTCAAAGCAATGGGCAGGACAGACTTGGCTTCCCGCAGCCTTTGCATTCAGGGGCTGCTAGTTCTCAGCTTTTTCTTTCCTCTTCTCAATCATCCTTCAGGCTCCACAAGAGCCACATATTATTTTAGAGGTATTTTATCTGTTGCTGGTAGAGAAGTTCTGCATACAAATTGCCAGTTGTGCTATGTCCAAGGTGCACAAATTAGCACCTTGCATCAGCACCAGCATCTATGTAAGGACCAGTGGATTGACACTACTTATGCAATGCTGACAGATTTATATCTGTATTAGGGTTTGCTTTATCAAGTAACATTAAGCATTGGCATAACCTAGAACAGGACATAAATACTTCCAATTTAAATTCCATCTCTGGCTCCACACCATAAGGTATTTCCCCTGAACCTCCATATGATCCTAAATGATATGGTTTTTGGAGAGGTTGGGAACTGTATTGAAACCAAACTTTGCAGCAGCAGATTATTCAGCTAAATTTCTGATTGAATAAATATTTCTACCTCCAGCACTAGATCTTCTTTTTAATTTTGATCAAATTTTGGGGAAAGTAATTTAAATGTTTTATGGCTGCTTGTAGAAAAATCAATGGAAAATATATCATATTGGACCAAATATGCTTAAGCCTCCTTTATATGGATTGGGATCTTGCTCCAGGCTCTGGTTTGAAAATGCTGGTCAGTAATAAAAGTGACTAATCATACCTTTTATTATGGATTCCAATAATGCCTGGGTATGCAATCATCAAATAAATGGATTTTTTTTCCTTCCCATTTTCTTAATCTGAAAGAAGACTGAGCCCATAAACCCAGCCTAAATGATACATAAACATCTAACACTCCCCATGAAAGTGTTTGCAGCTGTGTTCTCCCATCACACATACCGTGAGAATTCTGTTATAGTAAATTGAAGCTGTTAGTGTCACAATATTGCCATCATTATGTGTTCAAAATATGAGTCAGAACCCCAGCATTCCTTGATGTTCTAATATCACAAATGTGTCTACTATTTTACTTTCAGTTCTGGTTTCTAAGACTATAGAGGAGAATCTGCCTGTCCCAATAGAGTGTAAAATTTTAAGGGCCACACCTAACCCACAACAGTGATGCAGCCACTTTCCTCCTTCCTCATGGCCACTGGCAGAAACTCCATTCATCTGCTTCCAGGGTTAAATGGTTTTCCTCTGAGCTCATCTGTCTCCCAGCCTCATCAGCCCAGCCTGCTGCCCTTACCACTTTCTCATCCTTCACAGTCTTTTCTCCCATCTCCTAACCATGACTCCACTCAATTTCCTGTGTGCACCTCTTCTGCCTGTGGCCTGATTCGATGTGAGAGGCAGTGGTGACCCCCTGTACTCTCTCCTGGTGGTCTTATGAGAATGGCAGCTCCCTTTCTGGCTTCAGCTGTTTTAATGAGGAAGAGGATTGGTGGTCTTGAGGGAGAAGCAACTAGTGAATTGATAGCCATTTATGATGGTACTTGGTGAGGCATGTTTGATAATCACAGAAATACGCAACTGCTGGGGAAGTGAGCAAATTTAATGCTCCATTTTGTATTAAAAGACTTGACAAATAGGACTATGTATAAAACAAACAGGTTTTAGCAGGTACTTTAACATATCCTCCTGACTTCAGCTTCCTATTACAGCTGTTTTCTTTGCTGCTTCTCTAGTTAACAATTGATACCTTTTCGCTCTCTGAAGCAAGGGCAAGTCTTTTTGCTTTCCTGTTAAGTAATTTCTGTGCCATTTCTTAACCTGTATCAATTAGATACATTGCACATATATGTATCTACATTTGCATTGATTAGGTATATAAACTGTTAAAGCCTTCTTCTGGGTGTTTCCTGTATGTGTCCATGTATATAAATTCATCAAATGATGGAGCAATCAATTACTTTCCACTCTGGAACCATGTCATTACCATATCTGTATCTGAAATGTGATCTGAACAAAGGGGGAGGATTTTCACCAATAGGGCTGCAATGTCCAACTGATTTAGTGTCAGATGTACTATGCAGAGAATATCTGAGGCAGTCATGGATAGCTGTGTGCAGAGGGGTAGAGAAGAAGGAATTGGAGCAATGAGCTCATGTTAGTGCTCCCAGGAAGCCTGTGCTGATGGTTTCCTGCATATATCCCTCCAAGTCATTTAACTGCCAGGCCTGTCATTCCCCTTAGAAAAGGAACAGACAGAAAGCAATGGAAGGGAATGCAGAAGATACTGGGATGGCTACTGAAATTAAACCACAGCATTTGCAAATATTTTTTTGTTTTTAATGAAAATTGTCAATTCCTCTATTACTAGAATCTGAGAAATTAATTTCCTGGTTATCTCTTTGACCATTAAATGGAGATAGACGTGGGAGTGGTCTCCATAGACTTCAGCAGTAATATTTAGCTTTTTGCATAGTGTAGTAAACTTTAAAAGACTTTACAAATCTTATAGATCCCAGGCTCATTCATCTGTTGGGTCTTGTTCTTTTGTCAATGAAATTTCATAACTATCTGATAGAAGTTTCCACAGCCCACTTAATGAGTTTTCAATGGTTTTATTATGGCAGGGCTCAGTAAAAGGTTTGTCATATTTAAGAAATAAGTTTTAATTGCCTATTTGTTTTTGCAGTGTTTTTCCTTTATTATTTCTTTTTTTTTTCTGTCTCTGAGAAACATTTGCTTCTGTCAGCTATGAGCACCCACGCTGTTTTAAGAGTGTGGTGAAGTGATGAACATTTATTTCTGTGCACCATTAAACTGTCATGACGAGAATGCAGCCGTAGGATTGCATGGCATTCCCTGTTGGATCAAAGTAGTCCCAAGGGCCCTGACTCATGATCCCCTCAGGTGCAGGTAGGATGCTGATGTGATTCCTACCTCCAGGTTGCAGCTGTTAGAGGGATGGCAGAACATACATCTGGATGGAGTTTATAAACTGCAGACTTGATTACTCCATAGTTTGCACTAGTGCTTAAATAAGTAAGTGAAGGGTCTGAGCAAGTGATATCCATGCAGTTTCTGACCATCTCTGCTAAGGGGTTTTAACTCTCTTCAACTGCTTGAAAGGAGGTTGTAGCCAGGTGGGATTTGATCTCTTCTCCCAGATAACAGGAAAATGAGAAAACGGCCTCAGATTGTGTCTGGGGAAGTTTAGATTGGATATTAGGAAAAATATCTCCACCGAAAGGATTGTCAAGCACTGGGACAGGCTGCCCAGGGAAGCAGTGGGGTCACCATCGTTGGAGGTTGGAGGTGTTTAAAAGGTATGTAGATGTGGCACTTAGGCACAGGGGTTAGTGGTGGACTTGGTAGTATTAGACTAATGATTGAACTTAATCATATGAAAGGTCTTTTCCAACCTATGTTTCCAACTTATGAGAGAAGGAAGGAACCTGTTGTCCCGCTCCTCACTCCATCTGCAGCTACCTGTGATCATTAGTAAGACCCCTTACAGTTTTCACCTTGAGCTTTTTTTTAATCATCTCAGTGCACTATTCAGTGCATCTGCATAGCAGACACTTGCTATCTTTTCATCTCCTTAGGATCTAAGGCTCCAGGTTCATTATCCCTGAAAATGTCTTGTAAAGCAAGCAGCAGATCCTTGCATTGAATATGCATAACAGGTGAGCCTGTGTGTGTATGAGCATGATAGATATATTGGGTGCTCCCTCTTGTCCTTTTTGCATATATACTTCTCCTGAGACTTCATTGAATCTCCTGGAGGCTTACATCATTGCAAACAGAATGCCTACCATGTCAAACTGTGGGGCTGATTAATGGAAAACCAGCTAAGAACCATAATAAAGCTCTGTGTATGTTGGAATGGGGGCTAACTCTCAGCTAAACTCAGCCTTTCAGTAAAGTGTAACACACAATTAAATCTCCCAGTTGTGCAGACCTTAAAGGAGTGGTGTTTAAAAGGGGTACTAACATAGCAAGGACTCCAAGCTCTGTATTAAATTACAGCCATGCCAGTCACTAGTAACCTTAATTGAGGTCACCTGTGCCAGATTTACATTGCCAGACTGGAGCAGCACCTGCCCTAATCTGAGCAAGGTGTGATGCACATCGGTGATGTGGGTAAAAAGGCAATTGGAAAGTGATTTGAAAATAGCAAGAAGTTTTTTGAAAAGAAGTTTCTGAGGTGCAAAGGTTGTAGTAAAACTCAAAAGTCAGAAATACTATGTCTACAATCCAGGAGTATTTTATAGTATATGAAGCTGCAAATACTTTCCTCTTAATGTTTGCAAATTAGAATGTGTACATTCTAGTACTTCTTTTCCATTTTAATTTAAAAACTTATTGAGTTTGAAAAACACTGTGCACCACACTAACATATGAAAAATGAGGTCCGTGTTAAAGCTGTTTGAAAAACTTTGGCAAAGCACTCATTTTGTTTTTTTTCTTTAACAACTACAGCATTAATTTTCAACATGGTCTGAAATGCAAGCACAGTCTAAATAGGTGTCAGTATTTTAGATAACTGTGTATGTAATTGCTGGATTTTTTTCACCACTTTTTTGATGCAAGTTTTACATAAGAAAGGATGTAAATTCAGGCTGAGCACATAATCATGCAGACAGCTCAGGGCAGGGTTTGAGTCGAGATTTAATTGCCATCAACTTTGCTTTTACTTTTTGAATCCAGTGTAAGAGAATGTGTTAATCAAAAGGAATTATAAGATAGTGAAAGTAAAGAGCCAGTTTTGGCAAGCAGGGTTTTTTTTTTCTCTAGACTGGTATAGTTACCTTAAGGAATTTGCTTTTCTAACATAGTTATTGAACATCCTGTTGTGTCTTAATCTACTTCTGAAGCATATAAAGCAGCTGTGCTTTATTAGCTTCAAGTTATTCTGAAGACAGAATATAGTCTTGTTTTGTGAGTGGGAATACTGAATGTTCAACAAAATGTGGTGTGTGTAATTTGCCTTTTTTTTTCTTTCTGTGTAAAATGATATTCTCATTCCTTGCTGTGAAAAATGAATACGCAAGACCTGTAAAAGTTGCTGGGCTTTCAAATGGGCCTCTTCTAACATCAATGAACTGGCTACACTTCCTTTGCACTGTGGCATTATAAATTTTGAGCTTCTCTATTAAAGGACTCTCCATGTCCTGAAATATAGGGATATACTTCCAAGAAACTCAGGTTTTTAGCACAATTCCAGTGCACTGTGAGGCAGGCAGAACACAGGGCTGGCAATGAGAGCCAGTTTTGTTCAGAGTGGCAGCAGCTAATGGCCATCGCGGGCAGAAATACAAGCGGTCTGTGCACTTGGTATCTTACCCGTGAATTACACACGGGCCGGGGTGCAGAGGAGCACACCGGGTGCAGGTATCTCGGTGAGCAGCTGCAGTTCCAGCTCTGCGGGCGGGGGCCCGAGCCCAGAGGCCGGGAGCAGCCGTCCCTTGGTGTAACAAAGGGCACCTTGTGACACCTCCGTGCGACCGAGCGCTCCAGACTTCCCTGCGCCTGGAGATGGGACAAAGCCCGGGCGCTCTGTCCGGGGCCCCTCCTCGGAGGCAGCAGCTTGGGCTCTTATTTTGTTACCTAGTTATTGCACCAAGATCAAACTGTTTTAGGGATCTGGACGTCTGAGGCTCTGCTATGGGATCCCTAGGGTCGAGCAGGTAAGGAACCCCGGTGTGACTGAGTGTGGGATGTAGCTGCGAAGGGGCCTCGGTCCCAGCTCAGCTGCTAAGAGTGTGACTATTCCTGGCTGGCCACACGGGGAAGTTTCCTTTACAGGGTATATCTGCATTGTGCCTTGCAGAATGTTTTAGCTATATATTGCTTAGGTGTGGAGGTACGGTGCTTGTCAGGTACTACAATTCTCTCTGTCAAAAAGAGGTGAAAACCAGCCCGGAGCAGCTCCCCAACGTAACTCAGAGCTGTTTCTACTGCACTGCATTATCTGCAGTGCCAAGTGTTACCTGCAATTCCCACTGTTGCTAACTCTGAGAAGGGCCTGGCTCCATCTTTTTTACACCCCCAGCAGTATTAAATAGCTATAGATAGCTGTGAGATTTCCTTTGTTCCTTCTACCTTTCCTTTAAACCAAGTAAATCTGGTTGCCACAGCTGTTTCTCCCTGTTCCATGTCCTTCAGCCCCCTGACTATCATGACTATCATAATCTTTCCTGGATTCCCTTTAATATGTCAATATCTTTTGTCCTGCAAATCTGAACTGGACACATGAAGTGAAAGTCATGAGAGAGTTATAGTATTACAGCTAATGATTACAATCTTGCACTTGAGGAAAATGCTGAACAGTAGGTAATTCTTGATGGCAGAAATGTTGCCTTGGGGGTTTACTGATTTCTCTAACTTTGCAGGCACAGTGAGATAACTAATGAAGGATTGAGGGGGGCTTTCAGTGAACAGTTGTGAGATTCATATCCTAAAAAGGCTTATATATTTTGTTTAAATAGAGGCATTCTCATTTAGCCAGTAATTCTAAATTCTGTGTTAGCTATGCTTTGGGCACTCAAGCATTGTCCTTCATGTCAGTGTTAAAGAGCTAAACCATGGGATGGCAGAGGGCAGGTGATGGGGTCTTGGGTGAAGGTGAGACATGAGTGAGCTGTGGGTAGTGGCTGGAGAAGGAGCACGGTGATCCTGACATCTCTGCTGTAAGGCATCTTGAAAATCCCTATACCTCACCATATGTAGAAACACACAGAAGCTTGGGTTGGAAGGGACATTAAAGATCATCCTTGGACAGGGGCACCTTCCACTCGACCAGGCTGCTTAAAGCCCCGTCCAACCTATCCATGAGCACTTCCAGGGATGGGACATCACTATTGCTTGCATACAACTGTAATATTAATCAAACATTTGGAATTAAATGCAATTAATCTAAGTAGGCACCATGCACTGAATCGTGACCCAAATCCTGGTTTCTAAAAAATATTTATCACAGCATCCTTACTGGCAACTGAATATTTCCATGCCAAAAGATGCCAATTTAATCAAATATATTGGTCCTTTAAACAGCAACTTTTACCAGTCTTCAGTGGTCAGATTTCCCCTCCCTTTCATGAGTTATTCAAGGAAGTCTTACACTGCAGGCTGCAGGATACTGGAAGTGACTTGATACCTTTTCAGAAAACAATATCTCATTCATTCAGGCTGGCATATATATAGGGAATAACAGTTTATTGTACCTGATACATATTTGTTGGACTGAGCGCAAGGATGAGATGGTGAAATATAACGTCCTGTGATATACAGCAGGTCGGGCTAAATGATCTAATGGTCTCTTCTGAATACACAAAGTGCTGGGCTGTGTGCCAGTAGCCAGGCAGGCTCCTGGTGTTCCCACAAGTCTACATGGATCGTCTACCCCTGCACTCTGTGGTGAAACTCCCATTTGCATCCTTTAGAGCAGGATATTGATGTGGGCAGTTAATGCTAAAATGAAAAGTACAACCAGTTTTGTTGGGAACCTCTGGGAAGTGCTGGATAAGGGAGACACAGCTAAGGCTAAATAGGTCCAAAATGCTGCTAAAACTTGAAAGATGTCTCTAAAGTACTTATGCTCCATTGGATCAGTACCCTTAGTTTTTCTTCTCAGTTGCCAACTCCTGGCAGCTCTCTGGCAGGGGACTGCCAGGGAACTGCACTGCTGAGCCAGCCCTGAGCACAGCTTAGAGGGGCCTCTCCTGACATCCCTATTTGGCACTCAAGAGTATTTGCATTACAAGCTGCAGTTGCAAATTCTAACTCAGCTGATCTCTGAATCCTTGTGATGCCTTAGCTTTTTATATATCTTTTCATATATTTGTAGCTTTGTAGATAATGCATGGTGGTAGCTCCAGTACTTTTCTTACCTTTCCCCCTAGATTTTAGAACAATAAGCTGACCTTCTAAACACATTCCTGAAATACTGTTTAGTCTTATTCCAAGTAGGGCACCTACAATAAGACATAATAGGAAGTGGGGAAGAGAGCCCCATGGACCAACCCCAAGGGGCTGACGCAGAGGTGTGCTACTGAGGCATCTGAATCTCCTGTTGAATGTACCTGTTAGATATCCTAATTAATTAATCTTGTGAAGTTGTAAAAATTTGATTCTGGCTTTGCCCAGCACCACCTAGACACCTGGAGGCTTCCAAGTAAAGGTCTGTTTTTGACTTTACTATTCTAACTCTGTTGCAAAGGTTTTTTCTCTTCTGATTATAGGCAACACCTGGCAGTATAGTTGTCCTCTCCTGTCCCCTCTGCTCTTGCAGCAGCACTGCTGCTCCTGTGGATACACAAGTAGGCAAGTTAGTTACAGACAGGAAAGTATTCACTTTTGCTCCAGCAAAATAGGACTGTGTCATCTCACCTTAGAGTTAAACCTGTGGCAAGGCTGGCGCAAGGAAATCAGCAGAAATACAGGACTGTGTCTGAGAATAGAAACTGCAAAGGGGCAGTTGATTAGGTTAATTGTGCCATGAAACCAAATCCTCAGGGAGGAAAACTAGTGGTGAAATTTTATGCAGTAAGACTTGTGGTAAAAGCACAGCTTCAGGCTGCATTCAACTTACAGTTTCCTGACTTCTAAGGAGCATTTCAGAGTTGGACTTGACTCTGTTCATTAAGGTATAGTGAAGGAGGTAGGCTCTTTATTGACTTGAGTAGTTTTTTCCACTGAAAGCCCTGGTGCAAATGGTCCAAACTGCTCTCAGATGTACTCTGACTACAAAATTTCAGCTGTGTAAGATTAATTTCAGATTGCAATCTTCAGTGGTGCAATCTCCTCTTCTGGGGCAGGGGCTGTGACAAACTAGGAGCTTTTCATCAGACATATCTCCTAGAGATCTGTGGTAAAACACAGGTGGTTTCCGAACACATGTGCTGAACTGGACACTGCTGGGAAGAAGAGGACACCATCTTCTCTGTGTACTTTGATGATGTAGAACTGCACAATAGTTTAGGTTGGAAGAGACCTTTGAAGGACCTGGCCCAACCCTTTCTCAAAGCAGGATGAGCTTAGATCAGGTTGCTGATTAGCTGGAGATTTTGCAGCTTCTTGGGTCTCCTTTCTGAATATTTGACCACTGTCATGTTGATTGCATTGAGAAGGCATTTCCTGTGGTGCCTGTAGTGCTCTCAGTATTCCTGTCTGAGAGAAGTCTTGGTCCTCCCTCTTCAGACCCTCCAATTTAGTTGTTGAAGGCAGCCCTGAGAGTCTCATTTAACCTTTTATTTCCAAAGCTGAAAAACTAGAATCTTTCAGTCTGTCCTTGTGAGGCAGCTTGCTTCAGGGATCTTAACAGCAATCCAAAACTTCAAACTGTCCTTTGGGCTTCAGGGAAAACCTTCAGTTTTGTTAATGGTTTCTGATTCACACAGTACCTCTACTCTCCCAGAATTAATCAGCAACACTGATTTGTACATATTTTTTTAAAAAAGTACTAAATTTCATAGCTTTTAAAATTAAATACCCTTTCTTGTTTTTTATGATTGTTATTTTTCTGGCAAGTATTTGAAAAGAAATGCTGTTTTATTCAGGATAGAGTAGCAGATACAGTATGCCAGGAAGATGAGCATTTCTCCTGCTTATGCTGTTCAGAAGACTTTGACTGGGAAAGAAATTACTTTCAGTTTCTATTTATTTTTTTTTTATTTCCAAGGAAGACTTGATACACTGAAAATCTAAGGTGATGAGACTGCTCAGGCATGTTAGGTCTTTGCCAGCTGTTTCTTGTGCAGCTGCTGTCAGGGCTGGCTCTGTTCTGACTCAAGTCACTGTAAAAGATGGTTCAAGTTTTGCTGTTGTTTTCCAGCTTGAAAAATGTTAAGAGGTTTGACCTCATGTGACACATCAGAAATATCAGAGTAACTATTATATGTCACTTACAGATAATGCATTTTTGCCCTCTTGAAAATACTTGATAAGGCCTTCTCTCCAGATTTGTTCATATTGGCTTGAATACCTCTGGCTAAGAGCTTTTTACCTGTTTCTAGGGCTTGTACATACAAACATTTATTTTCTTGGGTCTCTGTTACATCACCACCAGCCCCCTTCCCCTTTGTCTATTGTTTACAATATTTTATATTCCTTGGAGCCATACACTGTGCTGCAGCAGAGTGGTGGATTGACACCTAATCCACAGTTTAACTGAGAATTTTTGCCACTACTTTTCCTTACTGTTTGATGAGATAAATACTGTGGATGCTAATTCTGTTTGAGATGGGCACAAGGTAACTGCAAAACCAGTTGCTCTCCACCATACTTTGGGTTTGTTTTGGGTTTTTCAGCCTTTTAGATGGAAGCATATGTTTATCTGTGTGTACAGAAAGGTAACATCTTACTTAAACAAATGAATAATCATTTATGAACTATTAGAGAGCATCCAGAAAATGGCCATGAGGATGATGAAGGGCCTTGAGGAGAAGCCTGAGGAGTGGCTGAGGGCACTTGGGTCTGTTTGGCCTGGAGGAGACTGAGGGGAGACCTCACTGCAGTCTAAAACTTCCTGGTGAGGGGAAGAGGAGGGTCAGGCACTGATCTCTTCTCTCTGGTCACCAGTGACAGGACCTGAGGGATGGCCTGAAGTTTTGTCAGGGATGGTTTAGGTTGGATATTAGAAAAAGGCTCTTTACCCAGAGGGTGCTTGGGCCCTGGACCAGGCTCCCCAGGAAAGTGGTCACAGCACCAGCCTGACAGAGTTCAAGAAGTGTTTGGACAAGACCTTAAGGAACACGATGTGATTCTTAAGGCTGTCCCGTGCAGAGCCAGGAGTTGAACTCTGCTGATCCTTGTAAGTCCCTTCCAGCTCAGGAAACTCTATGATTGCTGTGTGTGAGAGGCTTTAATGAATTGAGGTACATTTCAGATAACAAGGCTGAGGCTCTTTGCAGTTGTCTCTGGCCATACATATTTACTTTAGCATTCCTCGATCCCTTGCTGGGGTTATTTGACTTGCTGGGCTACAGCCAAAATAACTCCCCCCACCAAAGTGTATAATTTTCTGCCAAATTAATGAATTGAAGGACCTCAGAAAAATGCCTGACAAGCATGAAAGCTAGTGCAGGGAATGAAGCTGGAAGAGGTGTCTGGTGTGAGTGAAAGGAAAGACAGGATGGAAGAGCACTATCCACTCCTTTGGGTAGCAGCAAGCTCTCAGGTCAGTTCAAACTCAAATCTTGGCCAAGCAAAACTGGCCTCTCATTTTCTGTTTTGCCAGGTTTCTGCCTTGAACAGGCCAAAAAATTGATACGTGCATGAAGTTTGCAGATTCACACAGGCACAAATGACTGAGTTTTATTAGTTGTTCTGTAGCAGTATTCATATATCTTCCCTTTTTCTTACAAAATCTCTGAAGACACCTTCACACTTCCCCTGCAACCACACCCACAGGCAATACTCTTGCTGTGCATTACTGATGTGTTATATACGATCTTCCCATAGCAAATGTCAGTATTAATATTTGAACAGTGATCCATCATTTCCCTCCAACAAATAAAGTACAAATGATCTCATTCTGATCTTGCTTACGTTGGGATAAAGTAGAAGTAATTTCACTGCATACAAGCATTACACCAGTGTAAAATTGCAGTATTAGATGAAAAACTGGCAATGACAGAGAATTAAAATAAAAAAGCACCAGCTCATCCTCCGAATCATGGAATATTAAAAGGGTCTATTGTTGACACACAGTTTTTAGCTGATGAGTGTGCAGTCTTGGTGGCCCCTGTCCCTGTCAGCGTGACACATGTTTGAGAGGGTCCTGCTCTGTGTGTGCACTGGAATAGGGATCAGCTGTCAGTAAGGAGCATTTCACAGTGTGAAAAGTTCCTGGGTGTGATGGTGCACACCAGAGGCAGCCGTGGGGATTAAGCTGGCTGGTAACAAGCATTTGTATTTACCAGTCTGGTTAACTTCAGATCAGCCTTCTAACCATTTCCATGGAAACAAGGGAAGTTTTGGTTCACTGTAAGTGGCTTAATTTACTTTCTATTAAAAATAGAATACTAAACAGACATAAAACTAACTCTGAAACATACTTTTTATAATGTGATTTTAATCAGTCATGACATTTAGGGATTGTTTTTCCATACTTCCTGCCTGCAGTTATGGGTGAAGCTTTAATTGAGCAGTTACAGCATGAACAGAATAAGTCAGGAAAAGAACTGTGAATGGTTGAGGGTCTTAAATCTTTGGTTTTGGTAGAAAATAATGTAATTCCCTTGCTTGTGTGTTTTCCTGTTTTTCTTTTCTACAAGACATGAAACTGGAGAGATAGGAATGTGCAGGGAACTTCTTACATATGTACTATTTTACTGGAATGCCATGTGTAAGTTTTGATAGGACAGAATAGTCACTTATCCAGTCAAAGAGCAAAATGACATACTGATGTAACATAGAGAAATGCACCAAAACTGTATTTTCCTCTAGCTCTGGCATCTTCAAAGTCACTTTATGGAAGGCTATTTGCAAGTAAATTTTTTCCCGGATTTCTACAAAGAAGTTCATATTTCCATTCAAATAGAGGTGCATCAGACTGGAAACATCTTCAACATGCAAAACAACAAAGTGAGGGGAATTATAGGCTGCCTTACATGGGTGATATTCTTGCTCAAAGTGCCTGCCTGTCTCTCAGGGTGTATGCACCCAAAGGCAAAGTGTTTGGATGACTCTGGAGGTATTTTCCAGTAAAAGTGATTCTTACTTCTGTAATACTGATAATTGGTAAATGTGCGAACTGCTTGGAAAAAAAGCCCAGCTTCAATTATGCATGTATACCGATCAGTCTGGAAATCAATTTGGCTGACTCACAGTCAAAATTTAGCCTTATTCTCTGAATTTCAATAACTACGAGTTTTTATCTCAAGTTATACTCTAAGAGTAGTCAGAGGCAGCAGGGAAATTGGCTTTGATGTTTATCTGAGCATTGGAAATGAGTATAGCCTTGCATCTAAAACATCAGGGAGATGATGTTCCTTCCCTCCGTGGTATGGAGCTGACAGTGCTGTCCATACTAATGCCCAAGTCCTCACTGGGCACTTGTGCATCTGCTAAACAATAAGGTCACCATTTTCCATATGGGATGTTAAGAGAAAGAAATACTCTGGTTTTTTCAGTGTCACAAAGGCTTTTTGCAGTTGAGAATATTAAACTTGAGTTGATTTCAGGCTTAACTTTTCACACTTTTCCCATTGCTCATCCCTTTTGCCCATATCAGATGAGTTCTGTCTGTCAAGTTTACCTAGAAAAGCAACAAAATGTCCCCTACTAAATTCCAGGAATGTTCTGATGATAAACCATAAGTAAGAATTTTTATTTCCATAGAAAATGCAGTCAACCCTACTTATTAAAACATGTTGTAACAGGTGGCTGTGGTTGCAGCTCCTTTCCATACCTCCCTGACCAGGAATGTGTGCAGCTGACTGGAAGCAGCTGTGTGTGGGCTCCCCGAGCTGACAGCAGCTCTGTAAGTGGCTTTAATCAATAGCAGCAGTGGTCAGAGAAATGCAAAGACAACGTGGCTGAAATACTCTCCTCAGTAACTGTAGAATTTGGAGGAAAACCATGTGAATACATTGACAGCATGATGGTAGGTTTTAAGGCCAGCAGGCTGGCCTCTGATCCTGCTGACATATGCTTAAAAGTAAGCATGGAGGGTCAGGCTTTCAAATATTGTGAGTTTTTGTGTAAGCTCTTCTCCAGCTACTGAGGAAATAGCAAAAAAAAAGTTAGGCTTCATATAAAAAGGAAGGTAGGATGCTTGTTTTTTTGAGTGCAAAGAAAAGGTTTGCAAATGGGAATGCATGTAGGAAAAAACCCAAGAAATGTAGGAAAAAAAGAAAAAAAGTAGGAAAAAACCCAAGAAACCAGAAATACCAGTGTCCCCAGATGGTACCTTTCGTATGTTTAAAGGACACAAACTTACAGGCTAAGACTTGTATGTTTTTAATAAAAAAATTTTAATAAAAAATTCTTTTCCCTTCTCACCGCAAAATGTAATTTCTCATTTTTAACCTGTGTTGCTATAGTGACTTGTTTCTCTGTTAAGTCTTCTTTATATCCTTACAAACTGTGGTCCTAAGCCTTCCCTGATAAGTGTGTGGGCTGGAGACGGGATGAAAATGATTTTCCGCATACTGCAGTCATTTGAGTGTGTTGCTGACGTAATGGAGACAGATTGTAAGCTTTCATTATTAAATTGTATCAGGAGCAAAGCAAGCTGAGGAGGCACTCTGGGTAGAACAACAGGGCACTGAAAAGTTATAGCAGTCCTCAAATGGTTTGGAAATAGAACAACTGGGGAAGGTTTAAAATGTGTGGGTTTTTCTGTGTCAACAACAGGTGTGAGCAGAACACAAGTCCGTGAGGAGATAGCTTTGTTCTTTTGGAGGCTCTTGCAGTCTCAGATTTCTCAGGCAGAGACTGGTTGTGATGGTATTAAATAGAAATCTGAGGTATATCAAGCTCCAAGAAAAATGACACTGTGGTTTTTGAGAAGGATTTTCTTCCTCCTAGCACAGGCCGTGAAGTGACAACAGCAGCATTAGATGTGAGGACTTTTCTGTGTGGGCAACAGGCGAGTTTGCAGTCCATTCAGTGAAGAGATAAAGCTTATGTTAACTTTACACAGGTGAATATGCAAACACGGTGGAATGATCAAAAAAAAGCCAAGACTGCAACAGAGGTGCACAAAGAGCAGAGGTGTGCAAAGAGCAGATGGGTTTGAAAACTTCTAGCATGACTCTCTACGCATCTGTAGTATTTAGAGGGCTTTGTGGGCTTCAGTGGCAGCAGGGGAAGCTGGGAGACCTGAGTGACTGTGAGGTCGGCTTGTCCTTGTCCTCTCATGGCTCTGGGCAGCACCATGGGGCACCATCTACCATCTCCTTGGAGTTCTTTGAGGAACAGGAGGTGCTTTATCCAGAATCTGCACTCTGGTGTCCTGTCAGTTCATTTTTGACCTTTAATCTGAACTATTTTTAATTTTTTAAAATTTTTTGTATTTTAAAATTATTTTTAAAATATATTTTTGTTTTCGTTCCCCCTCTGTTGTTTCTACCAGTATTAATTATTCTTTCTGCTCACGGTTTGCTTTCTATTCAGCCTTCCAAGAAGGACTTGCAGGTTTTTCCCTGTGAGAAAAGTGCCCATCTCATTTGCTAGGCATTTGTAACCAAGCACGCTGCTGGTTAGTCCTCATTGTGGATCAAATCAGATCATCCACAAATCAATAGAAGACTGGAACATCTCTCTCTTTTCTAAATCGTGTCTGGGATTTTGTCTACTAAAGGAATTAATTTCTGATGGCAATTATTGTTCCACTTAAAAATAATTAGCTTTGTCGTCTACTTAGAAAATATAAATTAGGCAGCTGTCTTTGACTTGATATTCTCAGGAGCACAGGGAAGCTAAACTCCCTTGTATTAAGAAGGTTTCTGATTTATTAGCTTAAAAGCTGCTTCTGTAATCTGTCTGGGAATGTCTGGGGGAAAATAACATTTTATGCTTATAGAAAACCCTATATTTCATTTTCTAACAAAAAGCATCATTTAATTCTAACTCATCATAAGCATGAATTTCACAAGCAGGGACCCCAGTCCTTTATTTCCTTTTTTATTTCATTTAAATAAGCTTTTTGTTGTTGGCCCCTATTTGCTGTCATCAAGTGGAAGCACAGCTCTTCCAATTCCCTGCTCCCAGTATGAAACGTATTCAATTGTATAGGTCCCTGACTAGGTACAAAGTAAGATATTACAAAAGGTAAAAGTCGTGTTCAGGTACTTCTAAGACTTCTCTAAAATTTGTTTAAATGTTTTGAGACCTTCTTTAACACAGGAGTAACCTCTGGCAAAATTTATTCACCTTTGATATAAATTTCTCATTTGATTTTCATTCTTCTTCTATGTGATCAGTTTCTAATTTGGTTTTTCAATTTCAACCTCTGAAATAGAAATATGGGGCCAGACTCTTTGCTGATGCAAACTGACTTGTGTTAGTTCCCAGCATCTGAGAATCTGACTTCTTACATCTGCTATAGATTTTCCCAAATGAGCTGAGGTTTTTTTTCATTCTAGAACTTCATTTTCAGTTGCATTAGTAACAACTGGCATTAACTTTATCTATGAGAGGCAATTGCTAGTTCTGAATGCAGCTGTGAACAAGCCAAATATTGTTCACTTCAGCTGAGCTACCTCTGTTTTTAGCGTGGCAAAGTGTCAGTGGAGAGTCCAAAAAATGATTTAGGTTTAACATTAATGAGGTGGTGCTGTGGATTGCTTCACAGCTGAGGTCTTTTCAGGCAAAATTAGGAAGCTCCTACCTTCCCCACTTGTATTTGCAAATCCTATAAAGCAAAATCCTTCTTGCCTCTGAAAAATGAAGTAATGCCAAGAAACAGTGAGCTAAGACAAATCTGACAAATATGGAAAATCTTCTCAGTGGAGGTCTGCCTGTAGTAACCATTAATCCTGATTGTCTCTGCTGTCAGGAATGGATCAACCTCCCTTTAAGAGCCATGACGATACTCAGAAAAATTGTCTTAGGGAGAAAATAAGTCAACAACCCTCCTCCTCATAGTGCCAAATTTTGTATGGTGAATCATATCTGCCAATTATAATGCCAGTATCTTTTTGTTTTAGTGGTCCTGCTTAGCTGGAAACACTTTGGAGAGAGGTAACTGAGTTCTAAGTGTTTCCATGTGCTGTCAGTGGAATATTTTACTGAGGGTCAGGTGTGAGGATGAGAACGGCATCTTGAAATGCACCTTGATGACATCCCTGACCCTGTTACTCCTAGAGCCTTTACACCTGGAGTTACTATGGAAGGCATACAGCCTCACTCAAACTGTGCGCAGAGTTTCAGGGCTGACTTTCAAACCAGTTGAGAAAAACAAAGTGAAGGACAAAGATGAAAGAGCTGAAGAAATATGTGAAGTGATCCCACACCAGTCACTAAATGCAGCCCATGAAGTTTTGCAGAATTTTGCTGGGTTCACTCCTGAGATGGAGTGAAAAATGGAATAAAATGGACAAGGAGAAAGCCCAAATGGTTAGAGAAGATGATCATGTTTTAGGGGAGAAATGAAAAATCAGATAGAGAATGTGCAATTTAATAAACCTAATTTTGTAATATTATATCCAATACAGTACTTGAGGTTTCTTTTTGGAGAAAAATGATGTTGTAGCATAGCTGAAAATTGCAGGCCAAGAGTAGGTGTTCTGTGTGACATAACACCACTGGAGCTGCAGTCTTTAGTGAGGATTTTGGTTTCTCTGACATGAGGTAGAGCCTGAATCCACTGTTCTGTGCTGGGCTTATCCTTAGCAGCGTAGACTAACCCTGGAGCAATTGAGCCAGGGTGACTTTTGACAGGGAGAGAAGAATTTGGCCACTACAGTCACTCTACAAGTTCAGAACTGGAAGTTTCTAACTTAAAACACATTTTCCCTGTCGCAGTTAGGAGAAGGGAGATGAGTGTCTCCTTCAAGCTGGAGGCCTGGTTTTGTTCAACAGTAGGTTTAAATTAACCTCATTATAAGTGGGAGCTCAATGGGTTTTTTAGTGTAGAGATTTGTCTGTTTAGTTAAGATGGCTTCTTCTGTTCAACTGCTGCTAATTAGCATCCATCATTAACTGCTCCAGAGCTTGCAGCTCTATTCATTGAAATGATTTTTAATGGGAACTGCACCCATTGTGACATTGGGTTAAATGTTAGTTTAATGAGGGTGTGTTCTTTATTTCACTGTAACTGAAGCTCTGTTCATCTGTTGAAATAGGTAAAGGTTGCTCTACCTTCTCACTAAATAATTTGCTGAAACTGTGATCCTGAGTATGTTCAATTAACAGAAAGCCCATAAACACTAAAGGAATCCATTAAGGAAGTGGGAGTAATAGACAAATAGGAGAATAATCTTTCAAATTAAGTTAGGTGCGAGCACAGCTATTTAGCTTTTAGAGCTGATTTCTTCTAAAAGGTGCCATTTCCACGGCTCTAGAAAATGATATTCTTTATCCACTGAGGCAATGCAGCACAGAGCAACAGCACTGCAACTGTGACAGTCTCTGGCTTTGAATGACACCTTGCAGATTGAGCAAGGGAGCTCCATAGTGGAAAGCAGGGCTGCTGCCACATGAGCAGAAGACATTGCCAGCTTTTCTTGCCATTGTGGTGCAGAAGCACTGAATGAGGGATGCTCTCAATCTTTCCCTTGATAAAGATTAGCCTTACCTTGGGGGTGTGCTCCCGGGGGGGGGGGGGGGGGGGCGGAGGGCCACTTTGATCACAGTGTTACATGAGGAATCTCAGCAAGTCTGGGCATATGGCAACTGTCCGGTAACTCTTATCCAGCCTTAGGACCATAATCCCAATAATTCTTCTCCATCTGCACACTTCCTAGTAGTTACATAAGTAGGAAATTGTAGCCAAAAATATGAAAGAATACAGAACAGATGAAGTGAGAGATTTTGTCTTAAAATAAAACTTTCTCTTCTGATTCTGATTTAGACTTTCTTCAGTCCAACTGTCATCCCTTCCTTGCCTTCAACTAAGGCTGCAGGGGCTCACACCAAGCCAAGTTTCTCTCTGTATGTGCCTCTGCCCTCGTTGACCTACAGCTGCTTTTGATGCCATTGACCATACCCTTTTCCCAGGGTGTTCTTCCTCTTTAGGGATTTCAGCATCTTTTGAATCAATTTTTTTTTTGTGATCTTGTCTTATTTGGAATCACATTTGTCACATTTTTGTCCCATTTTGGACTACATTTTGTCATCTTCTGACTCTTCTCCATCTTTCTATGAGAATGCCACAAAGATCTGCCCTTGATTTCTCTTTACTCCTTTTTCACTTGTCTTTTGGTACTGTTGTCCACAAATACAAATTTATCTTACCATGTCTATGCTGATGGGGCACAGACTTGTCTGGATAATCCAGGCCATTTTTATTCTGTCCAAACAGTGGTCAGGGGTTGCTTTTCTGACAGGCCTGACAGGTCTGGTGATCAGTTTTAGCCACCTTTGACACACAACTCTCAGTAATTGATAGAGTCATAGAACCACAGAACTGTTAGGAAATTACCTCTAAGGTCATTGAGTCAAACCATTAACTCAGCACTGACAAACCCACCATAAAACCATATCCCCAAGTGCCACATCCACAGGTCTTTGGAACACTTACAGGTATGGTTCCACCACCTCTCTGGGCTACCTGTTCGAATGACTAACCACTTTTTCAATGAGGAATTGTTTTCCTATTATCTAGTCTAAACCTTCACTGCAACTTGGGGCAATTTCTTCTTATGCAATTGATTCCTACCTGGCTACTGACTCCTTTCAGGTGGTTGCAGAGAGTGATAATGTCTCCACTGAGCCTCCTTTTCTCCAGACTGAGAAGAGTATTTTCCATTGCTGTCACTTTTGGTCTCTTTTTGAGGCCAAAATCATCAAGGTGAGCTTTCTTATATCTAGTCTGGTCAGATCTTACAAGTCCTTCTGCATACCCTCTTTTCAGGATGTGGTCTTTTTGTGACTGTAACATCACTAGAAGCCTTACCCAGGCTCTTATCCCTGGCATCTCACTCAAGGGAATATTCTCTTCTCCAGTCTTCTCCCATATAAATGAATTCAAAGTTTACACACAGAGGCATTGTTGTACCCCAGTACATTAACAACATCACCTCCTTCCTGCATTGTTCCATTAGTTCCTCTGTCTTTCTTTATCCAACATAATCTTGTGTTCAATTTGAACAACCTTCTTGTCTCATCTCCACATGGTTTGTCTTCTCTTCGTTTTAAATGTCAGTTCCCATCTTTGATGTGCTGATGATACCAGATCCCTTCCTCTTGTTTTTACATCTTCAACTCATCACCTTTCCCGTGCTTACCCTCACATGTGGAAGGAGTTCTCTGAAACAGCAACAAAGCAACTTTCAAGTCATTTTAGGAGTCTTTTTTTCCCTGTGATGCCTTACAGAAACCTTGACAAGCTGATAGTGTGCCAAGGCAGATCCTTTTCATGCTGACTGATAATTTTTGTATTCCCTGGCTGTCTGGGAGCCTCAGATGTTTCGTGTTTGAAATGGGGATGTTCTGAGTCCCCTATCTCAACAGGGCCCTGGCCTGTGATCTGAGGGGCACAATAATAAACAGTGCTTTTTTTCTAGGCACAGATGAAGAACTATCTCAAGCCTGTGCTACTTTCCTATCTTTTCCTACTTTTGCTATCTCAAGCTTTTCCCCTTTCCCCCTCTGCCCCAACTTTACTGCAATTCCATTCATTCTTGGTTTCATAATATTGGTGATATAACCAGGGCTAGGTTACATCTCCTAGAAACTAGCAAGTTGGAGATCATCTAATATCATTTAGGTGATAATGGTATCACCAAAATAAACAATATTATTTTTTTGGTAACTGTTTGCCGTGGTATCACTTGGACCCAGGGAAGGTAGAAAATGGGTTTTGTGCATGGATGAGGAAGCCTTTTTGGCTTAACAGGTTATAGCAAATGACTTCTGAGGGACTGGTTCCTGCACAGTTGGTTTCACAAGGGCCTTCATGTGCTTGTTCTCCAGGTGTTGGAGTATGAGACCTGAGCACTGGGGACATTCTGTGCAGCTTGAAAGTTAAGTTCTTTTCAGGAGGTCTGTAGTTGTCCCAACAAAAAAAGAGCAGAAGCATGAGGCAGATAGAAAATATGTACCTTGAAAGGTTGATTGCAGAATCAGAAACCCTGTTTCTTCATAGAAGAATATAATCAATATAGAAACTCTGTGTTTTGTCTTAAGTGCAATTTAAATACATTTTTCCCTTAGGTAGCTCTAGCCAGTGATGAATCTGTCCATGGGAGCCTCCTGGCAGGCAGACTCCCATTTCATGGCAGGTGCCCTCAGCTTCTTGGTGTGCTCACAGCATTTGTCCAGGCACAGGCTGGTGGTGGTGCTGGTCGTCAAAGGTCAGAGGTTCAATGTCAGGATGTCATATTTCTAACAAAACCACTTTCAGATCTTTTTGTTTTATAGAGGATGTGAAAGGAGGGAGGCCTTGATTAATATGTTGGAACAAAGAACTAGATGGAAAACCCTCTGCAATTGTTACAGAAATACACCACATGATTTCTGGCTGAAGTCAATGGGGAAGAATCTAAAATTCAAAGTTAAAAGAAAGTGCTATTAAAACTGAACTAGAAGTCCCCATGCTTATTTATAGTTAAGTCATCTCTTCTTCTTACCTCCAGAGTGACAAAACCATCTGGGTTTTATTGACCAGTGTGTCTCGATCTGCCTGATGACATTTCCCAAGATTAATGTGTCTGTTTCTCAACAATGCATATTCTTCATGATGCATCACAATTAACTACTGCTACTTGGTATGACAAAGAGGAACTCTTTTATCTGCATCTGGATGACTTCTATATGCATTTCAAATGACAAGTAAACAGATACTTCTCTCATCTACCTTCTTGAAATGAAACAAAATTGAAATTCATGGTTTGGTTCCCATAAGATGCAGAACATTTTGCAAAGGAAATTTGTTTGGAAATATCAAAAGTGGAAAAGCATTAACCAAACCCCACAATGTGTAAGATGCAGAACACACAAGCATATCCTATTATTTTAATACTTGACTTTATAGTTTTTATTTATTTGTGTCGGTAGAAATGTCAAATTAATATTTATAAGCTCTCTTTAGTACATTTGTTTGTTTTCAGTATAAATTACCAGGCTAACACTGTGTTCAGGATTACCAAAGTGTGTTTTTTAAACTCAATGGGAGTTTCACATTTTGACCTAGTTTTTCAGGGATGTACCACTCTGCTTAAATTGAAATTGTGAGTGATCCATTTGTCTTTAACATGACTCTTCACATGTGTAAAGCTAAATTTGTGTGCATTTGCCTGAAGCCACTGAGTTTTTGCCATAATAAATTAAGAGACATCTAAGGAACAGCTTCAGTTAGAAATTTTTTACTCTTTTATTTAACCTCAGTAGCTGAACATAAGACATGATTACAGATTGAAATTTATCTAATCATTGTTTTAATAATTCTAGCACAATTTCATATTTTCTGATTGCATACAATGTAAGATTTTTGACTCAATCAGTGCTTGGTTCTTTTAAGGAGGTCACCAGCAGAAGCAGTGACCAGACATAGAAGTGGCCTTGTGCTATTTTTTCAAAGTGTTTTGGATAAAGATTTCTCCACTCATATAATGGAGACCTCCAATAGCTCGTAAGTTTAAGAAATGCTTTGAGCTTAATTTTGCTAAGTTAGTTTCTTGCTTTCTTCTTGGTTTCCTCCCATATATTCCCTACTGCCCTTGGTAATTTTATTTGCTTCTGGTCTTTATAAGGTCACTTGCTGACAGCCATTTTTCCCTTCTCCAGGGAGTATTTCAGCTGAAGCTTGGTATTCTGAATGTGTGGAATGTATCTGAGTATTATCATCTTTGGCACAATAAAAACCAACTAAATGTCACAGCTGGTACATATTTAATAGGCAAGGACATAGCTTCACTGTAGGAGGTACAATGAAGGCTTCTGCTCCATACACATTTGTAACAAGAGAAGCTGACAAGATGTGAGAATTCCTAAAGAGTAAGTTGGTAAACAGCACAAAGGTTTTTATAAAGCCTTTTGCATAAATCAGTTGGTAAAACCTATTTTAATACTGCTCAGGTCTGGCCATTTTATTGCAAAAAGGAGATATCAGAGCTCATGGAGTGTCATATTGCTGGATGAGGTGAAACATTCTGATATGAATAGGGATTGAATGAATTGAGATTTTTCATTTAGAGATGAGATGGAAGTGAAAAGAATGAGAAGATCCAAAACCTCAAGAAAGAAGTTGGATTATTTTTTTGTTTTGGCATGAAATAGGCTACTTCGCATAATTAAGAACTAAAAATTGTGAAAAAGTGCAAGTAGTTTCTATAATATATAATAGAAAGTGGCCACAGTACTAAGAAAAAGCCAAATAAAGTAAACAGAAAAAGAGAGTGCTTATTTTATGTATGCATCAAAAATCTCCAGAGCTATTATTGAGGGAAATGATGTGGAATTTCATGCCTTGTGGCTTGAGCTTGCCACCAGCAAACACAAGGATGGGGACAGGCTATGCCCCATCTGCCTATCAAGAGTTTCTCATCCTTCTCCCAAATGAGTATCTGCCTGCTCACAGTCAGATCCTGCAGAGTCGGGCCTGGGTGGTGCGATAGTGTATTGTAGTCCTTGTGAGCAATTAAACAAGGAATCCTTCATGTGATGTGCAGCTGCTTTAATTGACTGCTGAAATTCATTCTCCTGTGGTATAAATTAATAAAGGAAGTGTATATAAATTATTTATTATTTATGAGTGGGTGTCAGGACAGTAATCTTCTTCAGATAAACAGAAACAAACAATGGTCTTAGAATTTCAGTGCAATGAATTGACTTACTGCTCTGTTTAACCAAATATTAAACTCAGAAAAAATATTCTAAAATAAACAATGAACTTATTTGGCCTATATTTTCTGTCCCTGAGAAGTGAGCTTAGAGCTTAAGAACATGAACTTAATCAAGAGTGCCTGAATCTCAGTTCCACCTCTGCCTTTTTTTATGGATCGTTTTTGAAGAAAATAGCTTCCTCTTTGGGCCTGTCTCCACATGGTTTGTACTTCTGAGGTCCAGAATCAGAGACATTGCTTTTCAACTTCAGCAAGCCAAGGTCCTTTTTTTTCCAAGCATCTTTTAAAGCAATTTTGATAGCTTTCTCCACAAAAGGAATAGATTGTGGATTATCTGGGTTCAAGGTAATGTGCACACATTTTTGCAATGTACTTTAACTCAGAAGAATTCATATTGTGACACATTATTTATCATTATCACATCTGGTATGCCAGGTTCAGAATTTAATATGTAAAGCCTTTTACATGCTTATATGCACAGGTAGAGATGGAGACTTTCATATTTTCTAAGAGTGTTGTTTCTGTATAGTGGAAATAGTCATTCCAACTCAGTGCATTAATATTTCTAGTATGGATATCATCTTAATATCTACATAGATCTGCAATTTCTTGAATTATCATATTGGGATATATTATCTTTTTTTTTTTTCAAGTTTCATATCTATTAAATATTAATTATTCAAGTGTCATCTACAGCAAGAAGTTCTTTCAGTATTCTTAAAGGGATTATGGTTATAATTTATTTAAATAAGGTGTCAATATCTAGCATTATTTTTGACAAACTTACCTTGTAGTGTAGCACTGGCAGACAAAAGCACCTGTGATAGGAAAGTTTTCTTGACCATGTGTACATCAGTCTCAGGTGTTTGTTCCACTTGGTGGCATCTGTGTCTGAGCACTGCAGGAGCATTCCTAGGGACACTTGTGATGGGACAATTGAATTTCATCATAGAATGGTTTGTGTTGGAAGGGACCTTAGAGGTCATCTCATCCAAGCTGCTTGCCATGGGCAGGGACACCTTCCACTAGACCAGATTGCTTAGACCCTCATCCAACCCAGCTGTGAACACTGCCAGGGATGGGGCATCATATTTATCTTGTATTCTGTTTGTATCTTGTATTGTTGTATTCTGGACAGCTTTCCAATACTATTAACGACATGATAGAATTGATTTTTTACCTTCATAGGCTTCTGTCTTACACCCTAAGCTCTCATAATGAGGCTGAACATTTGCTGTGTTTTCAGCCCTTGAATCAATATGCTCTTTCTCTGAAAAAAATACAAACCATATTTTTTCAAGATTTTCCTTTATCCTTAAGTCAAGCTCCTATAAACCTACAATGAGAATCATTTATCCACAGCCTAATCTGTGATTACTCGTGTGGTGTGCAAGTATGTTTTCTCTTCTGATGGTTTCAGCTATTGCATTAAACTTCCCTGCCATGCTCAACTAATCAGGAAAAAGCTCATTGTGGGGTGCAAATGCCTCCTCAACGAGGCCATGGTAAAATTTGATTATTTTTAATATATTTTGGCTTCTGTTTCTCAAAAATATGGAAAGCCTTTTCAAAGGCAACAGGTAGAGCTTAGAATGGGTTTTGTGTCTGTTTTAATTGAGCCCTCCACACTGGTTTTGCAAATTCCTTGTATTTGAGTCTGCAGATTCCTCTGGAGAGATATTTCTGATTGTGTCCATTTTATCTTCACTGCCTTCCAGAACCCACAGTCGGGTTTACTTTTGGTCTGAAATCCTGGAAATATTCTCTCTTTTTGTCCTGGAATTGGAATAAGGAATTCCTCACATCTCACCCTCCCTCCATTGGGAACTCTTATTCCCAGTTCAATATAATCTCCAGAATTAGGAATATCACAAGTTCTGGAAAACTGCATGTTTGTCTCAACAGTATCAACTCTGTTATAAACTATCCAACTTTTTCCTCTGAGTTCTGTTATGAAATGTGTCTCTCTCAATAGCTTCATTTGTATCAAGGAACTCAATATTCGTATTTGTGCTGCACATTCTGATAAATGATTTTTTCTCCCTCAGTCACAGGCTAATGTACAAATCCAGTACATCTGTGATTGAAGTAATCCAAAGAAAATCTTCCTGTTCCTATCTGTGCTTGCCAAACTCTGGTTTTAACTTTTTTTTTTTGTTTCCTTCTGCTTCTCTGGAGAGCTCTAGTTGCTCAGGAGTTTTTATTGCATCTTTTCTTATTAACCACTTGCCTTACACGCATTCTTTAATTTCTGTGGCCCCTAGTGCCAAGTTGTTGGGGTTGTATGTGTGCATGTGTGTCATAGATTTTTAGAATCTGAGTCAGGTTCTTAAATACTGAATCTTAAATAAATATAACAAGAAAGTTAATAGCTGCCAGAAAATGCATCTTCTGCATAAGACAAAAGGTTTGTGTATGGTTTTATACCTTACGCCAATCGGTCTGTGTCAGAGTGTGTCAGAGATGTAATGATTAAGACAGAGAAACTAAAAGGTCTATTTACCACTACAAAACTATAAAACAGCAAAGAGAGTATTTACTCATATTTTTCATTTAAAATTGTATGCATGGCTTTATGTAAATTGTTCATAGCATCAAGACCAAAGCTCTTACACAGAGAAATTTCAAGGAGAGGTCAATACTAAAGAGCAGATTTATGGGAATTTTTGGGAAGGAAAGTTTTTTTTCCTGGAGAAAATATTCATTCGGCAGGATCCAGATGATCCAGGTGCTTGCTGGCCTAAACGCTTTACAGCACTTACCAATGCACTTATTCCCTTCCTTATCTTTCATTTAGTCATATGCTGGGCAGCACTTGGTACCCAGCAGGTTTGGGTTTTGTTTTGTCACTTGCCAGGCTAATCAGCAGGCAGCTCATCCACTATATGATTCCTATTATCCTGCCAAAGAGAAATCAGGGGACTTCAGGGAGTTGTGCATTCCACCTGCAGGAAAGGAGAGAAGCCAAAAATTAGATTCTGAACTTTCAGAATCATAGAAACAGAGAATGGTTTGGGTTGGAAGGGACCTTAAAGATCATCCCGTTCCAAC
The DNA here is from genome assembly GCA_024734555.1 of Trochalopteron elliotii. Taxonomy (NCBI): domain Eukaryota; kingdom Metazoa; phylum Chordata; class Aves; order Passeriformes; family Leiothrichidae; genus Trochalopteron; species Trochalopteron elliotii. The sequence continues at coordinate 2,600,310 of JANPWX010000175.1, forward strand.
CTCACTGCCATGGGCAGGAATAGCTTCCACTAGACCAGGTTTCTCAGAGCCCCATCCAACCTGGCCTTGAGCCCTTCCAGGGATGGGGCTGCCACAGCTTCTCTGGGCAGCCTGTGCCAGTGTCTCACCAGGCTCTCAGTAAAGAAAAGTTCTTCCTTTTATCTAAGAATCACAGAATATTCTGAACTCAAAGGGAGCCACAAGGATCATTGAGTCCAGCTGTTCAGTGGATGGCTCATATAGGGTTGAATGCACAACCATGGTGTTATTAGGACCTTGCTCTGACCAGCAGAACTCATCTCCTCTAAACTTGCCTTCTGGCAGTTTAAAGCTATTCTCCCTTGTCCTACCCCTACATCCCTCTCCATCTTTCCTGTAGTCCCTTTAGGTACTGGAAGGTGCTGTAAATTTTCCCCAGAGCTTCCTCTTCTGCAGCCTTAACAGCCTCAATTCTCTCAGCCTGTCTCCGTACCAGGTGTGCTCCAGCCCTCTGATCATCTTTGTGGCCTCAGAACTCATTCCAGCAGGTCCATATCTTTTTTATGTTGGAGTCCTCAGAGCTGGACACAGCACTCCAGGTGGGGTCTCACCAGAGTGGAGTAGAGGAGCAGAATCTGCTCCCTCACCCTGCAGGCCACACTGCTTTGGATGCAGCCCAGGATGTGGTTGGGTCTCTGGGCTGTGAGTGCAGACTGTTGGGTCATGCTGAGCTTCTCATCAACCAGCACTGCCTAGTCCTTGTCCTCAGGTCTGCTCTCAATCCATTCTCTGCCCATTCTTTGTATTTTTCTTGGGATCACTCTGACCCAGGTGCAAGAACTCTTCCTCTTGGCCATGTTAAACGTCATGAGGTTCACACAGGCCCACCTCCCAAGTCTGTCCAGGTTCTTCTGGATGGCATCCCTTCCCTCCAGTGAATGACTACACAACATCACTTGGTGTCATTAGCAGATGTGCTGAGAGTGTCCCACTGTCCATGTCACCACCAAAGATGTTAAACAATGCTGGTCCTAATGTGACCGCTGAGAATCACCACTCACATTTTGGTTTTCTCCTGCTCCCAGCACTGTTCTGGCAATCAGATTTTTTTTGTCTCATTTGTTATGAGAAAACATTATGCGTGATGATGGATTTCTCTTTTCCAGACAGCTTAGTCTGTGATTGGCTCATGGAAGCTATATTTGTGGTCTGTGTTTGGTAAAATATTTTGGAAACATCTGTAAACTACTATTTCAAATGTCTGGGGTTTGGCTCATTAAAGATGAATACATTTGCCAAATTTAAACTGAAAAAACCTCAGTTTAGGACTCAGCATAGATATGTTTGCAAAAAGCAGAAAATATTTGCCTCTATTGGTTCCCAAAGAGACTCATGTGATTTTCTGGGGAATGCAAGCTTTTTTCACCTATTCCTTGACAAAACAATATCATGTGTGGTTGAATCATCTTGTTGAATACTTCCATTCCATGGCAGGGTGCTAGTTGAGTTATGGACAGTCACTGACACAGCATTTAGAAAAAGCTGCTAAAGAAAAATCTCTTTTGAAATATGAACTGATGGCCACTTTCAGGCCATAGGTTCTAATAAATGAACAGTGTATATGAAAGATCATGAACTGTTAACAATATCTTGTACATAAACTTTGCTATTTTTCAGCTGAGCATGTTTCCAATGCTGTCAGTTTATATTTAACAAGGAATTTTGACAGCTTGTCTTTTAGATCACATTATTCTAGAAGAAGCTTATTTATAATGAACATGATCTAAAATATTAAAGGTGTGATTACACCAGGAGTTTTGGAGACTTATATTTTGAATCAAATCTTAAGTAATGGCTAAAAAGAGAAATTAAATGTTATGGCGCACTCCTTTTTAAAATAAACGCGTTTTCCTTGTCCTGGATAGATCATTAAAGGGCCACCTTCTTTGCAGAATCAAGGTACACAAAATAAATTCAGATCTTCAGAGGGAGGAGAAATGACCACTCATCCCCTCAGTTAATAACACAGTTATTTTTGTTTGTGCTTGAATTAATTCTGTCTTAGCTCCATTTCAGAGATTCTTGGATTTACATGGCTGCTGCTGTAGCAGTGACACTTCCCAGTTTGGTTTGGATGTTAATGTTAATTAAAGAATTGCCAGTTACAAGTCCTTCCTGCCCAATTCTCTTTGACACATTGTGAATGCTCAGTTTTTCCTCTCCTGCTCCTCTACAGACAAGTTCTTCCATGTTAAGTGTACATAATGCTAAGAGGACTATTTACTTTCATTTTTAATCTAAGTAGAACAGCTTTGCAACCCTTTCACAAGTGTCACGGCTGGCTGCATCCCTTGTGCATACAAATGCAGTTCTGTGTGCATTAGCCAAAGGGCACAATAGAAAGATTCTCTCTGTGGTTTTACCCAGACACCGCTGTCTTATCGATACAGATCCCCAACACGATGGGCTTCCTCAGAGTGAAACACGATTCTGCTGAAAGCACAAATCAAGGCTTACTGATCTATTTTTATAAGTTTAAGCATCACAAGCCCTTTGTGTGGATATCAAATGTAGTTCGAAGGGGCTCCCATAATATTGAAATTTGTGTCTAAAGCCGTAGTTTAGTTTGCTTCAGGTAGTTGGCAATCTGAACTATCTGCAAATGAGTAGTTGGTAGTTTCTCAAGGGTTTAATCTTATAAAAATTAGTTTATTAATAATATTGCAAATATGTTGTAACTGAGCCCTAATACAATATAGTGTCTATGAAATGCAAATTTTTGGTATTCTTGTTATTCATTGTGTCTGTCTCCGGTGGTGTAGGTAACAAGTATACTGTGGAGGTGAGGGGTCCAGGTTGTGTTAGGATTTGCTTAGACCAAATCCCACCCTCTGCCTTTTATCAGTTTTAAATTTCTTGCCATTAAGCCCTGCAAGCTATTTACTTCTCTTAGCAGGGTAAATTCATTATTTCATCAATCATTCAGCAACCTGAACTTGGTCATGGCTTCAGGCTGCCACACCGTTCTCCTGCTGCCTTTGACTGCTTTATACTTCACTGTTTCAACCTGGTAATATTGTAGGGTGCTGAAGTGATTCCTTTTAAGCATCAAATTTTTTGGTTGTAATAGAGTAATCTCTCCACTTTGGCACCTCTGTCAAAGTTTCTCAGGGTTCTGACCTGAGCAGGCAGCTACAGCTGGTGTAGGTGAGATGGTTGCATCCTGCAGGTGTGTCCTCCTGGCCTTTGTATCTTCTGATGAATGCCGATGGGGCAGCAGAATGAGATCCATTCCTGGTGGGCAAACAAATGGAGCTGGCAGCCTCTTCAGCTATTCTGAGCAGAAATTCCCTGGTTCATAGAAAGGAGGGTGTGGGGGTTTGTGCAGGACTTTCTGCTCTTTGTCTTCGGGCTTGAAAACTTGCTGAGCAGCAACTTTGCTTTTCTGTCACGTCAGTCATGGCTCCTGAGGAGCCATGTGGGTTTTCCTGATCGATCTGTCAAGCTTGTTCCTGTGACTTAGTGACTGGGATTATGTCACTCGCTGTTTTGCTCACTAGCATCCACTTTGAGCTGCGGCTTTTTGGGGAAATAAACCTCTGAGAATAGTCCAACATAATGCACTGCTTTCCATAATGTCCATTAGGTGTCTCCACACGCTGGTGGCTCGTGGGTACTTTAATTACATCTTTCCAATTAACAGCAGTGTGCTCTGCATGTGCTCTCCTTGAATAGAGTCCTAGATTTCCATAGTGAATAAAATGCTGTTGCATTTGTGCTTTCTGTAAGGAATTCTCATTACTGGAAGAACTCGCACACTCGCCGACCACTATTTGTCAGTTTCCGCGCCTGAGCCTTAATTAAGGTTGCATTTTTAAGTAGATAATACATAGACAAAATGGTAATTCTGAGCCCATAACCACCTGGCACATTCTTTCTTACCACTGTGCAGCTACTCTGTTTGCAATGCAGAACAGTAAGAGAAATTACAAGTAAATTTAATATACAGTCATAATGCCATCTTTCAGCTTTCTTGTTTGCAGCCAAAACCGCTGCTGGATCCCTTGTTAGAGCACTAAGTTTTTTCAAGTTGTCTAACTTGTTCTGGCCTGGGTTTCTAAATATGTCTATGGATTATTTACTGCCTGGATCATTATCCTGCAATATGACAGAGTCTCAAAGGGAGAAGTCAGCTTCTCTCAACACCAAGTGCAGGTTTTTCTGTGTATATGTGTGATAATAGGAATAATCTCCATCTCCTCTCCTCCTTCCTCATTTTTGTGAACACTTGCCCTTTTACCTTACTTACAGTGTTGACAAGAATCTGCAGGCCTCCTGCAGCGCCACATCTGCACTCTTCTATCCTAACTCACCTTTAAAGGATGGTTTGGAATTACAAGACCCATTTTTATTAATTGTAATAGACCTTTAAGGTAAAATGACAAACCATCCCTTCATAAACAGGCGAAGTAAATTCAAACTAGGCCCTGTTACTAGAGCTTGCCCTTATAATTTTCTGTGCATTTATCTGCCCAGTATACCTTTGACATTCCCTTTCTGAGGCAGCACAAAAAGGAAGTATCTACCCTGGGCTTTTGGGGTTTTTTCCTCCCTGGGAGGAAATATCTGTATGTTTCTCCATAGGCTTTTGTGTTTTACACCCCTTTCCCAACCCACTCCATCCTTCTGGGAAAAGTGAGATGCTGTAGATACAGAAAATCTACCTTTGCCAGTGTCAACAAAATCTGGTGTTACTTTCAAAATTTGTAATCTACGCTTAGTGAAATTGATATCTGGACACAGGTTTGCAAGTCTTCTTTATGTTTTTCTGCCTTTGTAGGAATTTGCAATAATTTATTTTTGATAACTAGTATTTGTAATCTTCTTACATTTGAGATATAATTTGAAATTTTTTCACTTAATTTTAAAAATGAAGTTTAATTACTGACATGATTTAAAATAATGAATTGAATTGTACTTTCTGACATGATTGACATTTCAAAAACTGATAGAATATTGTTATCTTGTTAGAACAATGCCTGGGTTTCTTATAGCAAGCATAGCAAAAGCAATATAATACGGCAGCTCAGCCTATCATGTTTGATTTCATCAAAGCGTGATAGAAATATTAAAAAATGAATTTTCATAACCTTAATATGCACAGAATAAGTGTCTATAGCACATTAAGTGAAATACCAGAGTGAGTAACTGGCAGGATCATTGTTAATGATCTGTTTCTCTGAAATCTGTCTACTTTGGGTTTTTTTAGGGACAAAAAGCATTGGTTTTGTATCAATGTTTGCATTGTACTGGAAATAATACTCAAGGAAAATTCATTGTTTTCAAAGTTTTATGAGTGTTTTTCCTTTTCCACTCCACTATTTAAGATTGTTTTAACAGTAAAAAGAATTAGTAGCAGGCTTCTGTAGGTGTGCCTGCCCTGACTTTCTGTGCAGTCCTCAGTCTCCAGCTGTAACTTCACTTTATCCATTCAGAAGTTGACTGCAAAAATGGTTTTGAAATAAAACTTTCAAAGTTAATTTTGTTCAACCATATTTACTGAGAAGTTGTTGTTTTCAGGAGGCTGATTAACAATGCATGGTCTTTTAAAGATAATCGTATATTACTGCAGAACTTTGGAAAGAGAAGACCTACCATACTGAAGTTGGGAGATCATTACCTATTAACAGAGAAAACAAACCAATAAAACTATGAAATATAATGCAAATCTGACTACCAGACCTTTGCCCAAGAACAAGTTCTGACTGCAAGGAAAGAAATTTCATCAAAACCCCTTGAATCCACTCTGGTGTTCAGTATTGCCTTCTTAACATGAAGGATGCTCAGACTGGGATGTAGTTCCAGGTTAGGCCCCATACCTTTAGGAGTTAAACACATGCTCAGTCTCAGCTCCATTGTCAGGAACAGATGTTGAGTCAACACAGGTGGCAGTGTCTGGTCTGAGGCTGTAACTAAAGTGCTCCCAGAGACAGCTGGCTCACCCTCTACCCTCCCTGTAGGTCCAGTGAATGCCTGCCCAACCTAGATTCTTATCTCCAGCAAGGCCCAGCTTTCTGGAAGCCCTGTGCCATGCCTGCCAAACTCTCTGGCTTTAGCACACAGCAGTGCAGTCTCTGGGATATCCAGCCTGACCTTTGCAGCAGATGTGACAAACTTACCTTACCTCCAGAACACATCTCAATTCATAGCTAGGCTGGATAAGAGTCCCTAAAGTTTGTGTCCTATGTTTAATTTTCTGGCTGCTTTACTATCAGGAGGTTGACAGTATTGATCTTGTCTGTTCCTCGACCCAAAGCCAGCTTGATTTAGCATTTTTGTTTCTAAGGGGGTTGTTCTGAGCTCCCACTGTGCCTTGAATGAAGGTGGGGTCTTCCTCTGCCAGCAGATCACCATTATATGGAGCTGTTCTAATTTTCCCTTTGTCTTGTGTGATCAAACACTGGAGCATATGATATGCCAATTCCTCAGCTGTGGGTCACTTTCTTCATTAGCATTTATGCCATACCCTTTGATTAGCATGTCCCTTTCTGCTCCCTTGAGTTTTGCTGTCAGACATTTTTAAAGATGCTGCAGTAAAACTTTATAAATTATTTATCTTGAAAAAAATATCCTTTGTTAATAAGCACAGTATTAAACTCATAACTAATTTTCCTGTGGCAAAGATTAAAACTTGGTATAAAGAATGGTGAACTTGAGAACACAATTTTTTGTAAAACATTTCCTCCTTAAGGGGGCTGAGAGTCTCTCTTTGGGACACATCACAGTATTATTGCTCTAGAATAATCACTGAAAAAAGATTTGCAAATATATTTTGTCCCTGTTCACAGCAGAACAGTTGGATGCATGATCTTTATAGGTCCCTTGCAACCCAAACCATTCCATGATTCTATGATTTATGGATAAATACATAAGTTCGTAATGAATGACAATCTAAACTACTGAAGTGAAAAAGATCTTATACTGAGTCCATTAAACAATCAATTACATGAGAATGGACATAATGAGAATGGTAGAGAGATTCATGACCTGCAAGGACTTGTGTAAGGGATACAGGTTTTTTTCTTCTTCCACTGGAGACCAGCAAATGTCTATGAATTCACATGAAGGCTCCTATCTACCATGGGAACACAAAGTGAAGCAAATTCAAGCATGACCAAGGAAGTCTTTTTGATGTTCATGGAAACCTGCAATACGAGGTTAGACCAATTAATGCAATGACTGTAAATGTTAAGTGTAGACAACTAGAGTCACAGTCATTCCAGTGAAAGGGCTCATTTAAAGTATTATTTATTATAAGAGAGTAGCAATATTAAGGGTTACACCAGACATTATGGCAAATATGTTCAAGGGTCATAAGCCAGAGTTTATGAAGGTACAACCTGTAATAGTTTAAACTTATATAGAAACATTCATTATAAGTGTTTAACAAACATTAATTAATTAAGCTGTGTAACACCATGCTGTGAGCCTATGGATAAGTCAAAGCATTTGTATCTCAATTTTACAGAAGGTTAAGCTGAAGTGCAGAGAGATATATTTGCCTGAGGTCACATAGCAAGTCAGTGGAAAAACTGCAAATAGAATCTGCCATCTGAAGTTCTTATTTCCCTGTTTTTGCCACTTACATCACACTTTCTACTAGTAAAATGAAAGGGAAGAAAGAGGCAACTGAAGTGGTGAGACTTGGAATATAGTTAACCCAGTTTTCTATACATGTTCTTGCCTTTTTTTCCCCCACAATTTAGGCATGTATGAAAGGGGTAGGTTGGTTTTAAATGATTTTGAACTTTGGCTTCTGGGCAGGAAACCAACTGCACCAGGAGTGCAAGGTTGGGGGGAGGTAGAGATGGAGGTTACAGCCCCATAGCCATATGTTTGACTTTACAAAGCACCTCACAAAAATGAAGACTGAGTTGTCGATTAGTGACTCTCAGGTTACCTGGGATTGTGTGTTTTGGTATCAGAGTAAAGCTGGTTGTTGAGCACAGAAGGTGATGCCTTGCTAAATAGCCTTGGGCTGAGCAGATGTGTATCCTTGCACTAAAAGGAGACTGTGAGGTGTTAGCAGAGAAAGGATAAGAGAGATGCAGAGGGGGGGATGTTCCCAGGTGAGACCTTGAAGAAGAAAGATTAAAGAAAGTAAAAAGTTGCTCTGGCAGGTCAAAGAGTGGTGAAGAAAGGTTGTGTTTTACTGTTTTGTTTTAGCTTGATATTTGAAGTGATGTTCAAAAGGGGATTGTGTATGAAGATGCTTCTTTGTAAGGTGAAGAAAATGAAGAAAAAGGACAGGTAGCAATTACTATTAATTCTTTATAGATTGCCATGGGGTTTTCCTGAAAATGCTCTTATGTTGCCTTGGGAAAGTGTGTCTGATTGAAATTTCACTCTGGTTTATAGCAAACTGGGTGCTTCTGGGAGATAGCTGAGGGGAATGAACCCTGCCTGGGGTGCTGAGAATCTGCAGCTATCCCAAAGCCTGAAGGCCCAAGACTTGTGCTCCAAGCACTAGGTCTTTCATTCACCCTGTCTACTCTCAACCTATTTATGTGCAACAGCAGTGGAAAAGCCTTTATGAAACTAATCTGATCTAGGGTTATACAATGATACACCTTTTTTCTGGTTCTGGTCTGGTATACAGCATTTCCCTCCACACTGGGAAATTGGCTTGCATCTGGGTCCTTTCCAAGATTCAAAAAGAAAGATGAGGAAATATATAATCTGTTTTTTTTCCTCTCCAGCTCTTGCCTCAGAGATGAAAATACACCTGCCCTTTTGATTTGGCATTTTACAGTCAGATTTTGTCAATTTTTCCTAATTATCCCTATTTAAAGGAAGACTATGCTGAACACTTGAGCAACAAATAAAATCACACAACAAGTAAGTGATATAACTGAACAGTTTTCCAGTATTGAACTCAGTTGTTTAAGCTCATATTGGAACCATTCAGAAGAAAGTCTGTTCATGATTGCTTGTGACAAACTGTGGGGCTGTGGGATCCTCTGACAGGATCAGAAATGCACAATAATAACTGCTCACTGCTGCACAGAAAATAGGGAAAATCTCTCCTGTAGTGGCTTTGAATCCAACTCCCCAAACAATGAGTCGAGCCTCATTCTGAAGGTATATTATTATTGTTGTCAAGCAATGGAACCCAGGGAAGCAGGCTATTGTTGTCAAGCAGGGTACCCAGGGAAGAGGTTGAATCACCATCCCTGGAGGTATTTACAAGATGTGTAGATGTGGCACCTGGGGGCATGTTTTAGTGGTGGACTTGGTGATGCTGGGTTAGCAGCTGGACTTGATGACCTTAAAGGGCTTTTCCAGCCTAAATGTTTCTATGTTCCCATGATTCTAGACTACATGCAGAGGAATACACAGTGCTAAAAAAAGGTGAAAGTTTCTCCTTAAGCTTATGGGGAAACAACTTCATGCAAACCATCACTTTTCAAAGAAAACTGTTATTTTCTGACGGGTCTGTTCTGAAGCACAGGAAACCTTGCCTTGACTTCTTAGTACTTCCTTAGCTGTCACCTTTGAACAGTTGCTAAAATTACCTGAGCTTTCTGTTGATATAGTTTTCCATCAGAAAATATCCTGGAACAGGTTCAAGTATCTGTCTGGTTGTGTGGAGGTACAAAGCAGCCAGTGTGTGCCCGTGATCCCGTTCTGACTCTCACAGGTTGTGTGTAGATCCACAAGCCCTGGATTGCCCGGATGAAAGGAAACCATCCCTCAGGATTTGGGGCTTTCTACTCTGCTCTCCTGCAGCTTAAGCTTCAGGAACAGTATGAGAAGGTGTGAATGAAATATTTGCTAAACTTGCAGTGGCCACTTTTAACTATTTTTCTGTGCATTATTAAACCTGTCTAATGGTTTTTTGTCTTGTTCCATTGAAAGCACTTTTATCAACCATACTTATAAACCATAACATATTGTCAGTGGTGAATGTTTAAATCCATAGAATCATAGAATTCTTTGGGTTAGAAGGGATCTTTAAAGGTTATTTATACCAAACCACCTACAATGATCTGGGACATATTCCACCAGATCGGCTTGCTCAGAACCCCATCTAACCTCACCTTAAATACTTCCAGGATGGGACACCTACTACCTCTCTGGGAAACCTGTGCCAGTGTCTCACCACCCTCATTGAAAAAAACTTGTTTGTTACATGTAGTCTAAATTGATCCTCCTTCAGGTTAAAACCATTATTCCTTGTGGCATCACAACAGATCCTATCAAGAAGTTTATCCTCACTTTTCTTATAAACCCTCTCTTCTCATCCATTGTTACTCATTTGTCAGTCCTGCTTATCATGGTGGGATACATTTTCTTTGACCCTCAATCCAGAGTGCAGTTCTTATTTATGGATAAATGACTAGAATGTGTGGGCAGAACTGTAGTAATACACTCAATGTCATCACTGAAAAAGCTTAAATACTGACTTTACTCTCTGATTGATTGCTTTCCAGTTCTCACATAGCATGAACATTGCTCACATATAAAGGGTTGCAGCAATTATTTTGCCTTCTCTGAGCAGAGCTATCTGTGTTGAATATTTTATTCTCCCTGGATATTGGACAGTTGCCTTTGAGGTGCATATTCCTAGTTGAGATTTTATTTGGACAGCTCTGTTTGTATTTTGGATATATTGCAATAAACAATAATGTTGCTAATGTACTGGAAAGCCAGAAATAATCAAAGTATGTTTCTATTTCATATATTCAGATAACTATTGGACATCAATTACTAACTATTTAGTTGTTTACTACAGCCTGTAGAGTGTTTCAGAACTTTTTTTGATGCAAAGATGTAATTTTGCTCAGGTATGTACCTGCTTAGTAATGGTTCCTGCATCCAAGAGTTTACAACCCAGATGTACAAAGGATCACAGGATCATTGGATAATTCAGTTTGGAAGAGACCTCAAAATTATCTAGGCCAAATAAAAGGGATTTGCTGAAGCTCAAAAATCAAGACAGATTAGTAACAGAAGCCATATTTCTTGCTGCCTACTTTGGTACATGTTCTACCAGAGTATGCTGCTTTTAATAGATTTAAGATCACTCATCAACTGTAGGGAATTGGCAGAAGACTGCTTCCCTGGCTTGCACTGCACTGTTTCACTGCCTGCATGGAATGGAGGACTTTTTTTCTCCTTGCTGTTGGGTTGGCATCTATGTTTCTCGCGCACCAAAGGCTTGTGTCTGAAAACCTTGCAAGCGTGACTGCTAAATTTCATTTTGACTTGAAATATCTTTGTGTTACCTCTGCCAACTGCAAAAATAAGCCTTGAGCTTTCCCTTTGTTGTTGAATCTGACTCCACTTTTATTAGTGCAGACCCAAGGCAAATGCACTGGAGGCAGGGGATGATATGCAGCAGAAATAGGCAAGGTATTCTTGACTGCCACTGCACTGAGGGATGCTAATGGGGGCAGGTTGAAGCTCCCCAGGGCTGTGAAGATATGAGCCAGCTTGATAGCTGGAGCTCTGCCATTTCTCACGTGAGTCAGTGCCATAGGCCTGCTTTAGTTGAAAACTCACCCCGCTTCACAGTAGGTTTTAACTTCTCTTGCTTTTTGTCTTCCCTCTCTTAAATGGCAGTTTTACTCAATATGGAAACATTTTGCTTGAAAAAACCCACACAACATAATTGTATTGGGTGAAGCATGCTATTTAACCTCTCTTTGGACTGCTTCCATCAGCAGGGCCACTAAAGCTCTTTACTGGCAGGCTGGTACAATCTATGATCAGTTCCCTGCTACTTGTGCTGCCTGAATGAGTTTTCCGTCTTGAACAACATCCTGCACAATTTGCCTTACTCCTACCTAATAATTCAGACCAGATGGCTGAAGCTGACCCAGCATAATCTACTCCCCAGGATATAAATGATGCCATTTAGACGTACACTGTAATGTTCCCTTAGTTAAAAAAAGGATTTGCAGCAGGAGCCTGCAACAACTGACTTTATTTTGATCTGCAGTGTTCTGCCAGACAGTAGTCATTTGTGCTGGGTTACACAACATTAAAAGGTACATATCAGACACTATCCTACACATAGACAAAAAGACTGTCCCAAATTTCCCAGAAAGGGAACAGCTTGTGTTTGCGTGTTGCCTTAGACCCCCATTCCACCTTGTCCCTGAATGCCCTGGAAAAACAGATGGGACTTACACCACAAAGCAAGTCAGGGCACTGGCACAGTATAGGAAAAATGAATTCCAGGGCTATGGACCTCTAGAAAGAGGAGATAAAAAACCCCAACAAACCCTTTCTTTTTATCTTACAGAATATTTGTTCCAGTTCCCAGTTTGGTTGTATAGAAATATGATACACAGAGAGCTCATTCCTTGGGTAATGGGATTCTACGTTGTTAATGCCATTACAGTTAATTGCAAAATTGTGCAGCTGTCTGCAGAAACAACAGACAACTTCTGCAGATACCAGAATTTTGATGCCATTGCTATATCCTCTCCAGACATAAAGTGAAGGGAGGTGGTAGCAAGAGGTATGTAAGGAAATCTTCCTGCATTGCTTAGCACAGTTGAAGGTAACAGCTTTTGGAATAGCTGTCAGCACAGTGGGGGTCAAAACATGCTGTAGGGGGTAGGTGTCTGCAAATTCAGTGGATTTTGGATAAGGTTTAGTGCATGGAATAGTTTGCACTGCTCTTTTACAAGTGGCCACGTGTACTGTCAAGTCACTGGGGAAGCAGCATTTGCTGACACATGCAGTACAACTTCAGGCTAAGCGATGTACAAGATTATCCTTTTAAGCTTAATTGTTTGTGTTGTATAAAATATAGATGGTATCGGAAAGCCTGGCATTGTTTGTTACTGGAATACAGACTTTCCTCTTCTTCCCCTTCCTTTTTTAAATGCAAAAGAGGTGCAGGAGATCTTTATCTCCACTTCTTCTTTAGTTCCCTTTATGCTTCCTCTGTTCTGAATCCCGAGTTTGGCATCTTGCAAATCTATCCAAGGTCAGGTTGGAAGGGGCTTTAAGAAACTTGGTCCAGGGGAAGGTGTTGCTGCCCATGGCAGGGGGTGGAACTAAGTGATCTTTAATATCCCTTCCAACCCATATAATTCTGTGATTCCACCCTCACTGCATATCTGCATTGTAAGCCTGCACAAGCTCAAGCTGAACCATTTTACATTTTGCACTTGTTATGATCTGTTTATAAGGTGATGCCTCTTCCCAAATTAAGATGCAAATGAGACTATATGCTGAAGTCAATAGTACAAATTTAATTTAACATTAAATGTGAGCTATATAGAGAGAGAAATAGGAAAGAAAGAGGGGGAGGAGAAAGAAAGTAAGAGACAGATTAAGCAGAAAGATATCACCACACAATGGATCCTGTGGCATCCCACTAGTCCCTTTTCACCCTGGGGGTCCCCAGGTAATTCTTCTGTGGTATCACCTTTATACTGTTCAAGTTCTGGGTATCCATAGGGTGTAGATGCTGTTGCCATGACTTGGGATGGCATGTGTATGAGCAGTTCTTCCTTTCTCACCGTTTGCCACAGTGTGATTTTTTTTGTCCGAATGCTAACCAAACCTTCAACTCTCTTAGGCCTGGAAGGAGCTCCTTCCTACTGGGCCATCAGTGCTTATCTCATGTTTTGTTGTGGTGGTTTATTTTATAGCAAGTTCCTTCTATGACCTTGACACTGTTTTGAGACAGGCAACTGCATTCTGTAAGTCCTTACAGCACTTTATTTCGTTGGAAAACCAATCTTTTGATGTTCTCACTCCCTAACCCTTTGCATCAGTTTGGTACATGGAAAGTGCAGCTCCAGGTCAGCTGGTATTAAAGAGAGAGATTGGGATAATCCCAGTTGCTTGGTGCGCTGGGATGTGTGTGTCTTGGTGGCTACATTTCTAAATGTCCATGAAAGTACTGGGCTGCATTTGGGACCTGCCAGTGCTTCTCTGTGTAGGTGGAAATCATAGAGATGCCAAAGCTATCTCATGTAGTTCATCCAGCCTTGGGGCAACCAGCTGAATATGCTGATTCACACAATTGAAGATACCAAGGGCACCAAGATGCATAAATGGGAACAAATGCTGATTGCCTTCCCCTTCTGACCTTAAATCACACTAGTGAGTATCTTGAATAAAAGAGAAAGCTTCTAAGAGTGAGAGGTTCCTGCCTTGTTCCCAGCACACTGAGGAATTGTTCCCAGTTTTCTCATGCAGCTGTATCTGCCCTTTCCACCAAAGAGGGCTTTTAAAAATGGAATAGTGTCGTCTCAAATCCACTGGTGATTCTGAAGCCACTGTAAGTGGGTTATTGATTACAAAGGGCTGGACACATCTGGTGTGCTTATGTGTGGGCCTCTGCATTTTGACCCTGCTGGTTTGCTTCTCTTTGAGGCCATGGGCAATTTTCTCAGCCAACACTATATGGTTCTTAATGTTTGTTTTGCTTTGAAATGAAAGGAAATATGAAAGTGTATGTTGTTATTATTCTCTTCCTTTAATCTTTGCTCAGAAGTTAGTCCTCTCAGACCTTTAATCATCTATCTTTGTCTGAATTCCCCTCAATTTAATTCTATCTTTCTGGTGCTCAACTGCTTACAGATGAATGAGGAATTGTATTGCTTTATCTCATTTTTTCCCTCATTAGAATGCTGGCGAAAGCCTGTGGTCACAAAAGACAGACGGTAGTTTAGGCCTTTTTTGCCTTTTTGTATTATTTAACCCCTTTGCTATCAGAGGAGCTCTAAAGTGTTTCTATCACAAATGGATATGGTCATGCATATAAATTAAAAGAGAAATTGTACTGGAATAATGGTTGCAGGCTGCAGCACCAATCACTAAAAAATCAGAAAATGGCAGAGTTTAGGCAGCCTGTTCAGCTGTGTCTGATAATTTTTTTTTTAATGTAGCTGCTGTCTGAAAGAAAGGTCATTACTTACATTTATGTAAGTGAGGTGTTGCTCAGTACTTATTCTTTTTCTAAACTATTTTTGTTTAATTTTTCTTTAAAAAAGTGAGGTTAGAGTGAGCACAAATCTGAGCATTAATATTTATAGTAAAAAACCCCAAGACTTCAGAAGTGTCTCCAGCTTCAGTAAACAGACAGTGGTTCCTGACATATATGTAAAGGTTAGACCCTGCTCACTCCTGCACAGGTCTGTAAGGAAGGAGAAGTGGGGACTTGTAGAGCTTCCCAGCAGAGAACAAATGCAGTCAGCTACGATATGCTTGCCATGAGGAATTGCAAAACATTATGATCTATGCTCTATCATGATATGTACAGAAAATTTGTTTTCTCACTTCTCCAGTGATGGAGTTATCCAAAATAAAATGTCACAATGTCTTTAGAATTACTTTGTACTAGAATATATATATATAATTTATAGTCTGCAATTTGTCTTTATATAGCAAAACTGACAAAATATTTTGGCTAGGCTAAAGGGAGAGCAAGCAGAATTTATTAAATAAAGTAAGTAATCTCTTAAGAAGTAAATGAATAAATTCTGTTAGACAGAAAATCCAGCGAGATTCACTGACGCTTTAAACAAACGTGAATTAATCGCTTACCAAAATGTTTGGAGCAGTAAAAAGATTCAAACTGAGGATGTGTTTTGTGCTCACAGAGTTTATCAATAGTATTATTTCCATTTCTGTGTGAAATCTGAACTTGTTTTCATGTGAGACAATATAGTGCCAGGAAATACTAGGCAGAGATTTTATTTGTATAAGAAATGCCCCATCCCTGGAAACGTTCAAGGGCAGGTTGGATGGGGCTTGATGCAGCCTGGTCTAGTGGAAGGTTTCATTGACCCGGGCAGGGGAAGTGGAACTAGATGGTCTTTAAGGCCCCTTCCAACCCAAGACATTCTATGATTTCTGTTTTCTATGATAAGATTTTAGACTTTTTGTTGAATTATTTTCCTATAAGCCCCACTAGGAGACAGACTGTATTTTGCTCATTTTATAAAACAATTACCATGTCCCCATGACTCCTCTTTATGACTGTGGTTGCAATCTTGATTCTACAGCTGCTCACTCCCATTCTATCCTCAGTAGTATTCAACACTTTTCCCCTCCTAGTATGATTGCACCTCTCATGTAGCAGAGATTACTTGATAGAGCAGATTTTACTCAGAGCAAATTACAAAGCCTATTTTCTGCAAACCTTGTCTGACTGCAAGTTTCTGGCTGCCCTTGTTCCACAGAAATGGCAATTTCAGCTTATGGAATTACAAAGCAACCAACTAAGTGCATCCTCTGTGCTTTCTTCTGTGACCGCATAAGTACTGAAGTGCTTTTCTCTGCACACCAGTGATCATTATTCCAGCAAAAGCAACCTGTGCCCTCCTCAGAATAGATAAGGAACTTTACAAAGAGATTGAGGTTTTAATATTTATTTTGCACATGTGCATACACATGCAAATGTGGCTCATGCATCATTTTTAATGAAAACACTAGGGCAAGATAGCCTTTAAAGTTAGGGTGAAAGCACCATTCTATTGTTCCTTGACTGAATACTGTCAACCCAATTAATAGCCTGATAACGTCAGTGATGCCAGCTGAATGCCACTGCCAGAGGGCATTTTCTAGCTTATTTCTGCAATGTATTTATCTAGAGATAATTACATATTAGCCTGATATATTTTACTTGCTGTTGCAATGCAAATTGACCTGGCATTGAACCATATATTACAAGTGTTTGAATTGTACTATGAGCATTCAAATCAACTGTAAAATGTTCCCTGTATTGAGAATAGAGAAACTTTCTTTCTCATTGCAACTGTCCTGTAGCTTTTTGTTTTAAAAATAGGTTTTAGTTTTAATGTGGAATTAAATGTTTGTAGTAATATGAAATATAAATTCTTACAAATATATGTGTGAAATAAAAGTTAGTATGGCAAGGTGAAGATCAACCTCTTCTCCCAGGTAACCAGCAATAGGACAAGGAGGAATGGCCTCAAGTTGTGCCAGGGCAGTTTCAGGTTGGATAGGAGGAAAAAATTCTTCACTGAAAGGGTTTGAGTGTTGGAACAGAGCGCCCAGGAAAGCGGTGCAGTAACCATCCCTGGAAATGTTCAAAAAATGGGTAGATGTGGTGCTACACTATATGGTTTAGTGAGCATGGTGGCATTTAGTTGAAGGTTGGACTTTATTATCTTTGAGATATTTTCAAACCATAATGATTCTGTGATTCTTTTTTTCCCATTGTACATGACAAATAGAATACATAATTAGTTGGAAAGTTGTAAAAGGAGTTAGAAGAGAAGTTCTGCTTTAGGTGTTCCTAAAGAGAGAAGAGAGACTTCTGATATCTGGCCAGAGACTGAATGTGAGGACAAGCACAAACCCTGTAAAAAGCTTTTCCTTTGCGGTCCCAAGGGGTATCCAGGTAGATGCAATTTCTTAATTTCTTATCCAGGAGAAGGTCCATTATTATTAAATCAAATAATGTGAATTTTTTTTGTTCTTTGGTAAGTCAATTGTCTCCACTAGACAGTGTGCTACCTTTTGTGTGAGACTATCTGATTAAAACTTCTTGCCCAAAGAAGGAACCACTTTTCCCCCCTCCTCCTTAGGTTATTATGTGCACAGGTTTCAATAAAATTGTTTTCGCTGCTGGATCTTGTATATCTGATCATACCCCATGAAAATAAATGTGGTAGGAACATCTGAACAGGAACCTGGATTGTTGCTTAATCTTGGTTGAAACCAAACATTACCCAGCTACTTCTGAATGGCAACAGACTGAAGTGGTGAATCCACAAAGTCTTCCTTCAAACTGTGCACCCCACTTGAAAAAAAATGCCAAAAGCACCTGCAGATAGGGCTGAGAGTGATTCACATGCCTTGGATGGGTGTCAAGAAGTTTCTCGTAAGGTATTTTACATTTATAAATTTCTAGGTTACTGGTTAAAGCAATCTGTGACTTATTTCTCCCTGTAAAAGGGTCTGTTCTTCCTATATTGTTCCAGTGTGCCTGTAACATGTTCTTTGAATCTCTTCTTATGATGTTATATCTTTACATTTTTATATTTTTTTCTAAAGACCTCTTTAAAATGAGAATGTGACTCAAGAATCTCATAGAAATTTTAGAAAAAAACCCTTGTGTATTGATGCTTTCTACTAAAAATGTAGTACATGTTAATCATTATAATGATAATGTGTAAACATGTATCAAAGGAAAACACTAGAGTCAAAGCAAATATGGCAAATAATGTCTTTTACTTGTTCCTCTTTACAAACAGATATTCAAGAGTTTTATGAAGTGACACTGCTAAATTCTCAGAAAAGCTATGAGCAAAAAATAGAAGAAGCAAATCAAGTTGCAGAGAAATGGGAGAAGACAGCATCTGCTACAGACCATGAAAATTTGCAGAAAAAACAGGAGGTAATTTAACAGATTAAGAATTAAAGTATATGTAATGAATGAGATGTCTAAAACCTGAGAAAAGCCATGCAATGGTGTGTAAGATTGAAAGGATGGGTTAATTAAGGCATTAGATTAGGGTGTGAAGGATATATATACACATATAGTGTTATCCCTCTGACCTTGGTTATGTCGCAAAATTCTTTGTCCTTTCAATTGCAATCTGTCAAAGGGAAAGTAGAAAAATTTTGTTTTTCTCGTCCTTGGTGTACTTTATCTGATACTTGGTGTCTCTGATTGCCCCCCAAAAGAGAATATATCTTGTCTACTTGCTGATAACCACTGAGGTTACTCCAGTGATCACATCCTGCATAAAAAATTTAATGTGACTTTTCACATTTCTGCGGCTGACATGAGTCTGAACTTTTCCACAGTCCAGGTTCACAGAGATCAATCAAAATAGTCTCTGCATGAGGAACAAATACATAGAAGAAGGTTGCACACTTTTGCTTATCTCCTGTAGCCAGTGGAAGCATTCCAAACCTTTCTTTGACACTCCCAGCTCTAATCTGCCTTTGCCAGCCTCCAGACTATTATTAACTATAAACTATATTAGCAATCTAAACTACTTGCCTCCACCCACATTTGTACTTCAAAGATGAAAACAAGCCCCACAGAAGCAAGCATGGAATGCAAACTGCAAATCTCTAGACCAGAATCAAAGATGAAGGAAATGTATAAAAATTTTCATTGTTGTCATGACAAGTAAGGCATTTCAAGTTTTAAAAGTTGTTGGCAAGAACTTTCCCATAGGCATGACTATTTTTAAGAGCTTTCTTCCTTTTTAAAAGTGTAAAACTCAAAAATTGTAGTGCTACATGACATTTTAGATGTGGTTCTTTAAAAAGATAAATCAGAATTGCAGGAGGCTAGAACAAAACTCTCTGAAGAAATTAAGAAATTTATTGTAAAAATTAATTAACAAAAGAAGCTTGCAGAATTAATGAGAGCAAGCGTTCTGGTTTTGAGTGAAATCAGAACAAATGAGTCTTAACACTACGTAGGATATATCCCATGAATGATTTAACACTTGAGTCACATTTTGAAGGCACAGACAGCTAATATCTGTCTTTTTTTGTTTTCTTTTTCTTTTTAAGCACAAATCTTTATGCTTTAAAATGGTGAAAGTGTATTCCTGTTATCTCTTGGAGCATCTGGTGAAGGCACTGGACAAATTCTCTTTTTATTCCAGCCTCATCAAAGCACTTGACCCTCAACTCTATCTTCCTTAAACTCATTGCTATGAAAAAGGTGTGCTGCAGGTCCTGTTCAGGGGAATTTGAACTTTAAATTCTATGCTGAGAATAATAGATACAGGGCCAACTACAAACTTTCCTCATTTTATGAAAAAAATGTTCCAATTTAAAGGAAAACAAAAGAAAACTATAGCATAGAAACTGGAATAACCTTTTCTAGGCAGGATGCTGGCAGTCAGAATCCAGGGTACCATTTTCAAATTTGCTGTCTCTGCATAAATTTCATCAGAGTAGTGGGAGAACAAAATGTTTAGTCCCTTTAAAAATTATATATATTTTAAGGGTCCAATACAGGCAAAAGAGACTGGAAGTGTAGGCTTTTGGTTTTCTCCTTATGACAGCCCAATATACTATCAGCAGTTCCGAGTCAGAACTGATTAGTGCAGGCTGGATGTACAAGCTGTTGTACAAATCCAAGATACCCCTTTGCTTTCTATGAAAAATTACCATATGAAAATGTAGCCAAATAATCTAATATATCACATAAATTCTTATTCATAGTCCATTCCTCATGGGAAATTATTGTTTTGCACTTCCTTTTCCATCCTCAATTACATGTCCCAAATGTGAAAAGAAAAGACCTCCCTTCTTTCATAGAATCATAGACTTATGGAATGGCTTTTGTTGGAAGGCACCTTCAAGATTATCTAATCCTGTGGGCAGGGACACCTTCCACTAAAGTAGGTTGTTCAGAGCCCCATTCAACTTGACCTTGAGCACGTCCAGGGATGAGGCATCCACAACTTTTCTGGGCAACCTGTGCCAGTGCCTCAGCACCCTCACAGTAAAGAATTTCTTCCTTATATCTAATCTAAACCTCCCATCTTTCAGTTTAAAGCCATATTCCCTTGTCTTATCACTACATGTCCTTGTCAAAAGTCTCTCTCCATTTTTCCTGTGGGCTCCTTTTGTGTACCGTAAGGCTGCAATTAGGTCACTCCCAAGCCTTCTGTTCTCCACACTGAACAATCCCAATTCTCTTAGCTCTCCTCATAGGAGAGATGCTTCATCCCTCTGAGCATCTTTGTGACTTCCTCTGGATGTGCTGCAGCAGGTCAATGTCCTTGCTGTGCTGAGGACCCCAGAGCTGGATGCAGAACTCTGAGCCCAAGGATAATCAGTCAGTCCAGAGGCCATCCTCCTTTCCTGCCTTCCACTCAAAACCTTCCTTGGCTGTCTGTATGTAATTTTTTCTATATAAATTGGTCCTTTTTCTGTGTTTATTTTCCAGTCTTAATTGTTGGTATAAAGGAAAGCAGCTTTTACTGTCCAGGACAGGTGTTCTGTGAACCCTCCTTTGTATTTACGTACTTGCTTTTCTGAAAGTGTAGATTTTTAGATAAGAGAAAAGGTGTTAGGTTGTTTGCAATAATGTACAAATTTGCCACCTTGCATCTGTGATCACCATAGTGGCTTTTAGCAAACTGGTGCTAAATCTCACGGCATACTGGGGCTGGATCTTCATCTCTTTAAATAGACATGAAAGGGTCATGACCCATCCTATAATCTGCTATCATTCTCAGAGAGTGCCTGAGACAGGAGATGTCTCCCAGACTCAGAGACTAATTTTGAATGGCCTTTGTATAAACAAGTGAATAGTCAATGGAATATAAGAGCTCACAGTATGTGTCAGAACCAGTTGCATACAAAATTCTTAGTGTGAATGCCTCCACATAGCATCCCATGGCTACAAAGAGTGGAATTAACAGAAAATGTTGGGGTTTTAGTGATAGTTACTGTTTTGGGGTTTTTTTTTCCTACACTTTTTTTTTCGTTTTGTTTTGTTTTTTACTTGCATGCTTCTAGCTACATTCTGTGCTGTTTAGGTTTTAATCCTGAAGGATCCCCTAGACCCCATGAACCTGATAAATATTTAGGTATGGCCTATGCATTCAAACATCACATCCTTGCTTTTGCTTCATCATTCACAGCTTTGTTGGTCGTCTGAAGAAACAGTGACTTCAATGTTTGCAGATGAAAAATGCAGTATTACTTATCATCACATTATTATTGCATTTCACCCTGTATAGAGACTAAATATATGTGCCAATGTATCTGGCAGAGCTGTAAATATCATAGACCAAAATAATTCAAGTGGGTGGGTGTTAGTGAAAAGGAAGAAAGAAGGACCTATATTAATGTGTTTTTTGGGTGAATTTATCCATGTTGCTTTCCCTCCTATAAATGCAGCTTGACAAAATCACTTTAACTGATGGACAGTTTCAGAATCAATGAAACAGTTTTTGGGGCATGTTCAGATTCCTTAGAATTGTTTATTAGGTTCTATTTGCAAAGGCTTTTTCTGTTTCATATATTCAGATAGAAAGCAAGGAATGTGACAGATTGGGCACTAAATGAAGAAGTCCAACTTGTTCATCATGATGTAGGAACTCTAGAATATAACTCTGAAGAAGACCTAAAATACCCGTGTTGTCCATTCTCTTGCCCTGGGGCTGATCAACTATATTCCAACTGTTCCTGTCATGTTTGCCTAGTCTGTTCTATAAAACCTCCCACAGTGGAGAGTCAACTATTTCTGCAGGTTACTTATTTCCTCCCTGATGGAAAGTCTTTCCTGATGACAAACTGGAGTTTGTCTAAGTGCAATTAGAACCTATTAGATTTTGTTCAATTAGCAGTAGACATGGATAATGTTTTATTCAGTCCTGTTCCAAAAAGCACTTAAACACATCACAGGATCATGCAGCATCGCAGAATGGTTTGGGTTGGAAGGGACCTTGAAGATCATCTAGTCCCAGCTTTCCCTGCCGAGGGGAGGGATATGTTCCAGTTAGACCAGGTTTCTCAAAGCCTGGTCTCTCCAAATTGGCCTTGAACACTCTCAGGGATGGGGCAACCACAGCTTTTCTGGATGTCAGTGTCTCACCATCCTCATCATGAGGAACTTCCTTGTAATATTCAATCTAAACCTAATCTCTCTGTCAATGTAAGGGCATCACCCCTTGTCCCATCGCTACGTGTTCTTGTAAATAGTCCCTCTCCAAATTTCTTGTAGCTGCCTTTAGGTACTGAAAGTCCTCATTGGGGTCTCTCCAGAACCTTCTCTTCTCCAGACTGCACAACCCAAACTCTCTCAACCTGTTTTCATAGGAGAGGTGCTCCAGCCCTCTGATCATCTTCTTGGCCTCTTCTGGACTTGCTCAAACAGATCCACATCCTTTTCATGACAGGGATCCCAGAGCTCAATGCTTTGCATGCCCCTATAACAACAAATGCTGGGTTGTAATGAAAAAATCTTGTCTTTTGGGATAGAAAATATTTAGTTGTCTTAGACTCTTCTCAAAGGAGCTATACTTAGAGGTATGAAATATTTTAGTTTCCAAAACGAAAATCCTTGAGGCACTGTGAAAGGCAATTAGTGTTGACAGCACAGGGACTATATATCTCTCTATATATCTCCAAGTATATAAAAAAAATTCTGGAGACTACTTTGCAAGATTTATATATTAATGGAAGTACTAACTCAGGATTTGGGAACAGCAGGTTTTAATTTCTTACTGTTCTGTGTACTTCCTGAAGGACTGTATGTGAAGTTTTAGAAGAGAACTTAACAACTAAGTCATGAAAGGGAACTGGGAATTACAGTGTCTGAGGTATCTCACCATATGGAGATATCAGTTAAGGACCATATTTGTGGGACACTGCATGGGCACAAACAGTTGTTCAGGATTAAAGTCCACAAAACACAGAATACACCTCTAAACTAACAAGTATTGAATTCCAAATATGGGACAAGGTGTCATTCCCTTAAAATCTGCCTCATTAAGATGTTGATATCTTATTCTCATTAAGGTTCAGAATCATGATCTCTATTCTGGAAATAAGACCATAGCTAGATGTCTCATAATGTGCGTAAAGATGCTGCTGAAACATTCTTCTTTATGAAGAAGCAATTTGGTTTAGATGTTTTCCAAGGATGTGGAAATCCATGTGCAGCTCCCTTCTTGACCACAGGGGAGCTGATAGTGCTTCTCTTCTCACCCATAAGAGTGCACTAAGAATTGTGCTGGCAGGTATTATTTAGCTTTTTCTTGTTGGGATGTTGCCCATTTGTGCAGAATAAATAAATATTTATTAGGACAGAGTACTGACACGTGGCTTTATAAATTAGAGTTTATAGCTATTACTGCTCTGACAAATATTAAAGTCTAGGCTGTTTTGTCTTCTTTGCATACCCAAGGGTTGAACCCTCCCTCCCCAGCAAGTGCACGAACGCCAGTGTTGTAAAGTTATAAATGCAGAGCCCTTCTCCCTGTTTTCTCTTCACATTTTTCCACCTCCCCATTGTCACCATACTTATATTTAAATCTGGAAGGGGGAGGATTTAACAGAAAGTATTAAGAACTCCACTTCAAATGCCCACTATGTCCCAGGGAGCCGTATGTTCATTCCTCTCAAATTGCACTTAGGGGATGCAGGATGCTGCACTCAGTGGGAAGGTGGGTGACACATAGGGGACGAAGTGTAGCTGGAGATAACCTATCTGAGCAGGTTGTGAAGGTATTGCAGAAACATGGAGTTTGTGGATGCTGACAGCGTTTAGAGATTGGGCTGATTGACACGGTCCAGACAAGCTCATTTTGGGAACAAATAAATGCCAGGCACCTACCTAGAGAACATGGCTCTGTAGATGTGACGCTACAAAGATAACGTGCCTTCAGAGTTTCTGAGGATCTCAGATGCTCTTAAGCTGAGTCATTGCAAGTTGCAGTAATAAGGTATCTGCATTGGCTTTAGCCAAGCAATATTCATCTGTCCCTGTAGCCAGGTACCTGGCTTCCAGTGGGGGCCAGGAGCAGATGCACAGGAAAGAGTCAGAAAAGACTAAGCCTTGTTATTGGGTGCTTTAGCTGTTTTGCAAGTCTAATCTGAGTTTGTTTGAACTAGAAGCACAGAAAGTGTTCAGTGCTGCGAAATTCAGCCTTACCTTATTTTATAAACATTCAGCATGGTATTCACTGCAGCTGACTGGGGATGTGCCCAATCTGCTGCTGGAAATCATGAGGACAGGATTTGTTTGTAATTTCACCTCTGCCAAAGAGCCTCATTACTTCTTTGGACCAAGGTTTATAAGACTAGCATTCACAGCTTGAAAGCATTTTCTTGAAATTATGGCTCTTAAATTGTTCCTGTTGGAGAAAGAAGACTGATTTCTTTTCACCCCTGGAAAACGGGAGATAGGGATTGAGCTGAAAGTGGTTTAAATTCAGGTCTTCCACTGCTTCTCTCCCTTCCCAGTTCCAGATGAGTCTGGGGAACGTTATTCTCTAACTCTGCTGTCTGTGCAGCAGTATTAGTGGGTGCCTCCAGCTTGAGAGTGGCTATGCAGGTCTGAGCCCAGCTCCTTAGCTTAGCAAATGATCACTAGCCTGGGGAAAAGCTTTCTTCCCTCACAGGACTCTCTGCATGGCAATATGCAGTCACTAGCTAAAGGATGTCTCTCACTCAAGCACTGTGTGGATAGATACAATTGAAACCCTCAGATGTTTAGAATATACAATAATGGAGAACAAAAAAAACATCTAGATGGAGCAATCCATCTGGTAAAACAAAAATGGAGTTGCTCTTTAGTATGAGAGTAGAAACACTGTTTGAAGCTGCAGGCTTGTGCTCAGCTCCAGGCATTCATTAAAGACATAAATTTAGCCTGGTTTTAACCTCTATGTTCTTTAATTTGATCTTCAGTGCTGCTTATTTCTGGGCAGCAGTGTTTTGACCTTTATTTAGATGGAAAGCTGAGGTGAAGGAAAAAAGCACTCTGCTGTTGCACTTACATGTAGATCTGGCAACTGAAGGTCTGGCTGTTCCTGTATCATTGCATGAAAAATAAGTAAATGAATTCATTTACTTATAGGGCATATGGTGCAGATACTTTTGCCTTATTGAATGATAATCATTTGCAATTGCTGTGCAAGTTTGGTTATCACACCCTGATCTCTTATGCACCATCTTTATTCAGCAGAGTGTGGGATCATTGCTTTGACATGGTCCCCAAAGATTCCAGTCCTTCATTTAATTCCTGTTGTTCCATGCATTTCTTATGTTTAGAGGCTTGTTTTGCAAATATATTTAATTGCATCATGCAAAATGAATCCTCTTATATCTGTTTGCTTCAGGAATGGCTGCTATCCTTGTACCCAGCTATTATAAACACTGTAATTACCTCTCTGTCCTCTAAGTGCTGGCTTGTTAAAAGTTCCAGTAGTAAAACCCTTGCTTAAAAATCTTCTGCCTGAAGCAATTAACAAACCATTAATCTGTTTCACACTAACAGCTTCTCTAAAAAACATGGAACTGCAGCCCCTTCTATATGTGCCTATAAAAATTCAGTATCTTTTCTGGAATTTTGTTTGTTTTCTTTGTTTGTAACTGGGTACAGCTTAATTTGTATGGCTTGATTTACTCCCAGGAGCCACATTTGATTCTGTTTAAGTGATTATACTTAATATGCAAGAATCATTAGGTATGATCAACCATAATGTTTCATTAGAAGAGTTCAAAACATTGAGTTTTATGCGTCTGTTTCTCCACTAGATTTAGCACTATAGTATACATTTATCTGATCAAATGCAATTTGTGTCTGTGGGTTGATTTTGTGCCAGAGCCAATTCCCAAGTAATTTTATTTGGCACTAAGTTCTCCTTCAAGGCAGCAGCAGTCTTTTTAAGGGGTACAGTATAAGTGACATCTTGGTGTGTGTTTTGCTAGTCTTGTTCCTTTTGCACCCAAGAATGTGTAACAACCCTAACTAGATAATTATTGAACAACAGTGCTGAAACTTAACTCCATATTTGTTAGGTTTTGGTTTGTTGTTTTTTTTTTTAATATATAGTAGCCTTTGTAAATTTTATTTTTTTATGCACTGTTAAGGTTTTCTTTACTTGCAGAGATTATTTTGTACACTTGCCTTTTCTCCTCAACTGGGTTGACTAATGTTTGGAAGTGGGTAACTGCAAAGTCACTGCATTATTAAATCCTTATTTATTACTAGCTGCAGCTAAATGCCTTGCCCATACTGAGTATCCATGCTGGGTCTCTATTTATAAATTTGTTATTTGTTCTGTAGCTTGTCAATAACTTGAGTGCCAGAGCATCTGTTAAATGTTTTTTTAGAGTAGCTTCTGAGTGTGTTTTAATATGGTCAAGCCAATGTTTCTGTTTTAAATCAAGTTGTATCTATGCAGAGCAGTGTCATCCTGCGGACAGAAATGTTCTTGTGATGCTGAGAGCAGGGCAACATACACATCATGCCAGCCTAAACAGACAGTTTCTGTCCCACTGGACAAGTCTTGGAACTAGACATCATTCTGCTTTTGACATCTCCTTGTGTTTGAATAGTTAGACATGCTCACAATAAAAAGTCTTTTTCTTTGTTTTCTCTCACTTTTTCACAATGCAGAGGAAAAGGACATGGGGTTCCTGGTCAATGGCAAGCTGAATGTGAGCCAGCAATGCCCTGGCAGCCAGGAGAGCCAAGTGTGTCCTGGGAGGCATCAGGCACAGCATGGTCAGCCTTACCTCAAGTGCAGTTTTGGGCACCACAAGAAAAGGATATAAAGCTATTGGAGAGTGTCCAAAGGAGGGCCATGATGATGCTGAAGGGCCTTGAGGGGAAGCTGTGTGAGGAGTGGCTGAGGGCACTTGGTCTGTTCAGCCTGGAGGAGACCAAGGAGAGACCTCATTGCCGTCTGAAACTTCCTCACAAGGAGCAACACTGGCCTCTTGTCTCTGGTGACTGGCAAGAACACCCAAGGAAATGGCATAAAGTTCTGTGGGGGAAGGTTTAGGTTGGATATTAGGAAAAGCTTCTTCACCCAGAGAAGCTTCTTCACCAGCTGGGTGCTGGAACAGGCTCCCCAGGGAAGTGGTCACTTCCAAGGCACCAAGCCTGACAGAGTTCAAGAAGTGTTTGGACAACACCCTAAGGAACATGATGTGACTCTTGGGGCTGTCTTGTGCAGGGCCAGGAGTTGGATTTGGTGATCCCTCTGGGTCCCTTCCAACAAAAGATATTTTATGATTCAATGATTTTTGTTTAATATCATGGTCATATTGGTGTGTCTTGCATGAGGATTTAGAGGACTCACTGGTTTCATATGTCCTTTTTGACAGGGGGATCTGATTGTTTAGTTTAATAATTGTTTTCTACTCACATTAGTGGGATGGATCTGGGATCTTGATATTAAATTAAACCAGATCAGCATTGATGAAAAAGTGACATTCTCCACAACAGGTTTATTTGGGTTTCTTTTCTTTTTTTACACATTTATATAATATGCCTATCAAACAACCTCTAGGCAGTTTTTTGATCTGTGATTTGTTATTACATCTGCAAAGGATTGGGAGCAGGCCAGAACAGCTGCGAGGGACCAGAAACAATAATTTTCCCCAATGAAAATGTGCCTGAGTATCAACCAGCATACAGAATGAGCCAAACTTTTAATTAAGCAGTGAGTCTCTATTATGATAAGCATTGAGGTCAGACTATTGTGTAAATTCCACTTCTGTCTATCAAGGTCAAAAATGATAGATCTAGTTTGAAAATAACAGTTGACTAAAAGCTCTTGCAATTTTAACATATTTTTTCTGAAATAATTTTCCTAAACTATGATATGTTTCAACAAGGGAATACCAGATTAGTCTCAAAAAATTGCCAGCATAAAAATATCAGAATGTCCCAAGACACTTCTTCCACAAGCTAGCAGTTCCTCAGAATAGTGTTTGGTATAATTCATCGTTTGTAATAAGATTCTGAAAAGTTATATTTTAGCTACCTGCAAAAACAAGTACATCAACTCCTAAAGTATACTTCTTTGTCCTATAAAGCTGTAAGGGTTCTGTAAAATTGATATTCAGGGACAAATGTACTCTAGTTAAGATTAATTCTAAAAATATTTCAGAACAATTTGTCTCACACATTTATTAACTCTGATTCTTCACCAATCTGAGCAACTAAGCAAGAGAATTCACTGCCATCCATGTGCAAAGGACACAGGTATCCATAGAGAGGTTTAAGAGTCTGTTATATATTTCTGCAGTCTGCCAATTCTTCTTTATTAAGATGTTTCTTAAATAGTTCCCAAGAATAAAGAATGGTATCACCCCAAGACTTCTGGATCACATAAAGGTCACCCTGGGAGTAATTTTTTGGATAGATGAATATATCTTTGCTCAGTAAGGTAAATATATATGAAAGAGAAAATATCCAGCCTCTTTTGTTTAGTTTTTTTTATAATCTGGAACAGATACTTTCAGGTCTTAGCAAATAGTGAATACAATCCCCAGAGTAACAACCTGGTAAATTAAAGGGAAGCTATCAACTTGAAAATGTAATTTATCTCCACAGTTGTTTATTTTTTTTGGGGGGGATTTTTTTTTGTTTTTTTTTTAATAGTACAGTTACAAATACTAGAGAAGTACTAGAAACATGGGACTTTATTCGTTTTGAGCTTGTACATTTTACACGTTTGCTTGTCTTTGATCCTCACGCATACCACTTTAATCTGTCACAGTTGACAGTGAAAGCTACCCTTGGTTTAGAGATGAGACAATTTACTGCTTGTTTGTCATTATAATATTTAGCTTGATTGTGAATTAAGCATTTGTCTAGACCTTTGTGTACTACGAAGGAGTGAATTTCACCTTTCGTCACTCTCTTTCTTGAAAAGAGCCTTTAGGAATACGTTTCTTTTTCCTATGTAATCTTGATCCATTTACCCATCCAACTGGACAGTCTTTTCATAGAGATCACTTTCTGAACTAATTTCTCTAACCGTATTTGCCTTGCTGTTGGGAGCCTCTGTTAACTTCCACCCTTCCACCATCAATTACCACTTGGTCTTATTCCTAAGGTCTGTCATCCTCTCTGCATGTCTACTCCTGTACCTCACTAACTCTTGACTTCCACATCTGCTTCTTCAGCTCTTTGTGACATATTCAATGAGGAACTTTCCTGGTATGGTCACCCCCAGTGCACAGAAGTTTTTCAGAGAGATCTATGTGACTGTCTCATTTCATCTTCAAAACTCTGTTTTGTCCCCAAAGAGAGGTGGTTGCATTCGTAGCAAGCATTCCTGCTACAATATTCTCCTCCTCTTGATCAATATTGTCCCACTGTTTGCTCTTGCTTCCCCAGTTTCTCTTGTCTTGAACTGAAATGGACAGTTTAATAGACCAGAACCCTCATGTATTAACTCAAAACAGATTTTGTGCTGGGTATTGCCTTATGTCTCTGTCTGATGACTATTTCCCCCCCAACCCAGAAAACTAGTTTTACAGGTTAGTTCTGAAATGGAATTTTTAATATAGTTCAAATATCTCATGTCTAAAAAATGGCAGGTTAGCTGGATCTCACACTTCCATCAGCCTGGACAGACCTGCACAATACCAGTGGAGAAAAATGATTGAAGCTGCAAATGGATCTCTGTGCCTTTGATTCAGCATTCTGGCTGCACCTTGGCTGATATGTCTGGTTGCTTGTGCTTTTCTGACACAAGGGCAACCTTGTTGCTCAACAGTTATAGCCCAAATAATGGTGTTCAGTTCATTGCTGTAGCTGTATAACATTTCTTCTCTGAAAGGACAAACCAAAATGATGATGTTTTCCCAGATCCTCCGGCTCTTTCCAGAAGTGTAGGGGAGCCTACCTCATTTTCAGAAATGCTGTGCCCTGTCACTGTATATATGCATATATATGTATTTCAGCTCAGCACTTTCAAGTAGTCATGGTGTCTCTTTCTGAGAAGAGACAAGTCAAACAGCTGTTGTGCAAGCTGGAAAAAAAATTGGAATTAGCAGTAACAGACATAGTGGATTTGAAGTCCATTTTATCAGAAGGTGGCTTTTGAAACTCTGGAGTAAACAAAGCAATGTTAACTTTTAAATTGTTGTAGTTTTAATGAACGACTAAAACAAGTTTGATCTTTGTGAATTTGTTAATTATCACAAGAAGGAGTGAAAGGATCCCTTGAGAGATTTCAGGTCAGTCATTACACCAAGCTGGTGTCATCTCTCACACATTTTTTGGTGTTGTGGTAGTTTGTAGAAAAGCAGAGGTAACAAAACTGACAACTTTGTGTCTTCCTAAGCAGTAGGAAGATTCATGACAGACATATGCCTTCACTTATGTAATCAGGTTTTTTTTTGTTTTTTTTTTTGAGGTGTCTTGTACTTTTTTGGACAAAAAATGCTCCAGGCGCACACAATAGTATCTGCTAGGTCAGCAGCAAGCCTGTAATTACATCTTTCTGTATCTAGGATGCTGAATACATTGTTGCCTGAAACAGTCCATCTTCTGCAGTCATAGGTGTATTTATCAATGCTGCTTCTTAATTCAATATCAATTTGGCTATTGGCTATTGATCAAATTGGATTCCTTGTTTTTTATCCCCATTTAGGGAATATGCCTGATTATACACAGGTATCTTTGGACCATTCTGTGGACCATTCTGTTACTTTTGAGGTTTAGAGTCATCATACGTTACTCTTTGCTTGCAATTTGTGATCATTTTACCCTTGGGCAAGGACCAAACTCCTCCTTTTATTGGTGCTCGATTCTGTGGATAGTCATCACACAGAGGGAAGGACTGATCTGGGATCCTTACTCAGTGCTAAACAGAGAGGAGTGCCCAAGCTGTAATGGTCTTGGAAAACTGGTCTTTGTGCCTGGCTTCATAGGGCTCTGTTGCAGCTCAGCCAAAAGAAAATGAAGACTTGGATTGCCTTGGTGAAGTGTCATCAGGATGTTGGTCACAGATATTCAAAAGAATATTCTTAGTTAACTACAGCTAAGAAAAAAGACATGGGAATGTTTCCAAACCATGAAATTACATTGCTGATTACAGGTATTTGTCTTAATAGTAGAAACTACATTTCTGCCCACTGCCTTTAAAAGTGCAATATTAGAATCTACCATCTCTTTTAAGGGCACCTCTAGTGACCCCTGTTTGATGAAGTACTGCATAAAAACGTGTCAAGAAAATGAAATTGCCTAGCTTCAGCTTTGTTTATCAGCTAGTGAAATGTGGTATTAAACTGGTGGTGGTGGTAATGCAATAGACTGTCAAGATGGGGGTTGCTGTCATGGTTTTAACCTGTTAGGTAGCTAAACTTTACACACAGGCCCTTCCTCACTCACCCCTTCTCAGTGTGATGGGGGAAAGAATTGGGGAAAAAAAGAGCAAAATTTGTAATTTTAGACAAGGCTGACAGAGCAGAAATGAAAGGGAAAATATAATAACAACAATAGGAAAGATTGTAAATATACAAAACAAGTTACACCTTCCATCTACTGACCAGTGACCAGCCAGTTCCTGAGCAGTGAGCTGTGGCCAGCTTTCCCCTGGTTTACATACTGAGCACAGTGCCATATGGTATGGAATATCCTTTGGATCACTTGGGGTCTGCTGTCCTGGCTGTCTCCTCCCAGGTTCTTGTGCTCTTCCAACCTTCTCACTGGTGGGCTGGTGTGAGAAACAGAAAAGTCCTTGGCTTAGTGTAAACACTGCTTAGCAACAACTAAAACATCAGTGTCTCATCAACTTTATTCTCATCCTAAATCCACAACACAGCCCTGTAGCAGCTTCTAGGAAGAAAATTAACTCTATGCCAGCTGAAACCAGGATAGCTAAATACAGAATAGCACACAGAGATGTGTTCTGTTGGCATTAACAAACATCCAAGTCGTTATGAAGCTTCTGAATACAGCCAGAATCAGAATTTGAGCCCCTAATAGTGAGAGGTGAGGTTGTAGAGTAAAGGGCATAAAGGTGATTTAGCATGTTTCAAGCAAATATTCTTCAACAGTGAAGAACTTTCAAGTTTTTCATCTGACATTCTTCCAAGTTTGTATGTACATCTCTACCCAAATCAGATGGCAGATACATCCCAGCAAAAGGAGAAAATCTTACCTAAACTGCATGGACACATTGCAAATGCATAGAGTTGCAGACAGTTTTTAGGCTGGATTTATTGCCTTGTCCAGGGTTTCCCTTTTGATAGTGTCACCTCGACCTGGGTGTCAGTGAGCTGTGACACGGGCACTGTTTCTCAGGTCAGCTCAAGCTGGTACTTTGAAGGGTTCCTGGTCCAGGATCCATATGGCCTGTGCCCATGGAAAGGGCATTACACAGACTAGGACACTTCCCTGCAGCTCTCGGCATTGTCTGGTACATAAGCATCTCCTGCTTTTCTTAGTGTCAACTGCAGTTGACAATGAAATTTATTTAGTTAAGTTTCAGTGGCCTTTACACTTCTGTGCTTCTACAAGCTCGCAGAAGTCCAAACCCCTGTACAGTCCATACTTTTTAATAACCTTGGTCAATGGCTAATGTAATAGTTTTGGAGTCCTCATACAAAATCCAGGTTTCTGCCATCTCCCCATCAGGCAATGAACGATTTTTATCCAGCATTGAGGTCATGACAGTTGTCACAAAGGAAATTGTCAAACATTGGCAGATCGATGGAGCCCAACTTTCTGCAGAGTATTTAGGGAATGTTGTTTTCCCTTTCACTTTACTTTGTTGTCTGGTTATCAACGTTTAGGGAGTGTGATGATGTATTCTGCAGTTTAATGACCTGATTCATTCTACTTAACTTACCTTTTGGGTCCTTTCCCTTTGATATATATTGGTGTGAAGCATTTTGTAATGCTTTGTAGGAGGAAAGCTGGATGAAGAGATATGACACTGTTTTGCCGAAGGTTTTGTTTAGCTGCGGTCTTTTTGCATTCGGCATGAGTATATATGATTGTGGAGCTCTGCAGCCATGACTTAGCAAGGCAGCTTGCCATTGTAATGACAGCCACTGCTTATTTCCCTTCCCTATGACTCTGGCTGAAATAAATATTCTTCTATACCAAGGTTTAGGACACTTCAAGCAATCTTGAGAAGTAAAAGTCATTACAATATTCTTCAAGGCTTTGATTTTGTGTTTTTGTTGATGGTTTGAGGTACTTTTTCTTTTATTTAATGCAGGCTTTATATTGCTGTATTATTAGTGTAAAAAAATCTTTGGTTATCCTAAATATCACTTTATGATACATCAGTCCTGCTCTCAGAATGGAGCTGGTTTTATTACTGCTATTGAGCAGACTGACTTAATTTCACCATTTCTGGCAAGAAAAGGCACAAAATTTAATCTCAAGTGAAATGTGGATAGTTTCCTCCTCTGTAATTTCTCTGGAGGTGTGTGTAAATAGGAAGAATCTGTGTGGGCCAGTGGAGGAGACTGGAGATTGGTTTCTATTCTTGGATTTGCTATGGACCTGCAGCACATCATGAGATAATTCAGAATTCACTTTATCTGAGTGACTTCTTATTTAAACATATTTCCTGCAAGGTTATCATGCAGTACATAGCACTCTTGGGTGTTTCTCATGTTTTGAGTTAGAAACACAAAGGGGGTTGGGTTGGAAGGGACCTTAAAGATCCTACAGTTCCACCCCCCTGCCATGGACAGGGATACTTCCCAGTAGACTGGGCTACACGAAGTCCCATCCAGCCTGGCCTTCAACACTTCTACAGATAGAGCATCTGCAGCTTCTCTGGGCAACTTGTTCCAGGGCCTCACCAGTCTCTTGGTAAAGAATTTCTCCTTAGTACTCAACCTAGACCCACCCTCTTTCAGTTTAAAGCCATTCCCCCTTGTCCCATCACTACATGCCCTTGTCAAAAGTCCCTCTCCAGCTGCCTTGTGGCCTCTCTATGTACTGGAAGGCTGCAAGAAGGGCTAGATCTTGTCCTAAACTCTGTGTGGTTACACACATATAGACTCTTGTTCTGACAACTGAGAGGGATACAATACTTCGACTGTATTTGAAAGCAACCATTCTAACTCTCCTGACCAAAGCAGAGGTATTATAGTTAGGAATAAATGAAGAGCTGCCCCCAGAGGCCAAGGCAGTCCACAGGAGCCATTTCACTAAGTCCTTCTCCATCAAAACCTCTAACCTTACATTCATTATCTCTAATCTGAGGTCAGTCCACCCCAGCTGTATGGAACAGTGGTTACCAAGTGGTTCCTCACCTTGCACTTTAATATAATTGATAGTAATTAATACAGTCTCTCTCATTATGACTGTTACAAGGAACCAGATAGAAATGCAACATCAGCAGTTAGGTAATTGCAATTTAATTGAAAAGGGCCCATTTGCAGGGATGCAGAGTTGGGAAAGGTCAATGTGCAGCAGCAGGCTCTGCTACACTGCACAGAGGGAAGGACAAAGGCTGTCCTCATCCCCTCTGTTCCTTCCATCATAGTGCCATTTGACTGTGTCTTTAAAAGATTTGATCCAGTTCCTTGGAGGCCCCAAGAGTTTAGGAAGCAGTTCTGCTCCTGGATAAAAGTGTAGTTAAGCTCATCATGTGTTGCACCATTGTGTATGAAATGTGGAAACTGCTCTGTAAGATCCTCCTGGCCTGGAGCGCACTGCAGTGATTTACTCAACTGCTTTGCATCTCTGCAGTCATGTTTGCTGCTTCAAATCTATTGTACACCTTTCTGAAGAGTCTTATGTTCATTTATTTTTGGTTTTCAGGGGAAAATGCACTAACTGGGGACTTAGACTTACTGTGTAGGTCTTCTGTTAAGAACTTGACCTCAAGCTATATATCCTAAGGGAGACTACTGGACTAGCAGTTGAGCTAAAGGGCTGTACATATCCTTGGGATTTTTGACAGACCTAACACTAAGCCCTGAAATTGGTAGTGAATTTGTGCTAGCTAGCTATAATTTTTGAAGAAAAATTATATTGGTTTCAAGAAGAATTAAATGTGAAAAGCACAATTAAAAAATAGTGTGTTATTCTAGCAACCAAAGCAGTTGGCATTTTTTTTCTGTCCTGGTTGTTAAAAAAAAAAAAATCTACACTGATGCAATAAAAAATGACACAAGAGGATAAATGTATCAAGTTGTTATGGCAACTGAAATATGTAGGTTGGAATTTATGTATCTAGAACTTCTATGTAAGTAAAATAAACATTATCCTTGCTAATTAAAGTAGCATGCAAGGATTATTAAATTTAAAATCATTAGTTATGTTTTCCCTTACAATTAATTACTTACTTTCTTTTTTTTTTTCTGTTTCCAAGTATTTGCATTTGCTTCCAGCTGTGGTCTACTTGTATTTTCACGGCAAGATGGTGATTTCACTAATATTGGCTAAAGTGTGGAGGGAGTCCACTGAAGCTAATGAATAAAATGTCTGCAGGTGGGCACAACTGGAATCAAACCAAGTGCTTTAGCACGTCACTCTTGCTGCAGGTGACCTTTCTGCTTGCAGGGCCTCTTGGCAGGTGTCATTAGCCCATGCTTGAAGGGATCTCCCAGCAACCAGAGCTCGCTGTCTTTCTTCTCAGTTTTGATACAGTGCACATGGAGCTCCTTCCAGAGCTTGTTTCTGCATACAGCCTGCCCTCTTCAGCTGTAGATTTTGCTTCCAAGATGTTTTATGATAGCAAATTCGAAATGAGCATTCATTAATTATATTCAGCCTTTTAATTTTTCTGGTTCTTTTCCTCCAGCCTGCATAAGAGTTCAGTAATAGCTTCTGCTTTATTTGAAAGAAATAGATCTTTAATATTCCAAATTACTCTTCATGTTTTATCTTATTTATGCCCAGCAAAGTGCAGGCTGATAGCTGAAAGGTAAAGGAATGAGGAGAATGATCTGACTCAGATCCTAGTGAGCTGAGGAAAATGCATTTATTTGTTTAATGTTTTAATCTCGTTCATTCTCATGTTCAGAGGTGTCTAAATTTGCCCTATAGAGTTTAAAAACACTGTTACCAGGAACGTTTTGGAAAACACCCCATTAGCAATACATAAGTTAATTGCTTCCATTTCTTGCAGGCAGATATCTGCCTGGCATGGAGCTACAGCTGGGGTGTGTCTTTGCCTGAAAACTGCAACCAGTCTGTCCAGTCTCATTCTTTGAGTGTCACTTTCATGCATCTGAACTGTAAATTATTTATCTCTTCATCCTTGCAGCAGAGTTCATCCTTGTGATTTTTTTTTTTCTTCTCATTTTTTCTCCTTGCCACATCAGATCCTGCCAGCCACTGCTATTCAGTGTGCCAGGTCTCAGTAGGGGAGACTGTACTTGAGTAGCAGCCCTCTCAAGGCTTGTGTTTGCAGGGGCTCTGGTGGCTGCACAGTGCCCTGCTCCTTTCCCTTCCTGCTGTACAAATCATCACACATGGCAGAGCCCACCGCTCTGTGACCTTAGTGACTCTCTGCTGCCTGGGAAAGGAGACACATGAGTGCCTTGATTTGCCTCCCAGCTCGAAAATAAAGCTCTGTGGGAGCTCTGCTCTTTTCTGCCCCCTTACTTCTCTCTCCTGAGACCCCTCCTGGAATACTGCATCCAGATCACAATGTAGGAAAGATGTGGAACTGTTGGATTGAGGCCAGAGGATGGGTACAAAGATGACAGTAGGGGCTGGAGCATCTCTCCCATGGAGTCAGGCTTAGAGAGCTGGGATTTTCAACCTGGAGAAGAGAAGGCTCCTGGGAGACCTTAGAGCATCTTCCAGTACCTAAAAGGAGCTTATAAGAAAGATGGGCACAAACTTTTTGTGGAGCATGTTGTGATAAGACAAGGGGTAATGGTTTTAAACTAAAAGAGGGTAGATGTAGATTTAGATTGGATTTCCATATAAGAAATAAGGGGTTTTTTGCAATGAGGTTGGTGAAAGACTGGAACAGGTTGTTCAGAGAAGTGGTGAATGATTCACCCCTGGAAACATTCAAGGTCAGGCTGGATGGGACTCTGAGCAAGCTGAACTAGTGGAAAAGGTGTCTCTGTCCATGGCAGGGGCATTGGAACAGAGGACCTTTAAAGTTCCCTTCCAACCAAACCATTCTACGATTCTATAACAAATGACACTGGAGACAGAGCCTGGATCAGCAAAATTAATCCTGTGTGTGTCTTCTGGTCAATCACCAGGCTTGAGATTGTGGGGCCAACTGACTCCAGCCAGCTTCATCTAAACTCTCTGTCTGGGAGGAGAAAAGCTGATGCATGAGCTAATGTCTCCTCCCTGCCTGAATTCCCTGCCTGGAAAGTCAGTTGTCTTGCCGTAGGTCAGAGTCACAGTGCAGCTAGATAATTGTGTGATATGGACAGTGAGGGAATTCAGGTCTGAGTGTGGGGTTTGTGTTAGTCCAGCAAAAGTGACTACTCCAGTAACTGATGGCTTGGGTGAGAGCTTTTAGATGAATGGTTAAATCTCTATCGGGGATGAGCAAATGCAAAGTTCACTAGTGACATTCTGACATCCAGAAACACACTGAGAGCAAGATTTGCTCTCAGGAGGGTGGAGCAGCATTAAATCAGATCCTGACCTTTCTGAGACACAAGTCCACAGCCAGATAATTGTTCCTGAGCTATAACACTCTTTAAGGCTGTCATAAAATTTTCTGAAAGGTTGAATCCATATTAGTTAAAGTGAAATCGTAAAAATCCCAGGGCAGACTAAATATTATTGTGATATTTATGCTCACTTTCAAATACAATAATTTTAAAAAAATTAAAACACTTGTGATTTGTGTAGTAGAATCCATGCTCGAATGTGTATTCTTCTTCATTCACATTTACTGGTCATATTGGGAAGACTGATGCAGGAGGGACTGAAGGACATTCTTGCAGGGCTTAACCATGAGACCTCATGGTGCTCTACATAATCCTGACTTAAGACAGCTGTTGAGTCTGAGCTAATGCAATGTGATGTGGAGCAAACCTTGATGTCATCAAAAAATGAACAAGAAACCCTAACATGGAAATGGAAATAAAATCCTTTCTGACATCTAAATCATTTGACATGGAACTATGCCTTAGAAATACTGAATTAGAAAAGAAAGCACTGCTATATTATTTCTGGATTGAAACTTAGGCCCAGCTGAGGCAAATTAAACTGCTTGACTTCTGTTGGATTATATTTCAAATTTTAGTTTCTAGTGTGGCCTGCTCTGGAATTGTCTGAGTTTTCAGTGATATTGATGAAAGTCATATCCTGGCAAAAAAATTTGTTGAATGACATTTCTTCCTGTAATAAGGAATATAAGAGGCATAGAAATAGGACTAGCAAAGCACATCTTATGGTCTCTAGGATTATTTCTCTGCATGGCATCGCAGGAAAAACTCATCAAGCCCTCAGCGATGCTTTTTGTCCCACAGTCTGCCCAAGGTGTACAACTTTTTTTTGTGGTCCAGTGATGCTGACAGCATGTTTAGGAGAGCTGTCAACTCTGTGTAGGTATGGCAGAAAGGTGCAGAGCTTGGAGGACAAATGACAGGCACAGAAGGTGTTCGTGCTGTTGCTGGCACATTATAAAGGATGAGCTTGACTTGAGTCCAGTTCTGGTTCACACACAGCTTGAGCAGAGCGTGAGCAGGTTGGCTGTACCTGGCACAGAGGTGTGCTCTGTTCTTTGCAAGTAGCAGCGTCCTGCTGAGCATCTCAGTTCAGCTCAGGTTGCTTTCTACTCCAGCATAGCTGCTGAATGAATTAATTTACATCAGTGTCCTGTAAAATGGATAAGTCTAGCATGTATTATGTTGAAATGTAGCTTTTTAGATGTTCTAATGATTTTCAAATATGCTTGCTCTAGAAAAGATAATTAAATAAAAGCAGTATCTCTCAGCACTATGTGTTTCTGGGAGCATTTGGTTACCAGGATGATAGATTTCCTGACAGATATCAGCATCCAAAAGTTAACTAATTCCTGGGGTTTTTTATTTTTTTCCTCTCTTCATGCAAATCACTTGGGGCAAGCAGGCATTTATTCACAGGCTCTCATTGAGACTGGAGCAGAGCTACCACCTGGTGATCCAAAGTGCCCAAAAACATCTCAGGGCAGGCTCTGTTTTGAATTTCTCTCGCTAAAAGCATAGAGGAGAGTGTTTCCCAAGCCAGTGGCTGTAGGGGGAGGTGCATTAGCTCTCTGAGCCCAAAGGCAGTTGCACACTCGTTTGGGCTCATGGACTGTAGTTCCTTACACTTCCACCCACCCTTCTGGGCCCTTAATAAAGCTGATCAGTCTTTTCTAGCCACGTGTGCCCTAAAAAATACTCCATGTGTGTGAATAAATTCAAAGTCCTGGAAACAATATCCTAGACCAAAGAGCAGAATAAAGTTTTCATGTATGGTTCCTGTTTTTTTAAAAATATTTTTTGTATTTTCAGTGTTGGGCTTCACCCCAATAAATAACCATGTGGTAACTATTGGGGATGGTTGTAAGTTCCTCCTGTTGATATATCCGATATAAATTCTGGAAATTCTATAAATTCTTATGCTAGACTGTGGAATTCATCCACCATTACGTGGCTTGGCTGCTGTAGGAGGACCTCCATTTGAAACTCATGGAAACCCCATATGCCATCATTGCCAGTGAGGGTAGATGCTCCTTCTGTCTGGTTGCTGGCTCAGACATGAACTGGAACCTGCTGCCTGCTGAAAGTGGAACCAGTGACTAGTCTTTCATAACTCATATCTATGTACTTTGGCAAAAAATAATCAGCCAGAGTTTTGTTGTCAGTTGATTGTGTTAATTGTGCATGTCTTAAAAAGGCACCTGCAAGATGTGTTATAAGTGCAGAAAAACTTCACTGAGCACCGTTAAAATTAGACAAAATTAGCAAGGTAGGTAATGTGGTTACTATTTTATGAACAAATATTTAAATAATGCTGTGAGTTTGCACAATGAAGGAGATGTGCTGAAGAGATTATGGTCTAAATAGTATCTGTTGATTATAATCTAAATAGATTAGTATTAATTTTGCACAAAATTAGAAAGTTGCTTTAGGTATGATCTGCAAGGCTCATGGTTACTAACCATGTGAATAAAGTTACCAAGTGAAGTTTTGGTCTGCTCTTGCAACATTTGCTTGTGAAATCTCTTCTGTTTCTCTGACCAATCTGAAAAGAATAAGATCATGCTTTCTTCTGTGAAGAGGAAGCTAGAGTTGTTCCAACTACCGGCCCTCTAGGTGCAGGGATGTGATAAAAAATCTATAGTTTTGGCAGTAATTGTAATTCAAGCTTGAAGTCATTATTTTCAGAACCTCCTGCGAGGATGTGTGAGCATGGTGCACATTGTCCACTGCATTTGTAGTGTGTCATGGTGGGGCTGCCAGTTCTGCGTCTCCTGGTCATGGTTCAGGAATAATGAGGTGTTGCTGAAACACTTCCTGTGCATGAGCAGGCAGCTTTTGGCTATAAAGCATACAAATAATTTTAAGCAGTGTAGACTTTTTGTTGGCCTCCAAAGGGAGGGTGTATGTAATCAAGAATAAAAAAAGACTCAGATCCAAGATTGTTAGTTTTTAATAAATCTGTCACAATGCACAGCAAGTATTCTTTCTGTCTCTTGGATTATACAGTCCCATTTATTTCATAACACAGAATTAAATATCTCTTGGTGTTCAGATGGATTTCTAATGTGTGCTTTGTTTAGGTTGAGAAACCATATATTATTTTGCTAATGATTATTGAACCTTAATACGCTGGAACAGAGAGATGTTCCAGATTTATTACAATTATTCCTGCTTGAGCTGTTTGAACCCCCCCAATGTCCTTGATTTTCTGCTCTTTACAATGAATTTGTGACCCATTTCCCTAAGGGAAACAATGGAAACATTTCATAGCATCTTATGACATTGCTTTATGTTATTTCAAAATATTGGAGCCAACTAATGGTGAAAAATTTGAGAAGACACATGTAAAATGTAAACAAAGTAAGTTTCTTATCCTGTTTAGCAGCTGCACTCATTTGATAAATGTTACCATAGAAGTTTCTGCTGAAGCTCGTCAAACCCCTTGAGAGAAGTTGCAGGAGCTGAGCTCCTTTAGGATCAGGATCCTTTAGGTCTTGATGAGTAGAGCAAATAAATAATGTATTGATTTGAAGAGTTTATATTGTTGCCTGTAAATAATAACAACAAAAAACATTTATGTCAGGTATTCAAAGAAAGCAAAGATGAATTGAAAATTTTATGCATGCTTTTTAGCTCCTTGCAAAAGCAATTTTCTCTTCCTGAAAGAAACATTTAAGGAGTTGCTTGGATTTTTCTGTAGGCTCTGAGGCAAGACCTGGGTTCAGTTTCTTGCTGTCCTTGAAAATTTTGGCTTCGTTGTCTTTCTGTCCCTTACTCCCTTCCAGATTACAAATGGGAGATATTCAACACCCTTTGGTGACTAGAAACCAGCCAAGGGAATGAGTGGTTCTCCATGTGAGGGAAGCTGTAACCAGGACTTGTGGAGTCCAGTGTACTTAGCCCTGTGTAATGCTGAGCTGCTGGGCCTGATCCAACCTTTAAACACAGTCTTTACTGGAGCACAAGACTCCTCCATTGGTTCCAGAGAAGCTAAGAGCACGTGTCTAAGTAGTTGGATGGATTGGGGCCAGAACTCAGTCTTTGCTGGACAGAGCCCTAAATAAACAACCTAGGATCAGAGGAGAGAACATTTGCACATGCGAGTGTGATTTGGCTCTTTCTGTGGCACTGGCTTGTTGTTTTCTAAGTTGTGCTGGCAAAGGCTGCTCTGCTTAAAATGCTAACAATTTCTTGCCTGTTGTGTTAAAATTGACTGCACTCCTGTTGCACAGGCTAAAACAGGATGGGTCTAAATCACTCAGGGTGCTTGCAATGCTTGGCACCCACAGACACAAGACACTGAACTTAGCTTGAATCCTCCCTGCTTTCCTGTTTGTGCTTTTGCAGAGTGCTCTGAAATTTTTTGAGATCCCAGTTAGAGGCAGTCATCACATTTCATTCAAAGGCTGACTCTTCAAGCACGTTATTGCAGGGCAGAACATTGTAAACAGAGATGTCATTTGTAATATTTACTGTCTTAATGTAAAATCTACAGTAATATATTAGATTTCCAGCAAGAAAATTGAAAAAACAAATATAGCCATTTACTGTGTCTTCTGCCAAAGATATTATTTGAAGAAAACTGTGTGTTTCATGAGGGCTTTGTGTGAGCAATGTAAAATTGAAATCTGTGTAAATGAAGGAAAAGTAACAAAGAAATGCATTTGAATTTAAAAGATGTACACATATGGTTACTAGTCAAGCATGAAACCTTTTAAAAAATGTTTCACTTAGGAGAATGTCATGAATTAGAAATAAGAAAACAAACCAGATAATTTGTTTGTTGCTGTAAGGAGATATGTGTTCCTGTAGCTACTCCAGATGAGAGCCCTATCACGGTCAGCAGGTCTTTTTGCCAGGGCACTGATTTCCTTCCTTATCTTTATGTTCTGTTGCCGAGAGCTGCAGAGCACCTTGAATGCCTTCTAAAGTCACACAGAGATTATGATAAACATCATCTTGCAGATTTAGCCTATTAAGATTTTCACAGGCTTCCATGAGAGTACCTGTAGGATAAAATGCAGAAAGTTTTGCATAAAAAATGTTGAGGTGAAAATCTTCTGTATAAGCCACCTGATACTTACCTGAATTCAGGCTACCCTTTTGTGTGTGCATGCTAATCTTTATGTTTAAATGCAATTGAATTAAAGTACACATCTCAGCTACTTTATTTGTGGTTTTTTCCACCCTGGTCTTTAGCCTGCAGCATCCAATGGATCAGAAGGATCTGTCCAATGTCGTGAACACAACAAGGAGAACCTGACTTTTGAAAGCTATGTGGTAGACATGAAAACTAAGGTATTGTCCACTCTTTTTTTTTTTTTGATGGAGAATGAAATCCATGTTTAGTGAAGTTTTGCTGGAGGTGAAGTGTGTAGAACATACAGAATTTGACCTTCTTGATATATATTTTTAAGTTTCCGCTTAATGGCTGCATGTCCATTATCACGTTTGAATGAGGCTTATGGCTGCAATTTATTGTGGTATATTGCTAGCCCTGGATATTTTATGCTGACCTAGGCAGGATTTGATTTTTATTTTTATGCACAATTTTTGTTCATATTGGTGATGGTTCTACATATTTGCTGATCTCAAGGTGGTTTAATTTCAGTCTATTTTTGAAGTCCAAGTTGTTGTGCAGTTCGTAGCTTTAATTCCAGGTGTTTTCAGTCTCTTAGTGTGTGTTGTAGTTTCTTTTTGGTCTGGATTCAGTACGGAAGAATTTGAATGTCAGAAAAGCGATGATTTTTGTATAGGGCAGCCGAATGATACCTATCATAAAACTCTGTTGAACAGCATTACTTCATGACTGTGGTAAAGGGCTGTGTTACACTTCCCTGTCTTGCTGCATGCAACAGTGAAGTAAAAAGTGTTTCATTATAGTATCTCCATTATTTTCATAGGTTCACAACCTGGCTGAACAATTCCCTTGGGCTTAGATGTTACTATGTAGACTTTCAGCCTTGGCGTCATTGTGTATTTTTTCCTTTTTGAAGTAAAAGAAACTTATTAACTTTTCTTTTAACATAAACAATCTGGAAACATGATGAAAAGAGACATTAAGCGAGCTGTTGTGCTTGTGTGGTACCTTGCAGACTTCAGCAAAAGTTGTTTCCAACAGTAGAAACTTGTGGGTTATTCCTCATGTCTAAAGTGTTTCCATGGGCTTTATTTCCTTTCT
This sequence comes from Trochalopteron elliotii, assembly GCA_024734555.1. Lineage (NCBI taxonomy): Eukaryota > Metazoa > Chordata > Aves > Passeriformes > Leiothrichidae > Trochalopteron > Trochalopteron elliotii. The sequence continues at coordinate 2,644,555 of JANPWX010000175.1, forward strand.
AGATCAATTTCTCTGTTCATTAAACTTTAAAAATATAAAGATCTAATTTTCTAACATGATTTTCTGAGTATCTTGTGTTGTTGTGTTCCCAATTTCCCAATCAGAAAAACTTTTGTACCATATGGTAGCATGGTGGTATTTGATAGTTGAAGAATAAGAACATAAATATTCACTGAGATTTTTCTTTATGTTTATGGAAGATTTTATTCCTCCAAAGCAAAGAATTATCAAAAGTTTGATATATGCCCGAAATACATTATGCCCGTGAGGATGCTGTGAAAATCATGGGATGTAGTTGATCTCATCTCCATTTCACAACATGATTTCTCTTAGGAATTCTCAGCTGAACAATGCACTATCCTCCTACTCAGAGTCACTGCAAACCCCGGACTGAATGTTTCTCCATCAGCAATTCTATGTACGACATTTTCATGCTGTTCATGTACAAAGCGTACTTGAGAGGAAACGCCGAAAATTGGCAATTCCATTGCCAAACTCTAAGACATTCAGAGCTGTGAGTGGTGTTTTGTCCAGTTCTCAGTACCATGGGATAGTAGATAGCAGATGTTTTATTTTAGTTTCCAGGAACTTGTGGTTTAGTGTGTTAGTTCACTTGAAAGTGTAATTTTGTCTGATTTCTTTTTTAAGTGAGTGTGCTTGAGTGTTAGTGGCTGCTATGACAGTGACACATAGCTATTTAAGAGTGGCTACATGCCACTTGAACATATGTGCCTGAGCCTTTCAGTTGCTGATGATCAATTGGTTGTTAGATTTACATCCCCAGGCAGAATGCTCAAGAATGAAAATGAACTCTTCATTCACCATTGATCTTGAGAATTGAGAACCCCTTGTGGACATACTGCTCTCAAGTACCATGTGATTCTGTTGCAGAACATCCCAGCCCGCATAAAGCCAGCAGAGCATTTGTAACTGAAGCACTTCTGTTTCATTTGGAGTAATGGATTTGTGTGAAACAGGAAAACAATTATGGATTCGTATAGGAAGTAATAGATAGAAGAAACATTAGACGTAAGTTTTAAACTAACGAAGGTGGTGGGGCTTTCGAAAGAATAGCTTGTCTGAGAACCTTCAGAGCTGTAGGATGGGTCAAGCGTCTCTGCCCTATCCTCTGTGATGATGAACGTGCATGTCCTGCAATTCTACAAGTCATATTGAGTTCCCAGCTTGCCATAGTGCCTTCTCATAGGACCCCAAACTGGTGGACATATGGCAATGAGACTGCTGGAGAGGTTGCACTCTCTCAGAAGTAGCTTTTTTGATTTTTCTTCTGGGGCAGTTGCTTGGCTAAAGTGGTGTGAGCTCCCATGTACTACATAAAGAGGTGGTAAGGTGGAAATGTATGGGGTAAGAAGAGAGGGAATCCCCTCCACAACTGTGAAGCAGAAACTGTTTTTCTGTGGCTGTTGAGCCTGAGGCCACCGTGGCCACCTGGGTGCACAGACCCTGTGATGGAGTGGAGCTGCCTGTCCACCTTTCCCTTCTCCCTGTGCCCATTTTACCATCTACCTCCAAGGCTTTGAGAGGCAAGGCCTGCTTCCCTACAAAACAGAGAATTGTCTATTTCTTCTCATTGGGAAAGCTACCAGCTGGAGAAATTGGTCAGGACTCCAACATTGATTGTGCTAAATGGCAGTGAAATTTGCCATGCACGGGTGAAGGGAATGATTCGTGTTACAGCTTCTCTCTGAGACTCTCCTGGGCCTAAGGCCAGTTGCAGAGCTGCTGCTTTTAGGCCTGCTGCAGTTAGGAGGGGAAGAATTGCTAATTTGGTGATCTTTAAATTAACACCAGGACTCCTGGGCTTCTGATTCATCCTGGGAACTACATTAAAATTCTGAGTGACTAAGGTATACAGAACGTGCTTTCTGAAATCTGTATTAACTTCTCTTTCTGGATGAAGAAGGATTTATTCTGACATTTCATCTGTAATACAGCTTTTAACTACATATCCTGGATCTACAAGATTGTAATTCCTTTTTTTTTTTCTCTCTCTCTCTTTTTTTTTTTTTTTTTTTTTTTTTAGTGTACCACAAAGCAGCTTTCATAAAGAAGCTCTCTCATGAGGCTTTCCCTTGTAGCATATACTTACTCAGATCACTTGAATCCTAGTGTTAACCTACTAAGTTCCCAACTGGGATCCACAGGAACTGGGTTCAAGTGGTATAAGTGGGCTCTGGCTGTAAGGACATAATTTGCCAACTACATCAGTTGCCCTCTTGGATGGCAAGATGTAATCAGGAAAGTATTTGTAGCTTGTTTGGATGGGATACAGAACCTGAAAAGAAGAAAGAGAATATAACCTGGGAATGTAATACTATCAACAAGTACTCCATAGTACGCAACTTAAGATGCATTAGGAGTAAATAAATCTTTCTCTATATTCATAAGAGCACGTGTTCTCTGTGTAGGTGCATAGAGCTCTAAATAGTCAAGATGCTGACATTACTAATGCGATGTTAACAGTACAGTTAGATGCCTCCTTTCTTAGTGTCTACTCCAAAACTTGGAGACCTAGTGCTCTTGGTTTTCTTAATCTCTACTCTTTGAACAAAAGAAAATAAACTAGTTATGCTTTTAATTTTTTTTTAACAACCTATTTTGCTTTACAGTTTTTGCTTTATAATATTTGGGTTTCAAAAGAGTTTAAGAAGTGTTTAAGATGGTGCATAATGAAAGATCAAAAAAAATCAGGATCTTTTCTAATGATTTTAGCTTTTACTGAAGGTTGCTTTTACAAATATTGAATTCAGCGGGATGTTGCAGGCTCTGGTTCTAAATATAGTGGCCTAATTAAACCCTCTGCTTTGGTTATCCAAGTGGAAGTACCTGGATACAATGAAGACTTTAATGCCAGAAAGGAACATTAAATTGTCCAGTGTAAACTGCATTAAAAGACCATCCCATTTCACCCACCTCATATTGTTGTTTTTTTATGACTTTAAAACAGATACCTTGGTAAAATTATAGGAGAAGGAAGCAGTCAACTGGGCAGATGGCTTTCACACAATGATCCACAAAGCCACTGGTGTCACAGTGGGAAATAGTTGTTACTCTTCTTATATTAAGGCTTCCCAAGAGTCAGAGCTCATCACAAAGGTTATTTTTTTACCATCTAAGTTGACTATGAGGAACTATAAACCATGTCTTTTCACCCCAGATGGCTGCTCCTCAATTTTTTTTTTAGTTTTTGGGTCAAGCCTTTCTATAGTAGATTTCAGTCAGGATCATATGTACATTTAATAAGAAGAAGAACAGAGGAAAAAATAGAACTAAGCAGTGATATGACCTCCAGAAATTAGAACAGAAGGAGGTGTTGCTAATGAAGGGTAAAGCAGAGCTAAGGATTTGAAAATCTTATTCTTGGGGAGAAAAAATGAATGGAAAAAGTATCTAGTTGGAGAAACAAAATTAAGCAGCTTTTTTGGGGTCTGAGAGGGGTTGTTAATGGAAAGGAGGGACTGTATCTTTGAAGAAACACTGGAGACCCATTGACAGTCATCTGCTGCCAGTCATTGTGTGTTAGAAGCTATGACTAGGGGCCCTGGCAAGCAAAATCAGCCTGTGGAAGTTTGAAGATGGAGTCTGCATCCCGCAAAGCAGTCATGCCAGTCCCCATGTCTTCCCTCTCTCTGGGGGTATGGGAGATTACAGGGGTAAAAAGTAGGTGGCACTATTTTAGGGAGCAAACTGCTCAATTGTGTATTAAGCTTGAGGAGCACATGTGCCAATCCTGCCCGTTAAATGCTCATTGTCATATTTAATGGAAGGAGGTGACAGTCAAAAATTGAAGGAGTGCAGGAGGAAGCATTTTGGTACACTGAGGGAGCTGGGTGAGTCACGTTCATGTAGGCATCCCCAAAGGGTTGAAACCTTCTGATTTTCAAATAAACTTTAAATAGGATCATGAATACACTGGCATCATCTCACAAGAGTAGAGTTGCAAGTAGGAGCATTTACAGATCATGCACTTACAGACCAATTTCAAAATACCATCTCCATATGCCAGTTTCAAGTCTGAGATGGAATTTTACAGCCAAGTCATTAGGTAATTGTATGTATGAAATATTTCACACCTTACTAGATCAGCTTCAATCTATCAATTAGAAGAGAACAAACTGTTGGGTGCTTTACACCCAAATGTTAAAATATCTGCTGATTTTAGAGTTGGCTGAAGTCACTTTTACCCAATAATGCTTAGAGCACAAGGGTGGCTTATGTCACACCATATTAATGGGTTAATTTCCTCTTAAGGAGATATTTAATTGAGTCTTACTTCAAGGATGTTTGGAAGTTCCCTGTTTCATGTAATCTATAGTTTAATAAACTTGTCTGACTGTTTGGCTACTGGACTAAACCTCAGTAGGGAGAAAACCTGCAGGTTCTAGCACAGCCTGTAAATGCAAATCAAGTTTGTTTTGTGCACATGTGTTTGCTCAGAGTGAGTTAAAGCCTTAGACACAGTTCTGAGTTCTCTGGAGACTTTCTCTTTAAGATGTTGTATCCACCAGGACTTTAATAGCTGGGGGAGGGTTGATTGCTCTCTGACCACATATCTGATTCACTATGAATTTTGTAACTTTGGTAGCAGTGGCCTCATTTTGGCAAAATAATATGTGTCATTTACCGAGCATCTCACTGCTCCAACAATCATGGGAATATTAGGGTTATAACCTGAGTAATTTATGGAAGAGAGATGACTCTTAAATAATCTTTTATTTTCTTGGAAAGGCTTATTTTATTAAAAACATATTTTAGCTCCGAGTGAGAATGAGAGATTCTCAGCAAAGCACCCAGGGGAGATTGTGCTGTCCAGTGTGTTGAAAAGGTGAATTGTAATGTATGGGTGTCTAGACATTTCCTCTTGTTGCTGTCAACAGTCCAGTTGGCTGTATTTTTTTTTCCAGTGAATAGGAGCATTGATTTTCCTCTCTCTTTGGCCAGAGCTTTCATTTTACATATCTTTCCCCTTCTGACTCTCTTTCTCTCTCCCTCCCTCTTTCTCCTTTCTCTCTTCCTCTATCTGGAGGAGAGGGAAGCCCGTAAGAGCTGACAGCAAGCTTTCTAACTCAGAATGATTCATGTAAAACACCTGAAAGGCAAGCTCTGCACCAGCATCACTGCAAGAAAGGTAGGGCAGTGGGGGCTTAAACAGTCTGTAACACTCCAAGCAAAACATAGAGAACAGGAGATAAATAGATTAAGTATGTGAATCCGTCAATGATGCAAGAAAAGTTTGGGAGAGAAGAGTTTAAGCTCTGTTGTTAAAGGTGCTGTCTTTTAATTAAAAGTTTAATGTATTTTTCATAGGCGGGGACAAAAAATGTTCCCCTACAAAGCTTTGAATTATGTATATAATGTAGGGGTTTCTTCCACGGGTGGTAAACTATAATTATATCACTGTTGTGCTTGACAGATCCACGTGCGTGTGTAAATATGTAAATCCCAGTCCTTTCCCCTGACTGATTATTTTCTGCTACAGCTAAAGTTCGCCTTATCCAGCTGTTATTTATATTCACTTCCCAAATCCGAATCTGACCCAGTAATTCTGAGCAATTGGAGCTATGACGCACGAGTTCCTGCACACACCTTCATGTTTCAATCATGCACTTCCAGCAATGTGTGTTTGTAGGAATCATGCTCTTAATAAAACCCCTTACAACCCCAAGCAGTTGTTTTGGCAGAGAAGTGACAGCGCTGTGATAGATGGGCCCGATAGTTGTGCGTTTTGTGCTTGCTCTGAGTTAGTAGGGAAGAGGAGGGAGAGAGCGAGTGAAAGGGGGGAGGAAAAAAAAGACAGGGAAGGAGAGAGCGGGAGGGAGAGATTGAGAGAGAGAGAGAGAGAGAGAGAGAGAGAGAGCGAGAGAGAGGCTGAGAGAGAGAGACTTGGCAAGGGAAATCTTATGGGTATACTGAAACAGCAGATCAGAATTGTGAAACCAGAGCTAGGGCTGAAATGTGATGCTTTTGCTCTTTTGTGCTTGTTGTGGTTCTCATCTTCCCATTTAGAGGGCTGCATACCATTCAACAGCATATTTTGATCTCAGATTGAACAATGCAGCAATCAAGCCTGATAAGCCACCTGGAAGTTTTGCTTGAGACGATTTCTAGTGGGTTTACTGATCCCTGTGAGCATCATGACTGCCTTTAGCATTGTGGAGGAGGACTCGAGTTTCTTATGAGGGCCCCACTTGGAAAAGCCGGCTGTGCAGATTCAAGCCTCCGGTTCTGTTCATGCTATTCAAAAGCCTTTCCTCACCCTTGCTGATTTATTTTTATGATTTACATACACTCCTGTGGAGATTTACAGAATGGATTGTCTGTGCATTGTCACGACCAAGGTAGGACTGGAAACATTGCTGTTCTGTGTACATATTTCTCTGCTATTTTTCCGTTCCTGTAATTAAATAGATTGAGCATGCACTGTGTCAGGTTGCAAGATAAAGTGATGAATAAGCTTTGCTTCCACGAGCATTTTGTTCTCTTTATCTGTAGATTATGCAGTTTGTTTCTATATGACTTCCTAAATGATATGTTTTTTACTTATTTTTTACTAGCAAAAGGATTTCATATTTTATCTTAGCCTATGCTTGTATCTATTAATAACTCTAGCAACTAGAGCACTTTCAGAATACACGGTATACTGCACATATTTTCTCAGCTTATCAGTTTATTCTGTAAACTAAAGAATAATAAAGAAAGGAGCATTATATGGGTCCTGGGATTTTAAGGAGGCCAATCAGATGTAGTTTAGATAGTCATGGTGTTTCTGATTGGAGAGATGCAAGTTTCTGGTGGCTTATTGTGGCTTTTTTTGGGAAAAAACATAGATTACTTTGCCTCTCTAGGCCTGAAAAATAAAAATGCCTAGGTCCCAATTCAGCCCTCTTATACTCATTTTAGATCTGGATGGACTGTTTGGAAACAGTCCTTCTAAATAATATCTTCTGAACACGAATATAGACAATTTCTTTTCCACAACAGTGGCATCAGGCTAAGGACCTCAGGGTTAGGGACACTTCCCAGCCTAAAAATCTGGTGTAGGGATAAGATGAATGATTCCTTGAGACATCCTCAAACTTATCAAACTAACTTAATATTAAATGGCAGGGCAATGAGGAGGGAACTCCCTTTCTGTTGCTACAGGGCAGGCAGCCCAGCGCGTGTTTGCAGCTGCCTTTGCACGTGGTGGTGGTGGGGTTTATAAGGAGCAGCTAGCAGGGGACGTCCAGCTCTGGGGTTCAGCACAGTGCTCCCTGTTCTGCCTTACTTTTGATGAATTTTATCATTTCTACAGGACTTGCAAAATGCCTGGGGTGGGCAGAACCCCTGAAGGCTGCACAAATGATAAGGCAAAGCAGGGGTTAGCACTGCTGTCATCACTGGTGACAGTTTTTGTGTCACAGCTATGTAGAGTGGGGACACCCATCTGTAACACAGAGAAGGGCAGGAAGATACACCCTGGGCACCCATGGGCAGCAGAGGGGGATGGTGGGTGGCCAGTGCAGAGAGCAGGGAGCCATGGAAACAGATGCCGGCTGTCATTCCCATCTTTCTGGTGGAGAAACCCATATGGGAAGAGAACAAGAGGTGAATGAGGCCACAGAAGGAGGAGGCTGTGGCCTCATTAATTTCCTGTTATTTCCAGGTCCTCCTGGCTCCTACAGTCTGTGCTGAATCTGAGAGTATATCCTCAATCAGCCCTGGAGCAGAGCAGGGGCACCTGTGGGTACCTGTTGATGCAATACCATTGAAAAGCACTCAGCAATGGAGGTGCAGAACTGCTGAACAAAGCTGGGATGCAGGACCATGCTAAACATCCAGTTTTTACACTCACAAGTGTTGCTTTCCAGTTCAAAGGGTTGAAAAGAAGAGCTGTGATTAGTCCTACTTCTGGGTGTCTTGTTGTGCAGTGGGGACCTGGAATTGCATCCATGCTTGGCCTAGAGAGTTTGGGGTGCAGATGTGTAGAAATTGGATTTGGGACAGGGGAATAAGTCAAGTTTTAAGATGGTATAATTGGGAAAGAACATGTCCCAGTACCTTTTTTTTTTTTATGCGTCAAAAGACATCACTTATTTATTGTATGAATTAGTGTTGAAAGTTCTCCCCTGAATATTTTCCCAGGGCCTTCTGGGAAATAACAAACATGGATTCATTGCCAGCTCACTACTGCTGCTGCCTTGAGCAGGGCTTCCAATTCCATCTACACACATTTTTCCTTTTAGCTTTTCTGTCTCTTGAATCCAATACTGAGTGTCTGAAATGATCTGAAAGTCAAGCATGTGAGCGAGCCTCAAATATGCAACTCCAGATATTCAGTTTTAGCTGCCAACGTTGGTGTTGGAATGAGATACAATGTGAATTGTACATTGCTTTCTATTTGCAGGCATGTGGGAACAACATAATATCATATATAATTGAGCTGCATAGCGGCAAAAGTCTAGTTTCAGAACACTTTCATATTGCAACAGCTTGAAACCAAAGTCACAGTGATTTGTTTCATCTTACTTTGTACCATATTTAAATAGCTGGACTAGTGTTGTATTGGCCCATAGTCTGATTTTACTGGCTTTATTTTCATTGGAGTAGCTCTCCTTCCTTTAAAGAAGCAATTTTTTTTTATCTGTTTATGCCAATTTTCAGCACTATAAGAGCAGACCTTTTTCAGAAAAATTGTTATTTTTAAAAAAATCACTTTGATAAGCATGAATTCTACAGAGCAACAGTGTGGTAATTTTTGACCTCAGATCTGTTAATTGTCCATATTTGAATAGCCATTTGTCTGATTTATGCAGATAATTGCTGTTCTTTGTCTTGAACAAGTGGACCTTGATGTCAGAGGGAGTAAATACATCAGGTTTATTCTTCAGATCTTAAGTAATAAAAAGAGAGTAAAAGATAAATACTTTTTAAACTGCAAAAGTTGAACACTATTCAAAGAGCTGACATTTTTAACACTTGATCATTAAATTTAGTCTGGAAGTTTTGGTATTTTCACATTATAGAAAATGACATAAATTTTGTGGTGGACTGAATGTGCCCTTGTAGATTATGTTCAATGGATCTACAGATCCTGCTTTGAACTCGGCATGGTAAAAGATGGCACCTAATAAAATTAATTTCTGATATACCTTGCCAAATCTTAAATCCTACAGATGTTTTCTCAGCCAGAATGTAAAGTGTGTTTAAGATAGATTTAAGATATTAATTTGTACAAATTCTTCCTCTTCTTTTTATTTCCTTAATTTTTTCCATGTATTTCTGAACACTGGACTACAGAAATGCTGAATCAGTCAAGGACAGTTTCTTATGGTTGTCTTGGTTTATTTTAATTGATCATGTTCCCAGCATAGCATCTTTCCTTTACTGTCACATAAAGCACATTAATTGGTGGCATTATTTTATCATTAGAAAGAATTTGGTATAAATTAAAGCTTAGGCTGATCCTCCATCCCAGTCGGAGCACCAGGGCTGTTTGAAACAGAAGAACATTCCCATTGTGCCTCCCAACAGTCAAAGGCACCATGCTGTCCTGTCCTCTAGGTACAAGCTCTCCTTCCATCCTTCTGCCTTTTACAGACTTATGAATACAATGGGAGCTGCCACTAGTGAAAAAGAACATAAATAACTCTATGTTCCTCCCTGCAACAGGGGCTGCTCCCCCAGAACCCCCAGTTCTTGGTATTAGGTGGCGTAGAAAAGATGATTAGCTTTCACTGTGAAAAAACCCCAAAAGCTTTCTGGCACTAGTTTACAGAAAGGAGAGCTCAGAAGAAACTCTGCAGGCATAAAATCTAGAAGGCCAATGGCAGGGCTAGCTGAAGACCTTCTCTCAGGAGAGAGATTTTGAAACTTCCTGGGCAATCTAGACTAGTGGTTTAGTATCCTTAACATCAGTAATGTCACTAAGAACTATCTGTGTTGGTTGACACTTTTTTTTGTTTGGGAGTTGTATTTTGAGGTTTGCTTGAGATCTCAGATTTTATCACCTGAATGCTTCTGTGTTTTGAGAAGATGTGCATAAAGAAGAAACACCACTTAAATAATCCAAATTTATTCAAGAATCCTAAACCACTTCTATTTGTGCCTGACTCCTATGTCCTCAGCACTGAGCACTGGCAGCAGCAGGATTCCTGTGTCCCAGAACTGTGTCTTTCAGTTTGTAAAGCAGAGAATTTGCCTTCAGAACCAGGGAGAACACTCAGCTTGAACTTGGTTTTTTAGCTACAAAAATAAATTCCTGTCATCAAAATATTGAAAACTCTGCAACATTTACTTCTTTTTAGAGATTCTTGGTTTTGGCTTCCAGTTAAGTAGAGATTTACACCAGATTACTCACTACACAGGTCTTACATTTAATTTGATTGTCACTGACCCCTGTGGAGCAATTAATTGAAAATGTGATTGTTCCCATGACTGAAAAACTGGAATTTTTTGTTTGTTTGTTTTTTGTTAGTAAAAGGGTCAGTTCATTCCACTAGTAAAGAAGTTTGGCATTTTGTTTTTATTTTTGTACCTTTTTAACAAATTCTGTATTAGTGTAGTTTGAAAAATTAGCAATTTCCTTTCATGGCTGCCCATCCAGCACCTTTTCTAAGAATTTAATTTGCACATTTAAAACAATGAAATAAAGACAGAAGGAACCCCCCCCTATTTTGTATTGGTGCTGGGAAGAAAAGCAGTAAGCTTGTTTACGTTGTTAACCCATCCTAAAATTGCATGTGTACAATTTTGAATGACAAGGTTGCCAGGAGCCAGCAACATCTGTCTATCCTATTTTTTTCTGCTCATCCAGCCATATATATGGAACAGGGGACACCACTGTGTCACTTTAGGCGAAATTCTGAACAGATGTGTGACCAGAACTTACAATATGCATGATGGTCATGGGAAATAAGAAGTTACAGTGGTCAGTGGCAGGACAAACATCTGGCTTATACCCTGGGCGTGCTATGACTTTTCTGTAGGTCTTTCCCACTTCACACACTGATCACTCCACTTTGTAGCATGAAGTTAAGAGTAAAGCAGAGGAGAGCTATAAAATTTGTTTGGCTAGTTGACTCTGAAACTACATTAAGTATATCATTATAAATCCCTGTTGATAGTGTGCTGTATTAGGGAAATTGAGGAGCAGGTCTTGTGTCCCGGTAGGATGCTGTGGATTTTCCAAGTGAGAAGGAAAATATCATTCAGCATTTAGCCTACAAAACCGGCACCCAAAACCAACTCATTTGATCTGGAGGGTGTTGTTAGGACATGGATGAAGAATGGAAGAATGTGGAGATGACACCACTGGGGTGACATTGCTGTTCCAGCCTCTCTGATTTAGTGTGGCAGCAGAAGCAGTTCCAAGATGCTCTGAGAAGGGCGGGATGGTCCGTGAGATCAGGTCGTCTGCTGAAGGTGAGGAGCAGGTCTACACACTGTGTGCCAGCTGCTGGTCCCACTTTGCAGATTAATCGACTACAAGGTTCATTTGAATTATTGATTATTTGGGCCAGAGACTAATGCAAATAGCTAATAATTAGGATATTTATTTATGCTGAGGTGACTTTGTCATAGGCCTGTTGTCCCATCCCTTCTCCCCTGTTTGATTATGTTAATGTGAAGAAAACTCAATACACAGATTTTAAAAGGCCTATACTTAGAAAATGAGGTTCAGTTTGTTTTGTGGGACTTCCTGCAAAATAAACTGTTTGTGACCGAGAAGCTGTAGATCAGTCCCAAAATTAGGAAATTATAAAGCTCAGTACTGAGGTTAACCAGTGCCTCAGGTGTTACAGACCAGTGTAATCTTACCAAAACAGAGCTGTAGAGAGCTGTACTGCATGAGGATTTGATTTAAATTTAGCTGGATATGAAATAAGCAAAAAACCCCCACATTTTTGTGCCTGCATATTGTTAATAGATCTGGGCAACATTTGTTGTTTTTTTCTTTCCAAGACTCCAGGCTTTGAATCATTGCAGTTTGGAGTCATAAACTGGGTAGCTAAGTTTTTTGTTTTTTGTTTTTTTGGTTTTTTGGTTTTTTGGGTTTTTTTTTTGTGTTGAATTTCCTGGCTATAACAAACTGAAAACAAAGGAAACATAATGATTTCCCCTCCAGGGATTCACATTTAGCAAAAATCAAAATCTTTTTCTATAATCATTATTAGGTACTGATGAGCACTTCAAACTGGTGTTTTCCTGCCAGACCCTAAAAGTGTAATAGTGCTGAATACATAAAATTTACATGTAATTCAGTAAAGTCTATTCTAAAGTGGTACTTGAGGACAGCTTTGATGACTATGGGTTGGCTGCTGGCTAAACTGCACACGCAGTTTAGAGTAGGAAGATCCTTTTCATTGATTGCCATTTATCTTAGCTGGATAACACAGTCAGGGATGTTTGACAGATGGAGTGTGTGTCTGAGAATTTATTTCAAATCTTTATTTACCAATGTTAAATTTTGGAACAATTATTGTGAGGCTCTAGCATTTGGATTTCAGACACTATGAATGTAAACTGATGAGACACATGTTGTCTTTTCTAGAAAAATAAAATCATTTTGGGGGGGGAATTTCAAGAAAATTACACAGAACAAACCAATGTGCACTGCATATGTAATGTCTGCTAATTATATCTTGTCAAATGCTCAACTTTTTTCTCTTTTATTCTTTAGAAATGTGATAATAGTCCCTTTTCCCTTGTAGTTAATTATAAATTTCAGGAAGAATTAAGTCGGTTGAATTTCTTCTTTCCTTCTTCCCCCTCCCTTGGTCTCTATGGCAGCAGCAGGAATGGAAGGGAATTACTTTGATCTCCATTTCTGGGTGACACTTCGTTTCTTCTGAGCACTGACCTTGTTTAGTGCAACTGAAATTTTCAACAGACTTCATTAGATTATAATTTGGTGATTTTAGAGAGATGTCTTTATTGAGACTGGTTATGAGCTATGAAAGGAGAAGGGTGATTTTTTTTTTCCATAAATCTATGAATAGCTCTATAAACTGAGAGCAGAAAATGTTCAATTAACAGCTCAGGCAGATATGGCTGGGGCTCAATACTGCTCAGCAGTGGAGAGCTGCAGAGGTGAGGCAAGGTGGAAGACACTGAGCAAGAAAAAGGAAACAAGAGAGCTTGATGCTGCCTCATTAATAGTGCTGCTTAATGATAGCAGAGCTATACATCCTTAGCAGGTACTTTTTCTGATATTTGGAGGACCTGGGTGAAGGTGGGAAGATAATTTCCCAGTGCCAAGGTGATCTGCATTTTTATGCATTTCACATAGCTGGAAAAGCAGAAAAGATCTGTCTTGTGGCTCTTATTCTCAACATAAACATATATTTCTTTTCTGTGTTAATCTGTTTGATACTACTGTGCAAATTTCTTTCTGTGTCTGTTCACCTGATGCAAGACTTCTGGAAAAGGAGAAGATACGTGCAGTCAAGGAGAACGGAATGGTTATTTATGAGTGAATCATTAGGCCAGGAGTATGGCCTGGTATGTTATTATATTTTGCTTAGTCTGAGACCTCTAGTTGAGGTCTACAATTTTCATTTCTCCAGAGCATCAGAGATTTGCAAGGATTTCTAGGAGTAGGTGAGAATGCTCCACTGGGATTGACTTCAGTCAATGCTTTCGTTACTGGAGACCTCACTCAAGGACTTGTATTTAATTTCTTGTATTTGTATTCCTGTCCATTTCAGTGGATATAAATGGAATATAACCTGTGACTTCTTTTGACTTTCATCAGCAATATCTTCTCTGAGAAAGAATATCAAGTCAGATCTTAGAGAGTGCTGTAGCTCAATGAGCCCTGAACCTTTATATTCCTAAATGTCCTCTCTGGATTTTGTTCCATCTTCCTGCAGAGCTAAGATCTGCCCCTGAATGTGTCTCCAGACAGAATCATGTTAATATTTAGCCATCCAAATTTGGTATTGATATTTTATGGATGTAAAAATCTCTCCCTGCCTATGAGAAAGTGGCAATAAGATATACCTACTTGCTCCTGAAGTCACTCCACACAAAAGAGGAGGTCTTCCTTGAAATCTTACCCAGAGCTTGCTGAGGTGCAGTTGCATCTCCATCCCCTGAAACCTCCCTTGTGCAGTGCTACAAAGCTCTCACTTTCCAGTTCAATATTCAACGTGCAGTTATTTCCCTCTGCAGTATTGCTGTGGGCACTGATGTGCTACCACTCTGCACTGTGTTAATGCATTTCCAAATACATTATACTGATGTTTCTAAATAGTGCTGGTAGCAGTCAGTTATTTTAACACCTCACTGAGAAAAGCATGTAAGAAAGAAGCTTGCTTAAGGGTTGCTTGCTAGGAAGGCAGGTGTTGTGCATGGACTCTGAAGGGCTTGCAACCTTGTTTTTTGTTTCCTGAGACTAGTGCCTTTCTGTCTGCTGGTTACCCATGGGATCTGCATTTCTGGAGGTTTGATGAACCTATAGATTTGGGAATTACATGTGTCAGGGCCTCCAGAGAAGAAACTCCACTGTCTCTAGCTGAATGTGGGGGTAGCATCTCTATCTGACTTTGGTCATCACTTCATTGCTTCCTGACTATTGCTGTGCAATTCATCAAGCGTTTGAAGCATCAACCCAAAAAAAGAGCTGTGAATGATGCTGAATTCAGCAATGAGAATGAAATTATTCTTTTGTGTCCCAAGGTGTCTTTATACAAAAATTACACAAACTGAAGATCTTACTGGTATTTTGAAGGCTTTGATTTCATTAAGCTGTGGTAAATTCTCTGCCTGGATGCCTTTGACTGTCACTGTATTAAAGCTGTCTCAAGGGTGAAACAGTGCAGGAGGCTGAGTATCCTCAAAGAAAGGGAGTAAAGCAAGATTCTGGAAATCACTCATTCATAAGCTATAGAGATACAGCCCTTCTCTTTCCATTTAAGATGGAGAAAACTTTTATTGGAACATATTGTCCCAAACAGCAGGGCAAGGTATATTTGCATACCACTATTAGCAAACATGAAAAACAAACTAGAGGTGCTTCTGTCCTCCCTTGAAGGCTGTCTGAAGAAAGGTGATTTTAAACTATGCATTTTCATCACTTTTGAGATTTTTACCTTTTCACTGTAGGGGTGGGCCAAGGTCTGTAGTCTTTTTGCTTACCAAACTCCTAAGCTGAGGAAAATGTTAGCAGTAATAATCAAATCGAATTAATTCCTTCTACAGCCTGTAAATATTTGCCAATGAATTTATTCCCATACTTATTTGTATTGCCTATGCCTCCAGAATACTTTATGTAGTGTTGACTTTTTGGCTATTTTTTTTTTTTAATTGGCTTCTCCAAATGTGACATGTTGGAGTTTTTGGCTATTAAAGAACCCTGAGCATTTAGAAAGAAATATGTTGCCAGCAGCAGATATATAACCCTATATCTAAGACTTGTTTTAACTGGGTGAGGGTCTAAGGTGTGAAAGGTGTGTGGAAAGCATTGGTTTTTACACAAGGCAAAAAGAAGTGATCATTCAAATAAGAAATAAGCTGTGATTTTTCATAAAGAATCCAACTTCAAATCCCCAAAAAGCTGTAGAAGAAGTGTTCAGTCCTTGCCCTTGAACTACATGCATTTCTCAGACAGTTCCAGTGCGATGTCATGTTAGTCGCACAGTAATTCAAATATCCAGCTGTGAAAGGCCAAACACTGCAGGTCACCCTACATCCCAGAGGAACAACCAGCCTAGCTCTTGCCCTGAAAAATTGGGAACTCTGTTGAACTGCTGCCTCTGAGCAATTCCCAGTTACTGCTGTCTCTTTGACCTTTGAATATGCACAAGTGCCAGGGGATTCTAGGCCTTGGGACACTTTAGGTATGAATCTTAACGACAAGACTACTTGAAGAGAATAAGCCCTTCCTGCTATGAGATTTGGAGGTTTTGTTTTGCAAAAGTATTCTCTTAAAAATGGGATGAGTCTTGTTGAGGAGTCCCCTGACAGAGTTATACATAGTTTCCTCTGTAAGATCAGGCTTTTCAATCAGAAAACTGTTTTCAGTCCAAAGCACATTATTAATTTCCTTGGCTTTAACATGCCTTGAAATAAAGAACAAAAGTACACAATTATTAAAGTAAAAAATAATTACTGGTGTTTCGTACCATCTTTTTAATCAGAATTTATTTATAATTTTATTATTTTGATAGGATTACATAGTTTGTTGTTGCATTCATCCCTTCCCTACAGGAGATAACACACAGCAGGGTTCTGGTGCCTTTATAGCTGTGACTTTTCAAATCCTTTTAAACAGGACTTTCTAAACTTTCATCTAAAAATACAATGATTCTTGCTTGCTTGCTGTTTTTCTGAATAATTCCTAAAGTTGTCTAATTAAAAATGTAAAAGATAACCAGTTTTAAGTTTTGGAGAATACAAAGCTTAATCTGATATCCACGTATTTTTCTTTTTTTTTTTTTTTTTTTTTTTTACTTGTAGAAGTAGTACTGCACTGCTTTACAAATGTTAACTTTTTGTAGATAAAGAACAAAGCACTAGTAGTTCTTAAATTAGACTCAAAACTGAAAATCATGTGAAATCTAATCATTAGTGTTTGCAGAGGTTTCTCTCCTTTACTCTCAGCATAGGGAAAAGTGTAATGTAGTTGCTTGTGATATATCTGGCTTAAATGAAAATAAAAAGAGAGAAGCTTTTTTTTTTTCCATACTACTTCCAGTTTCAGGAAAATGCCTGGTTACAAGAGTCCTCCAATTCAGGGAGATAAATAGTAATTTGATTCTTATGTGAAATGCTGAGAGTAATGGTGACAGACACCAGAATTTATTCTGGATTTTTCTTCAGGGATTCTGACCCAATCTGCTGTGCAATTCATTCTGATGGGCTCCAAACCTTGGCCGAAATGTAATTGAATCACAGCAAATGCAAGGGAAATTACAGGAAGATCAGCCTGAAGGCCTGATGGTTGCATCTTGCACTGCCATGTGGAACATTAGACTTTAAATTAACCCCTCGCTTTTTTTGTTCTGCGAAGTTTCAGGGAACTGCAGGAGTCTTGGGTACTTGCTCATGTTCTCCAGGGACTAATCTGGGGAGCAAGCAAAGCATTCTGCTCAGAAAAGAAACATGCCCTTAAAATTTGGGTCATACTTACTCTTCCTAGAAAATAGCCCTGATGGGTGTTTCAGGCTGCATCTATCACTGAGGTTCAAAGAGGACATCATGGAAAAAATGCAGCCTGTCATGAAATGGGGGAGCAAAACAAATCTCTACCTGCTGACTAACGCTCTGCTGTTCTCTGAATGCTCCAGTGTGGAGGGAAGGCAGATGGCTCATGCTTGGGGTTGAGAGCTGGATATATTTCCATCCACATAACCGAGAACTTCAATGCAAATTGATAGACAGCTCAGGAGGCCTTTTTGGTCCTGCAAGCTGCAGATTGTTCTTCCTACATGACAGTGGAAAATGACTTTGTGAGGTGTGATGACTACGAGCAGACTCCTAGATGCTCCCTATGGAATCGAGCCCATTGTGCCTAGTGATTGCAGCACGTACTGTGTTGTGTATAATGCCCTTTTCACTTATTTGCAGCAGAGCCATGGCAGATGCCCATCTCACAAATGCTCAGTCGAAACACCTGCCTGGATACCCATTCAGCACTCTACCGTAAGTTTGAGCCTTTTAATACAAAGATTTGAGGGACTGAATGGTAAGTCTGTGCTTGGAGCAGCCCAGGGCGGGTAAAGTTTCCATAATTAATGCTTTTGAGAAAAACAGTAATGAGTCCTAAGCCTAGACCAAGCTCCGTGGGAAACCTGAACTGTTGATGTGTTGGTTAGTGGCTTAGCAGTGCTTCTCCAGAAGTTCAGACTCTTCAGAAATTTAATGCATTCAGCTTGGAGCAGTGGGGGTCAGTGAAAAGCGTGGTGTAAGGGTGAGGATGGAGTCCAGCTTAGGGAGTGTGGAGTTACTGTTGATTTCTGTAACTGGGCCCCAGCTGAGTGTAGTGACTGGGAGCTGTCCAGATCTGGGGGGTGATGCAGGGAAGGGGAGATGCATCTTTCCTTTTTGACATTCTCACGGAAGAAAGACTGACGATTCCAAGTGCTTTATAGACTATTAAGTAGGAAAATTCTCCCAGTATAGGTAACAATATAGCTTTTGAGATGATGGATAATGAGTGAAACTTGGTCTGCTGAGTTTATAGGAAATTTCTGCTGTAAATGCTTTCCTCCTGCAAATTAGATGACTTCAGTGAGATTTGCTTTTGAGTATCAAAGACACAGTAATATTTGAGGAGGAAAGTTGACATTGCATTGATTTATATCTTGTCTGAGCATGCATTGTAGATAGAGACAAATCTTTGGGTGCTGGAAGTTAGAGGACTGGCTAATAAAGCTGTGATGATTTATTGCACCTCAGGAGTTGGCAAAATTTCATTGACATTTTCATTGGCTCTGGACCCCAGCATGATGTTGGTCCACAGCTATCAACTTGTCACCTTTTATGAGTAGATGAATGAGAAACAAATTCGAGTTGGTACTCTCCTTCAGTCTCTTACTAATCTTTCAAGTGATTGTGAGCTCTGGGGTTTTGGTTGTCTTTATATTAAGTTGAAATTGTTTATATTATTGTTTATCTATATGATGATACCCACTTAAAAATATCAATTGAACAGTTGAGCTGCCCCGTTTTTTACCAGGTGAGGATATAGGCCAGTAATTTTGTAGTAACTCGTTTTAATTATTAGTTTCCATTCTCAAAGAATTTGGATTGACCTTGTGGTGTGGATTATGTTGTTTTGTGTTTATATTGAGAGGGCTGCAGCATGAGCACAAGTATGGTAGTGTGGTGTTTTGAGAGCTGGAGCTGTGCTGGACATTTGTAACAAGTCAAGAGCGGTTGCACTCAATGCAACACCATGACCTGACTTTTTACACAGTGGCTTTAAATACCTTGGGCATTTTTTAGGATACTTATTTCTTAAACCATAAAAAATAAAAACATTTATCTTGAGTAGTCTTTGCCTGTCTCTGTTTAGATATCTGTGCATGCATGGCTAATATATCGTCACAAAAAATGGTAAACTGAGGATTGAAATTTGTTGTCTTGATAAGCATGAGAAATTGTCTAAGATCAGAATAACTTGAAGTGTTATCATTTTTAAACTGCTAGAGTGGAAACTGGTTCTGGGACCAATACTAGTTAGTACCTTAATCAACAACATAGACAGTGGGATTGAGTGTACCTCCAGCAAATTTGCAGATAACACCAAGCTGAATGGTGGAGTTGTTATGGTGGAGGGAGGAGATGCTCTCCAAAGGGACTTGTCACAGGCTGGAGACATGTGCCTATGTGAACCTCATTAAGTTTAACAAGGCTAAGTGCAAGGTGCTGCACCTGGGTCAAGATCATCACCAGTGTTGGCACATTCTGTGAGATGTGAGATAAACGAATTGAGAGCAGCCCTGAGGAGAAGGAATTGAGGGTACTGGTGGGTAAAAAACTGGGCATGAACTGGCAATGTGCACTCTCATCCCAGAAAGCCAGTTGTATCCTGGGCTGCATCCAAAGCAGCGTAGGCAGCATGGTGAGGGAAGGCATTCTTCTCCTCAGCTCTGTTCTGGTGGGACCCCACCTGGAGTGTTGTGTCCAGCTCGGGAATCCCAGCATAAGAAGGGTGTGAACCTGTTAGAGCAGGTCTAGAGGGGGCCAAGGAAATGGTCAGAAGGCTGGACCAGCTCTTCAGTGAAGACAGGCTGAGAGAGCTGGATCTGTTCACCCTGGAGAAGAGAGGGCTCCAGGGAGCCCTTATTGTGGCCTTTCCCCATTTAAGGGGGGCTTCCCCATTTGAGGTAGATGGGGACAAACTTTTTAATAGGATCTTTAACAACAGGACAAGGGGTCACGTTTTTAAGCTGAAGGAGGGTATAGAGTTAGATTGAACATAAATAAGGAATTCTTTACTATGAGGTTGGTGAGACACTAAAACAGGTTGCCCAGAGAAGCTGTGAATGCTTCATGCCTGGAAGTGCTCAAGATTAGACTGGATGAGACTTTGGGCAACCTGCTCTTAGTGAAAGGCGTTCCTGTCCGTGGGTGGGAACTAGATGTCTTTTAAGGTCTTTTCTAACCCAGACAATTCTGAGTCCGTGAGAAAAAAATAAAACCCCAACTTGCTATTAGAATATGTTTCAACCATTCACTTGGTTGCTATTTTTTTGATTCTAGAGTACAACATGTGGTCCTTGAGGTAATTGCCTACTTGAAGCTTGTTATTATCTATATTTTTACTTGATTATAGAAGCTGAATGGAGTGAAGGCAAATAAGTTGTAATTCCCAAGTACCTTCTGCTTTTTTTTATCAAACAAATGCAGCCAAACAGATTTTTCTGTCTGTCTTATCTGTATCAGATATTTATAGGCACATTTTACTATACTTGAGTAGACTTATTTTCCTGGGAGACTAATGCAGACAGTTGGAGAAAATTAAATCAGACAGAAATTAACTTCTAAGTAGTCGATATCTTTTTTCAACAGTGTTTTTTTATCTGACTTGCCTTTATCACAGAAAAATATCTGTGAAACATCAGCATTTTGATAGAAAGCTGATGAATGAAATGAAAACTTCTAGCAGCACATCTAAGCATATTGCCTCCTATAAAAGCCTTATAGGGAAAAAAAGAAAAGCAGACATCTGGCCAGTTGTGACAACTCTATGAGCATGTGACTGCATGTGTTTGGATGTCTCTCAACAGTGATAGAGGGAAAAGTATCGAACAACGAAGGAAAAACAAACTGCTAGAAAAGGTATCCTCTTTCATCAATTGTGCTGTCTGTGTCACTGAGGATGGCATGTGTCTGGGATCTGTTTTTCAGCATTTTTTATAAAAAGCACTGTGTCCTCTCTTGGGAGTGCCTTTTGCATCTAATGCAAGAACCAGGAGATCTGGCAGCATTGCTGTTATGTAACAGTCTGATTTTTGCCATCCCTAATTTACCATCCTGTTTGAATTTGTTGATGATTCTTGTAGTTAAGATTTTCAATTCTGTTTGGCAACTCACCATCTGCAAAGGAGGCTATAAGTGAGTACTGCCCTTCTGTGTCTTCACAATGTCCTTAATTAGATTAATTTTAAGTCTGAGAATTTTAATCAAGAGAATTACCTAAGGGTGGCTTTGTCTGCACTTGCACTTTTAGTCATGTCTTCCAGAGGATTTGTAGTGTTTGATTATAAAATACTCCAAAAGGAGTTCACTGTACTGCTCTCTGTCATACTAAAGCTCCCTATCGCTGCGGCTGCTTGCTAGCTAGATCCATTATGTAAAGTGAAGTGTCAGAAGCTGCACCTGTGTTGCAAAAACATTTGGGGTTGTCTTTCCTTCTAGCCCACTTGACAGCTTTTCTTGAGCTTGGCATTCGCCACAAGCATTCACCTTAGATCACCCTGCAGCATTAATAGGATCCCTCTGCTTTTCCCTGCTGCATTCTCAGGAGAGCTCTTTGGTCCACTGTTCTAGTCCATGAAAAAAATCCCTTTTGGGCATCATCTGCCATGGAGAAGCAGCAAGAAGGAACAGTAGAAGGGGTGTGGGTACAAAAGGTCAAGGATCTGGCACATACCTTAAGCAGAGCCTCATACAGCATCAGCCATCCCCTCAATGTGAAGAGGGGGACAGTGACTTTAAGGGAAGGTGAACCTAAGGAAGGTCCTTGCACAGTAAATGCAGCAACTGTACCTGCTGCCATAGCTCACAGGCTGCAGATTTACATAGGTGCTACATTCTGCAGAAATCTAGTGAAGGTTTTGGATGCCAGGCTGCTCTGCAGCTGAACTCGCAGTCTTTCTGGCCCTCGATTTGCCTATACACATAGCACAAGGAGAGCAAGTATCACTCTTCTTTTAGCCTGCATATGTTCTTGCTGTATTTACATGGGATAGATCTGTGTGCAGAGGATATAGCCACTCCTGTTTTTTCTTTTCCTGGTTTATTTGGAACACTGGAGGAACAGGAATGCACTAATGCCCTGCACAATTCTGAATTTGGCCTGCTTGATTGGAGGGTTAACCCGTAAACATTCCTGGTTTAAGCGAATAAAGGGTTTTGTATTGAGATTCACTTCACAGGAGTTGTTTTGAAGAAATTCATACTTTTGGAAGATGGCTTGGAGGATGCAAGTCAGTTTTGGAAGTTGTGCTCTATGTAAAGAATATTCTGACATGATAGGGAGCCAAGCAGAAACATATTGAAACATGCATATTCAGATTTGATCTAGGGCTATGGGCCTGGAAGAATTGTTTCTGAAATCAGTCTTGCTTTTGTTAAACACAAAACAAGTAAAAATCTCTGGCAGGAGTCAGCTCTTTCCTGGGACTAGCATTGTGCCTCCTAACGGTGTCTCATCCCCTCTCCTGTCTAGATGTGCTCTATAAAATAAATGGATTGCTCTGCACTCCAAGAAATGCATTTTGCAGGGTCTCTCTAAGCTTTAAGTCTTTTTCTGTTAAACCCTTGTTGGCTAATAAATTTCACTCACAATCCAGGTGGTGGTGA
The DNA here is from genome assembly GCA_024734555.1 of Trochalopteron elliotii. Classification (NCBI taxonomy): domain Eukaryota; kingdom Metazoa; phylum Chordata; class Aves; order Passeriformes; family Leiothrichidae; genus Trochalopteron; species Trochalopteron elliotii. Next base: position 2,667,091 of record JANPWX010000175.1, read on the forward strand.
ATTTTTTTTGTGGCTAAAGTGAAATATTTGAGAACAGAGCTATTAATACAGTGCTGCTTCTGTCTTTCACCTCAGTGCTGGTGGCAATGGAAAATTCTGAGTGCTAAACCCCAGCTTTTTAAAGGAGGTATTAAAGTGATGCCATGCATATTTCTGCTAGGTGTCTATATTCCTGCAGATCTTCTTCATTCCTAAGTCTCCTGTACCCCTCCTTTCCCAGTGCTCAGTGCAGTTTATTGTCCACGTCTTTAAAAGGCCCTGTTAAAAAAGTCTGTCTGTACCCTGCAATGCTGAGTCCATCACCAACTGCCAGCTATGAAGCTGCTTTGTAAAACAGCCACTTAAATCCCCCTTCCCCTTGGATAGCTCTGTGATGCTTCCTTCTTGTTTTCACCACCCCTCCCTAGCCTTCCCCGGGGGAAAACATGCTGTTCCTATTGTTGTTGGCAGTAGCTGGAGGTGCTGAAGAGTTTCTCCTGTAATCTGATTTACAGATTCTGTGGGGAAAATTCCAGCTAGACTAAGGTAGTGTTGGATTAGCAGCAAACCACAGCACATCCCAGCAGGGCATCAAATGCTTCATGCTTGGGTAGATAGAGGCATAGGCTACAGGGTATCTGTGAATAGAAGGGATTAGGTTTAGGAGAAAATTTTGAGAGAGATAAGGCAAAAGAAGCCATTTACTCCACTATTTTATCAAATTGTAGGGAAGGAGGAGGATAGAAGATTTCTTAAAATGACAATAGTCTTTTGCTAAAGAAATATATATACCCAGCTTATAACATACACGGTCCTTTGTCCCATTGCAGTTCCCAGTGAAACTAGGGAAGGGGTTTCAAAATTGTAAAATAAGCTCAAAAACCCCAAAGTTGATAATACATTTAAAAATTTCTATGAGAAACATTAAGCTGTTCAAAACCATTATCTGCAGACTGACCCACATAGCTGCTTGACATCATCATCAGGAAACATTTTGCATGAGTTATTTACAATGAGTAATCTCATTAAGCACACATTATGTATGGGATATTTGCTGTCTTTATTGCTTTCTTTGTTTTATGGAAAGCAGCAGGATGTTTCTGCAGCAGTCCCAGTCACAGAAGTGTAGCAGTGCATAAGTCTTAGAGCAAAACATTTCTAACTTGGTTATAGAAATTTTGTTTAAGCTGAAACCTAGTATTGATCTATATGAGAGCAATTACTTAGAGGTACTTTTATGGAAAAAGTAAATATAGATTTAACTACTTAAAATCATCTCAGCTCATGAGGTTTATGAGCAAAAAAATTTAAATGACACTTAATTCTCTTCTGGACACTATTTTGAAATTCTGTTTTAAGTGCTCATTTAGCCAGGCAACATTTTGACAGTGTTACTAAAGTTTAAAACCAATGTGCACATCCAATTTCTACAGTATTTATTATTTATTATTCCCAGAGGGAAAGCACTGTTGGAGTACAGTTTTTGTGATAGGCTATACTTAGCTTGGGGGTTATATACCAGGGATATTGCAACTCAAAAGCCACACTCTCCTGACATGGGAAATTCCATGCTGAGGTCAAACACGAGTGAGTCAAACATTCTGGGCTTGTGGCAATATACACAAAACCAGAGTTAGCTCTGCTCTTTATTTACAACCTGCAATAACCAGGAAATACGGCCATTATGACTGCTTAGATGTGTTTCTAGTCCCTAGTAAAGTCAGCAAATTAGTTTTCATTATTTTTCTCTTATATGTGCTGCAGTGTAAAATGACCAGTGATCCAGTAATTTTTTTTAGGAAACCATAGAAGTTGACCATTTAACTTAGAAAAGTATATGTGTATGCAGCCAACAGGTGAAGGGGAGCTCAACTGGAAGAGTAGGACTTCTACTTAGAAGTCAGTGACTCCTGTCCTGGTATCTAATTATGTGTTAGCCAGCAGCCTCACTTTGCCTCATGCTGTAGTAAATCTATAGAAGAAACTTCTGGGGGAAGGAGTTGTGGCAGAAAAAAGATAGAAACTGTGCCTTGCTCAGCAGTATATGATAGTGATGCTGACAGTGAAATTCACCTGTCCAGATTTATGTCATTGGAGGGCTATAAACACTTTTGAGGGACAGTTGGTATGGATGGATTGGGTTATGGAAGGCTGTGTTTCTCTTGACTAATGGTATAGGAGCCCTGGGCAGCCAGCTCTGACACAGTGTCTGAACTGTAGATGTATCCCATGGTTTTCTCAGGGTTGCCTGAGTCTGTGCAGTAAAGTGTTGATGTTCAACAGACATACAGGTATGAGACTTTTCTTCTTGGTACTCCAAACACATATTTCATTGTAGTTATCCCTTTGAAACTATAGAATCATTAACTTTGGAAAAGACCTCTAAGATTATGGAGTCCCACCATTAACCTGGCACTGCTCGCCACTAAACTAAGCCACCAAGTGCCATATCCATGTGCCTTTTGAGCAGTTTCAAGAGTGGTGATTCCACCACTTCCCCTGGGCAGCTTGTTCCAATGACTGACCATCTTTTCAGTTAATAATTTTTTTCTACTATCTGGACTAAACCTCCCAAGGTGCAGCTTGTGTCCATTCCCTCTCATTCTGTCGTTTGTTACTCAGGGGAAGAGGTTGACCTCCACCTGGCTACAACCTCATTTCAGGCAGTTGTAGAGAATAAGAAAGTCCCAGCTCGGCATCTTTTTCTCCAAGCAAAACACCCCTGACTTCCTCAGCTGTTCATCATAACTTGTGCTCCAGACTCTTCCCCAGCTCTGTTGCCCTTCTCTAGATCCATTCCAGCCCCTCAATGTCTTTCTTGTACTGAGGGGCCCAAAACTGAACACAGGATTTGAGGTGTGGCCTCACCAGTGCCAAGTAAAGGGGGACAATCACTGCCCTGGTCCTGCTGGCCATTGATGGTCTAGGCCCGGATTCCATTGGACTTCTTGGCCGCCTGGGCACTCTGCTGTCTTATGTTCAGCTGCTGTTGACCAGCAGGCCCAGATGCTTTTCTGCTGGGCAGTTTTCTGGCTGTTCTGTCCCACGCATCTAGCTCTGCCTGGGGTCTTTGTGATGGGGGCAGGACCCAGCACCTGGCCTTGTTGAACCTCATACAATTGGCCTCAGTCCATCAATCCAGCCTGTCTGGATCCCTCTGCAGAGCCTTACTACCATCAATAGACAGGCAGAGCTGCTACTGACTTCCAGGCAAAATGCAAATGAAAACAGGATTGGATCTGGGCACAGCCCAAGCTGTGTAGAAGTATTACAACATCTTACAGAATCTGGTATTATGCATAATGCCTTTTTCCTTAATACCTTGAAAAAAATCTGTTTAACCATAATAGATCGTATGTTTTAGTGTCATTTTCATTGGTACTTTTAGATTGCAAGTCCTATTTTTCATTTAGTACATACATACTGTATAATGTCATTTGCACTTAAAGGGCTCTGGGAACATAGAAGTCTCTCTTTATCACATAAATGACTATAAACAGCCATCTTAGCAAATGTTTTCTGCAAAGATTTATTCCTGGAAAGTTCTGAATGTCTCTTGTGAAGTGCTTGAGGGTCCTCCCTTTGACCCTGTTGGTATCACTCATATGCCACTCTAAATAAGCATGGGAATCCTGCCCTGGGACTGGGACAGCTTATATATCAGGGAGGTGTTGCACAGGCATCTCACAAGAAATGAATATAAAAAGCTTCTTTGAATGCTGATAGAAATTACTCTTCCCTGCAGAGTACTCATTTCTCTGCTGTTTGAGGCCTTTCTTTTTTTCAGTTGTGAACAAATGCAAATTAGGATTTGTTTGCTTTATTTGTTTGTTCTGGGCTCTCTAAGGAAGCAGGGAATATAAATTTCCTGTAAAACATATAATTGATAAGCTGTTACATGTCAGAGGAAGGCTGTGAATTATGGGTCTAAATGTACTCTGTTTTCAGGGGTTTGAAAACCAGAGCTTCAATTATCCATGCAAACAGATCTGAATTCTATCATCCCTTCCTGGGATTTGAACTTTGCCAAAACCCAAAGGCGCTCAGCCCTGTTTGTTGATGGCCCTTGGAGCTTCTGTATCCATCTCTCTGGGTCAGTGACCCTGCATGAATTTTTCTTGGTGGACATCTGCCTTTTTTGCATCAAGACTCACCATCTTTTGTGAAGCCACAGGGATAAATATTTGCTTGAAGTGTTTAGCATTAAGTACAAATTCAGATGCATCCTGTCAGTCACTCCAACAGTACCTATTCCTATAATCCACAGTAGGGCCATCTCTCCTACCTTGGATGCTTCACTGTATTTCCTCAGTGTCTGAGCATCTCAGCATGTTAATTTGTTTTCACAGGATCCTTGTGAAGAAGCTGGGAAGAGCTGTTATCCCCATTTTAAAAACAAAGGTGAGAAGCGGAGAGGTGGAGAATATGACTGCATTGTGTAGGGATACACCAAGCATATCAGCTCTAGAACGAGTGCTGCACTGAGGGTAATTAACCCAATTAACCCATAATAAAGTTAATAGTCCATGTGTGGTATCACATCTTTGTACTTTACTTTGCCATGCAACTGGTCAGCTCTTGAAAAAACCTTGGGACTTCATAACAAAGTGATGAATGACAGAACAGAATATTACTGTTCTGTAGAAAGGGAAAGGAACATTTGAAAAAAAATTCACCATCACAGGTATAACTTCAGAAGAGGGTTTTGCTACATCAGTTTGACAGCCTGGGCCCCTCCTTTGCTGGGTTAGTTTGTGAGCTGGGCTCTGTCTGAGGAGCAAGGGGCCAGTGACGGTGTGAAGAAGCTGTCAGGTCTGCAATCTGCTCCAATGTCACTGTCTTTGCTCAGAGCTGAGTTTCAGAGCAGCTTCATTTAGAGGCTGCACATTCTCTATTCCTCTGAATTGTTTATAATGTATGGTGGAAACATCTAAAATAGAAAGCTGTAGAATTAAAGAAAAAGCAAAACCACAGGAAAGTTGAAGCTTTTCCTCCCACAAGTATATACTATGCATATGTATTTTTAAACATAAGTTTTAGTATCTCCTTTTTCGTGCCTCTGGTGTCGGCTCCTGAGTTTACCCCAGTTATACTTATCTCTGCTGCATAAATAACTCTCTGTCCCTGTCTCTAGTTAATCTAAACCTGCAAGTATTCACTCCTGTTCTTTTTTGCTGTGCCACCTGCCTCTTAGTCTGACTGCTGTGTTACTCCCTTCTCTGCCACCAATCTCAGGTTTCCTGAGAGAAGCCTGGGTCTTGAAATATTTTGGGAATGGAAGGATGGGTGAGAGAGTGCTCTTCCATATTTTGGTGCTCTCTTTTCACCCACAGAATAGCTCTCACATTTTCTTCTTCCCTGCCATGTCCTTATTTCTGAGGTCCTTTTGGATATGCCTATATGGATAAACATTTACTATTTTTAAACTGCCTATCCTTGCAGAATGGGTAATCAGAAAAAGCCAGTCATGAGTGAAGAACAGTGATTTCTAACACTGGATAGCCACCTAAAAATGTTTCAATGTCATGACATTAGCAGAATGGCGATACTGGGTTGAAGGATGGGGGATAAACCTCAGGAGAGGGAACCCAGTCATCTGCTGTTACAGGGAACACAATCATGTAAAACCTCACTTGAGAATTTGGAAATTATTCACTGTCAGACACTTCTAACTTCTTCTGTCATCCTATGCTGGTCTCTGCTACTGGATGAATGTGTAAGATAAAGCTCATACCATGCTATTTAAAGATTGGTCTCAGTAAAAAAGTCAGGTGAATAACTCACCTGAGCATTTGCAGTCTGCCTGGACTTGCCCTGCTACTGTAAAACAGAACTGAGTGTGCTGATCTGTTGCATCTCTGCACAGTGGACCCTTTGATTGTAAGCTCAGCCCAGGTCTGCCTGCTAAAAAGCAAATTTAGTCATTTTTGGCAATAGCAGACTCAGTCACTTTAAATGGTTCATAAAACTTAAAACTGGCCACAGGAGAGAGAGCAAAAGCCCTAAAGGACCTCTGCACCTCGTAGCAGTCTGTGGTTGATGCTTAGAGATAAGGTATGGTAAGAGTACAGAGTAATATTTCCCTTGGAATATCTTTCCTGCTTACAGCAATCAGGAGTTTAATGGCTTCTTAAGTTTGAGGATACAGATGGGCATTACTTCTAGTAGACCAAAACTCCTTGAAATAAGAATTGGATGAGTGGAACAAAACTCTGCTATCAGATAAGTAAATCGAGATTTGCACCAATGGAACAGGGCAGGGTTTGGGTTCTCCCTCTTTCTCTCCCTTGATAGTAAAAGTGATTAAATCTTGGAAGTTTGAATCCTCTCCTGTATGATCTTTTAATAAAGAACTGGTTTGATAATAAAATCTTGGCATTTACTTTATCAGTTCTATAGTATAATAAAGAGGGTTTTACTTATCAGGTATATGCTTATCAGTTTTCTAGTGTAGTATATATTCTATTTCAATAATATCTGCTCAGCTATGCATTTTCTCCCCCTCACTATATGTGCATGAGGGGTGCCTTTAAAGATTTAAGGGGGCGATTTGAATAATGATTTCTTTTCAGCTATCCTTCATTAAATTCAAATCGCCATTAACTTTCTGCAACATCACTTCTATGGAAACTCAGCATCAACTAAAATAAAAAATGCCTTTGAGTAGATCTTTCAATTTTTTTTTCATTTATTTTCTATTGCTTTTGAGTATTATTTGTTCCATTTTGGCTGATACAAAATTTGGAAGCTCTTGTAAAGTTATTCACAGTATTTCTTTTCCATGTAATGGTAGTTCTTTGGATAAGACCTTTTGTTTCAGCAAAATCAGTGACAAAATTGATTTTGAAATGAAAGTAGAAAGGTGTCCTCAGTCTATCACCTCTGAAAATGAAAATCAAAATTTTAGGTGTGCTTAACTGCTGTTAAGCAGTGAAATCCAAGAAAATTGAGATTATTGAAGGGTCTGTTTCCTAAACCAATCTTGATGTCTTTATTCATACACATCTGATTATGTTACCACTTCCAAATGGTATTTTGGACGTGGGGGTTCAGTACTACTCTTTGGTTTTACTTTGTTTAGTAGTGACAATCTACAGAATCAGGACAGCTTTCTAGGTAGAGAGAGTTGTGTTCTGGTTCACAGGTAATTAACAGAATTGGCAGTTAATTTCTATGTCCTTGTTGCTGGTGAATTTACATAAAATGCAGAGCATCATTGTTGGTCTGAGGCAGAGTGGGATTGGGATAAAGGATCCAGGAATTATTCCAGAGGAACTTCTGAATTCTGGCTTGCTTTCAACGGACTGTAAGAAGAATGACCCTGTCTGCCCCTTGGCTTACACCAAGCTAGATAGACAAATACTTGCTGCTTTCCTTGAGATCTCAGATTTCTTTGAGATCTATTAGTGAGTACAGTACAGCATAACTGTGGTATGATTTCAAATTCCGTATGTAATTTTCCATGGTCAGTATTAAATGCTTTTTATATTGAAACAGAGAATGAAAGAAAAGTTATTGAAAAACACATATTTTATTAAAAAGGACTCAACATATTAATTTTTTTGGGGGGAGGGGGAGGGAAACAAGACAGGAGATGGGAAAAAAGCTCATTATTTTGAGAATTCTGTTTTTGGGTGCAAACACAAAACATTGGCATAATAGTATACTTTATAATTGAATTTTAGAAAAGAACAGCTTCAGAAATCTATGCATTATCGATGCAGGTTGAAACAATCAATGTTCAAGGTGGTTGGGAATTTTTTGCTTTAAAATAACTTGATTTAAAAGCATAGAAAAATAAATGCTAGGGTTTTTTAGGTTTTTTTTACAGTCTTTTATTCAGTTCTTACACTGCAGTCTTTATATCTTTGTTCTTGACTTACTTTTTCTGTTTATTGTTCACTGACTGAAGATACTGTCACACCTGCAGAAGCCTCAAGTTTAATTTGCTTTCTGAACAGGAGCCAGAAGACCCCAAATGCCATGAAATTGAAAAGGCTGGGGAATAACAAGCAGCACCTTGTTCCCACCTCTATTCCCTACCTAGGATGAGCTCCCATGAAACACCCTCTCAAACTGCCAGTCTATCAGACATGGATGCATCATGGGATTATGGATCCACATAAGCAGTTCAGTGACTGAAATGCATCTTGGATAAAATTTAAGTTTCCAAGTCCGAGTAGGCAGTTCATGAAGCCCATGTCCGTTCCCACCCCCCCCACTTTTCCCCTGCTTATATGTCTCCAAGATTTCAGGCACCAGACTTTCCAGAGGTACATTTCCCATCCTTTTTGCTGAAGCTTCCTTTATCTCTCCAGGTACAACTAGCCACATTTTGCAGGGAGGGTGGAGACTTCCTCTGTCGGAACCCTATTTGTTGCCTCTGGTGATTCCACTCTCCAGACTGAAGCTTGTGCTGAGCTCTGAATTTCTCTTCACAAGAATGCAGTTATACAAGTTTCTCTATACAAGAATGAGAGCATCCCAGCCTTCATCCATCTTTTGAGGGAAAAGAATGAAGCAGACTTCCCTACCAAAAGGGCAGTTTAGGCATGGGAGTAGGGTTGAGGGCTTTTGGCAATGTGTTGTGATTTCTTTTAGAACCATAGACCAGGCAGGCACTTGCAGTAGGATACAGGGAATTTAAAAAATAACCATTTCTCTCCTTTCTTTCTTGCATTTCCCCCTGCTTCTAGCCAACATGCTGCTTTTTCTGAATTTTGTTATTTGTAATTTTCATCAACTGCATTGCAGGAACCAGTACCTAAGGGCCATGTCAGGCAGCTCTTGGGATCACCACGCATTATAGATCTGCAACACTTTCCATTGTGCTCTTTTCAAGGTGTGACAGAAATGTTGGTGGCAATATGACAACGTTAGTGTCACCATCTAACAGGCACCAAGCCTCCCCTGATTGTAGAATGTAATATAATGTATGAAGTGTAATACAAGGTTAAACAGAGGTGATGCCTATGGACTTAAGTTGCTATCTTTTTCTGAGTGTATTTGCTAGGACTTCTCCTAAAACACATTACACGCAAAAAAATGGTGCAAACTCCACCTTCAGTGACAAACTGGGCAAGCAGCAAGAAACTGAGTTGGGATAGAACCTAATGCCTTGTGTAAAGGTGCAGGACCTTTGCCTAAGCCTTTGCAGATGGACATTTCTATGCTAGTTTGTGGAAGAAAAGGTCAAGAACAACAGTAGTTAAACCACATTTCTCAGTCAAATCAGGGCAGAAAGTTAGGAAAGGTAGGCAATTTAAAATCATTTGGGAGGCTCAGCAAACTCTTAATGTGAAATTTAACTGAGCTGTAGCTCAGTTCCTTTCTACTCTCCAAGTATAGTAATATGCATTGGCAAAAATAGTCTATTTTATACTGCCTGATCCTCTTCATTTGACAGGTTGGCTGTGAGAAAAGATTTAGGTGTCACTGTGAGTAGCTCATGAATTAGATTTCAATTCCTTATAAAATAATTGAGTAAATACCCGGAGATGAAATCAGTAAAGTCTAGAGAGTAATAGAAGTTTGGGTAAACAAACAGCATGATTTTTATAGAGAACAAATCATACAAGACACACTTAATTGCTTGTTTTGATAGAATTGCTAAATTATTAGCTGCTGCTTGTATTTTTTAGAGATAGACTTTCAAAAACATCAAGAGCAGTTAGGTACCCAACTCCTGCTGGTTTTAAGAATCTGCTACATTATCTCTGGAAGTTTTAAAGAAAAGTTCATGCTAATTGGCTTGGAGTTTAGTCTTGCTACATGACTTGTTAGACCCTCGGGAGTGCCTGTGCCCAGATGGATATATATGAGTTGTATAATGATGCTGACACTGCTTCCAGCACCAGTATTATATGCAGACTTGCTTTAGATTTTCATTAATGACTGAGAAGTTCAGCTCAGAGCAGCATGGCAAGGAAATATAAAGGCCAAAAATTCAGAAAGCCATGAGCATTAATATGATAATATGGCCCTGTAGAACAACACTGCAATCTGAAATGCCTCATCAATCCCCCTGAAAACCAAACCTTAAACTAGAACTTTTCACGAGAACAACAGATCTCAAATAATTCTGGTGGGAAATTCCACGTATCACCTGAAGAAGAGAGATTGGACAACTCTTGATGAACATTGATGCTTTGAAAATATTCCATTATGCTGAGTGGTTTTCTGGATTCTTTCAAATCATCTAGTTGCTTTATGGACTGTAGCAAACTTGGAGGTCACTAATGCAGGTATATCAAAGGCAGACAATAGTAATAGCATTCACATCTAATAACACACCCCCCTAAAACAGATCTTTTGTACTGGGAGATTGAAGAGAAGCCAGTAATCTGGACAAATAAATACAAGTCAGTTAGATCACCTCACCTGTGAGAACTCCTTGGAGCTATATATAGGCACTTTTTTTGCCACTGTATAATTGGAAGCTCTCCAAAGGTGGCATATATTGTATCTGTTCTACTGGAAAAAAGTTGAATCATAGTATGTATTTTTACTGGGAATCTACAAGGAGGGGAGAGAGTGCAGCTGAAGGAAATGGCAAGGAAGCAAATTTGGCTGAAGTTAGTGATACTTGATTCAAAACAGATGTCCTCAGACAGCCAGTGGTCAAGACTGGGAAAGAAATGAAAGGAAAATAAGAAATGGGGGGAATAGTCTATGGGGAAGCAGAAAATGTGTTGAAAAGGGACATAAGCATGCACTGGGACCAATCAATCAGGTATACTTACAGTGGCAACACAGAGAATGAGGTGGAGAAAATAGGAAGCCCTTGAATGATGAGGATAGGAGGCAAATCTCTGCTGAATGATTGACTAGTGAAAAAGCTTCTGTGGAAGTGCATCAAGAGCTTGGTTTTACTGCTTAACAACCACCCAAGAGTTAAAGGGAAAAAAAGGAGATACTTGTGAAAACCAAATATGGCAGCTCTCTAGGAGCTAATTAAAAAAGACAACACAACCCTCCTCACCACTACCACCCCCACCAAATATTTAGGCTATGTCTTCTATAGGATCTTACTTTTGGTAGAATTAAAATGAATTAAATCATGAACTTAATGTAGTCAGTGTGAATTGAGATCACATGGAACATGAATAATGCCACAAAGAAAATAATGAAGCATGAAACACCTTTAAGGCTGAACTTCAAACATTGAGTTCAATATCCTATTCTCCATGCATTTAGTCAAGGGAAAAATAAAGAAGCTATGGAGAGGGAGGGAAAAATAAAATTTCATTTTAAGTGAGTAAAAACAAACTAATTTTCTCTATCAATATCATCCTCTTAATGAGTTGAATTTTGAAGATGATGTTTATCAGCTGCCAATCGTTGAGATAAAAAAATGTAAATCTAAGTCAAAGTCATCTAGAAAAATACATATTAGCTTGAAAAATTGCCTAAAAGGATAAAATACAAGTAAATATTTTCACCCCATGTTTATATAACAAAAAAAGGACAGAAAACAGGGTTTCTTATAAATTCAAAAATAAATGTATATGAAAATGTTTTTGAATAATCATTGTTCACTTAAAGCCCATTGTTGTTGGGATTGTATTAATTGATGTTTAGTTTCACTGAGATCAGAATGGAATGCCATTTAGTGATTCTAGTGTGTCTGAGACATCCCTACTGAAGGGCTCAGAGGAGATCGGATGGAGCTGTCTTCAAGAGAGGTCCTTGAGTTGAGGCAGGGTATGCAAACACATAGAAATTACTAAAGACAGATGGGATTAAACAGGTGAATCCCACTCTTTACTGGCAGGAATTAGTGCAGAATTAGCCAGCAGCACAAGGTTGTTGTGTGGCTTTACATCGTTATGTTTCATTTTGTTACTGTGGATAACTCAGTATCCCCATCAAACACTGTCTGCTCCCTCTCATCCTCATTTTCAGGTGATTTATAAGTATTTTAAATTACGTAGGTGCTAATAGAGATTCTGAACAGATTTCACTGCAATCTTCTGCAGCAAAACAGTGCCTTTTATTACTAATCTTTATTTTCTATTCTTGTCAAGCTTTTAAATCAATGGAGGATCTGTCCTTTTACCTCCTGAGAGCATAGTTTATTTAAAAGACTTCCGTAAAGGATGGTTTTCATTTTTTTTTGGAAATCCAAGCAGAATAACCAAGCTCATCTGTGTGATTGTTGTCTCATTTGAATGGAGAGCCTTGAAAAGACTGTGAACAATATCTGTGGTATGCCAATCCAGCTTGATTTTTCCTATTTTGCCACATGTTTGTACTTCATCTGGTAATTTATTCATTTGTATAGTTCTACAATTTTTTTCCAGAACAGAACACAGATTATATACTCTCTGATTCCTTAGATCTGTCCAAAACCTTTAAAAAAGTTGATGCCATGGCATCAATTTGCCCATTTGCAGTCCCTTATCACTAAGGATCAGTTAAGTAATGGGCTGATCCTTGATGATTATTACTTTACTGTGTCATATTTATTCCTTCAGAGCTTTTGGCCTGTGTGACTTGCTATTATGCATTTTATATTTACTAAGAGCACTTCAATTTAGGACAGTTCTTCTTAATTTGTAAAGAAATATGCAACAAGTAGTGAAGAGTTTTGGAAAAAGCATTAATCCTTATCTTAGGCAATCATTATTCAGCATTTAAGAAATTTGTTGGGGGTTTTTAGTAATAATGAAAGGTCAAATAGTTTTCAATTTTCTGACTGAATAAAGGCCAATATGTAAAAAACAAAACCCAGGAAAAAAAAAAAAACAAAAGCCAAGAACAACAAAAAGCAGGGACAAAAGTGAAGACAGAATAATCATTGGAGCATATATATAAAAAGAAGTTGTGAACAGCTACCACATGGAATTAAAGGCTGTGGAAGATCAAAGAAGAGACCGTAAAGTTATGACAGAAAATAGATTTGTAGTATACATGCTTATGTTGTTTGCTGTGAATGTGCATGTTCAGTCTACCAGGGTTAATTGCACATATCCATATCCCAAGGATGATGAAAGCACAATTAAATGGCAGTGTTGCTTTTTAGTGAGTGCTCTGCTCTGCTAGAAAACTTTGATTTTCTATTCCTTTCCATGATTGTACCTTGTATTGATAAACACTTTGAAGCATGAGAGTTAGAGATACAATTAGCACATTCAGACATTCACTGAGTTACTCTTACACTCTTGGGATCCTGAAAACCCCTTTAAGCCTCTCTGCTCTGATGTATACAAATTATGTCCACCCTGTAAGGCAGCATAATTTTTTTTTTGTCTATTTCATGTGCTGAGCACTTGATGCAAATATGCATGTGTATTAAGCCAAAATATGTTGAAGTTAGAACATAATTCTTGAAATCACAGAATCACAGGATTGTTAGGGTTGGAAGGGACCTCTGGAGATCATCCAGTGCAACCCCTCTGCCAAGGCAGGGTCACCTAGAGCAGGTGACACAGGAATGGGTCTGGAGGAGTGGGTGAATGTCTCCATAGGAGAGTTCACAGCCTCCCTGGGCACCTATTCTAGTGCTCTGCCAAGCAAGTTCTTCTTTGTGTTGAGATGGAACTTGTGTTTTAGTTTATGGTTATCCACCTCCTTGAAACAGTTACTTCTACAAAGAGGGTTAAAAATCAATGCATAAAGCCTGTTTCTGCCTGTAGGTATAGAGAAGGGGCCTTGGCAGAGCAGGTTTTATGGTAACACATGGTTTTCTGGCTGCCAGCCCAGTGCTCTTACACAAATTGATGTTTTGTTGGGAGGAGAGGCTCATTTTCCTCAGATGTTTTGTCAGTCATTAATTTGCAACCCTCCCTGTTTGGAAGTGCTGCAGAGTGTTCAATGAGGCATAAACATGTGAAGCTGTGATACCACTTATTGATCCTATTGTTCCTATAGGCAGATTTGGTCCTGCCCCTCTGGAAAGGCACCTCTCCACCTTCAGCTCTTACATTCCTGCCTCTTACAGACCAATTTTTAATTGAGAAAGGAGTTTGTTTCTATTTATGTAGGTGGTCCCATTCCTTCAGTTGAGGAGGTATGAACTCCACTGGTACCCTGCGCTTGGGCTGATTAATGAAAAGGGAGCTGAGGATACTCTGAAGGTCTCTGAACTGATGCGAAGATGCTTTGCTTCACTGCAGGAGGAATTCACTGGATTCCTAAAGCAAAAAAACTGCAGAAGCATGAAAGGAGGAAAGATAGCAAGATGATAGAATCATAGATTCCTTAAGGTTGGAAAAGGCCTCAAAAATCATTAAGTCTTTGACCAAATACCACCATGCCTGAAACTGTATCATGAAGTGCAACGTCTGCTTGTTTTCTGAACATTTCCAGGGATGGAAAAACTATAATAGGGAGGAAGAAAGCAGAAAAATCACAAGTGTATGAAGTGTAATCCTGCTCCTGTTACTTGATGCTGACTGCATCTACAGTTTAAGAAGTATTAGTTTAATGACTGCACAAAGACTATATTTTACCTTGTATTTTATTGTGCTAGCTTCCCACTGACATTTCCACACCAGGATGAATTGCTTCATGACTTGATCTGGGAAAGGTTGTTAAAAATAGTTGTGGTCTTTTCACACAGAGGTTTTCAATGCTTTGATGAGAAGGATGTGCCTGCTAACAGGCCCATTAATGCTAAACATGCCCATTGCAGGACATTCTGATGGGTCTCTTGCATATGCACAACTGAGCTGCTGAATTCTAAAATGGATTTTAACTCTGGAGTTACTGGTATTTTAAATACAGGTTGAACTCAAAACTGAATGTCAACAGGAAATGTTGCTGTTTACAGATGTGAAATACTGGTGCATTAGTAAAGTTTTGGAGTTTTTTATACCTGGAGACCCATTATAAAGAAGTAAATCTCTCTATGTGGACTTCTTTATGATCAAAAAATCATAGAAAATTTGGATAGAGTGAAGCAGAGAGCAAATACTGGATCTATCATAGTGAGACTGGGGAAAGTGTATTTTTATTAACAAGGAAACTTTTCCTGGCCCGTTTCTTTGCAGAGAACACCTTCTTGATGGCAAATAAAAGTAAAAAATTGAAGCATCAATGGGAAGTCATTGAGAGTAGTCTCACAATAAATTCTATTACCTCAAAAGCTCATTAGATAAAATTGAAAAACTAAGTTGTGACTTTCAACATACATTCTTATGTATGAATAATTCTTGGCTCTTATTCTTTCTGAAATGTGCATGGTTGCATGATTCCTCAATGTTGTTACTGATGTTGAAAACTTAGGTTCAGATTTCAGGTTTATCTAGTGGTGGGTCTTCTAGAACTCCTTTTGGAATCCATTCCTTGTTCGGATATACATCACAGGCCTGACAGTTCTCCCCAGTTACTCAGGCAACATTTCTCCTTGCCTGGTTCCCAAACCCCCACTTTTCACTGCCATGCATTCCATACTAGTTTTCAGTAGTTGATAATCATATCTGTTAAGCCTTATTTAAATGCTATTTAGAGATGAATCTGCATGTGTATGTGAATGTGGGATTCTCTCTCTGTCTTTCTATTTTTTTTTTCTTTAAATTGTCTTGTTGATTTTTTTGTATGTGTTCGTGTGTTCCTGGTGGGCAATGAACTTAGATAGGAGGTGGTTTTATTAATGACAAAATGGCTTATATCTATAACTTACCTCATGATTTTCCATGATGGAGAATGCTTTAGAAATAAATATATTTCTGTTAATTTACTTATTTGTTTCTATGGAATTTCTTCAGAGATAAATTACATTGACCATTTAGTTTATTTTTGCTTTGTTTTTTAATTCTTCTAAAATTGGTGATGTGTTTTTGGAACGCCGAAGGTTTGAATCTAATCTGCTGCCTGTGAAGAAGTCAGCAACTTTCTGGTGACAGTCCAAAAAGTGTGTACTGTGAGACCTCAGTCCAAATTTTGTATTCTATTTTATATCAGTGTGTCACATTGACATCTATATGTAAACATCTGTATGTTGTGAAAGAATCTGAATGGTTTCTCAAAAGATGAGATCATTACTTATACTATGTTGAAAAAAAAATATTGCAGCACATTTGAGCCTTAAAGGTCAGATTCCGTCCATTTTATAGAGAAGAACATGGCACTCTTGTGTTGGTTGGCATTGCTAAACCACTAAACAGGTAATCTCTTGTGTAAGTTACGTATTGAAATGTACATGAAATTCTCTTTACATCTTTTACTCAGTTTCCTAAGAAATGTCAAGCCCTGGAATGAATACCAGAGAGTATGCTGGAGTGGACGCATAACCAACACTAATCAATAGATCTTGAAGAAGTGACAGGAACTCTAAGAGATTATGTAAACACAGCAAAACTTATCTGACAGACAGAAAGGGTCTTTTCGTTGTTAACAGAATAATTTGATCCACATTTTCTGGAATGGCAGTAATACCCTTTACACATTCCATGTACAGTACTCAGGAATCATTGTAACTACTTATTGTAAAAAATGTGGTGCATGCATATAGGACAAGGTGAATTTAAGTGAAACCCATACATGTTGGTAGAGACAGGATTAAACCTATTAGCTCCTGGGTCTCATTTCCCTGCTTAAATACTGGAAACCACTGAAGGATATCAGACTGCTGAAACCTTACAGAGTCCTCCTTTCTATGCTTCCCTAACCTCTCTGTGGGTGAAGTAGTTTCAGGAGTTCTGCTCATTCTCTTGAAAGTAAATTAATTGGAGTTTTCATGCTTTAGATTAACCACTTAATGTACCATGATCCTTGAAGAGCAAACCAACTACACACTCTGTCCTGCTCTTCCATAACTTATTAGAGAGCCACTCTGGGTTTCAAAACCACTCCAGGGATCACAGAACACTAACTTCAGCCACAGAGAACCAAAGTGGGGAGTTCAAAGAGATTGAAGGATGAGAGGTCACTTATCACTAGCCAGGAAATAGAAAATTAAAGCCAAAATCTGTTTGTGACTGGAAGTAAAGTAGAGCTTCCCTCCCTCTCTTTACCTGTTCTCTCAAAGACTATCAAAACAGTTTTATAGAATAGTAAACCAGCTGTGGTTGACCATATTAATCTGTATTTCCTGAATAGTCATTAATGTTCTGTATAAAAGTTTTGCCTCCTGTTGGTCTGGGAAGTGCTTTCTGGTCTGGTCTAGTCAACCAGAGAAGATGACTGAACATTCTCCCAGCCATATAAGAAGGAAGAATTGTTTGACAAAACACACAGAGCAGTTCTCAATAGGAGGCAGCCAGTTGCATGTGCCCTATTTTTCCCGTAGGAAGATACCATTAGTTTCAGTAAATTGCTTAGGAGCATAGGCTCTCATTCAGAGCTTGGGCTGGAAACTCAGGACCTTCATGTCTCAGCTCTTTGTTTGTACCCATGCATTTCTGTGCATTTGTGACCATATTTATTATAAAACAAGGGTGTTGAAAAAGTTCTTAGGTACAGGTTTTTATGCCTGTTCCATTCTGATTAGCCCAGAAGTCTTGCATTGTCCTGCAGCCATGTAGAGCATGAGTTGCTATCCAAACACACATGATCTTGAGTTTCCCTCACTACAGTGCCCCCCACCAGCTCCTAGATATGTCTTCAGTGGGATTTTTGAAAAACCTACTGGGTTCTCTTCTAGAGAGTTTAAAAACAGAAAATGAAGG
This sequence comes from Trochalopteron elliotii, assembly GCA_024734555.1. Taxonomy (NCBI): domain Eukaryota; kingdom Metazoa; phylum Chordata; class Aves; order Passeriformes; family Leiothrichidae; genus Trochalopteron; species Trochalopteron elliotii. Next base: position 2,684,682 of record JANPWX010000175.1, read on the forward strand.
GGCAATTGAGGTAAGTGTTTAGGCTCTCATTCCAGGAGGAGAGACACCAGATTTGAATCTCACTCTGAGTTGGACTTCTAGAAGAAGCTTGAATCTCAGAGAGTGTGAAAGCTTGAATACAGAATTTGTAGGATGGATTGCCTATTCTGGTTTCTCTTGCTCAGCATACTGGCAGCTGTGATTCCCAACCTCAGCTGCTTCACTCGTCCTGATCCCAGCTTGCGGATTAAGTGTCCAGTTCTGGGGAATCTGTGGTCTGACACCATGGATATGGCAATGGTGTGTGTCACCACTCCCTTTCTAGTCCACACAGGTACCTGTATGGACCTTCTCCTACTATTTGAGCAGGCATACCAGAAGAGTGCCAAAAGTAAAACCCAACACAAGTGAAAATATATCTGTATATCAGTAAATCCATACATTATTTATCCATGCTTGAATTTTAATGAAGAGGAATGCCATTTACTCATTAGTTTAGAAGCCAAAAATACCCACCACTTACATGTTGACTCTGGGCTGTCTTCTGTTCCAGATACTACATTTTTCATCCATTTCCCAGACAGAAGATATTAAATGTCAGTGTTTGACAGGCATTATTTTTGTTCCTGTAGCAGTAAGTCATGCAGATCAGCAGTTACTGTAAAGGTTGATTGGGATCCAGGTAGAAGGTTCTTATTCATGGCCTCACACTGTGATATATTGAAATGAGTTGCAACACAGTGCAGTGTGCTATTAGAAGTTTCTAGTCTCACTGTCCAGCCAGGGAGCTACAGAAGGGCTCAGGTTTGAAGACGATATTGTAGGCTGACAGATCCTTACCCTACTATGTTGTCTGGTCAGTAGGGAAGAATCAAGTAGCTTCTTCCCTGAGAACATGATAAATATCTGTGTAAAGTGCATTGCAGGTGGTCATGGATGATCTTGTTCTGGATGAAATAAATGGCACTATTTTCTTTGTCTTCATTTAGATCAAGATGTTGCATTCTGGCTTCATTTCCTATTAGGGTCATTCAGAGTACAGTTACTTTAGGCCAGTTCACTCTGCACCAAGAAAATGGCAATGATTTTCCCTAGGGCAGTGCACCCTGAGTTATTTAGCCCAGAAGAAGTAATTGTACAGGTAAAAAAGTATTCTAAGGTGAGGTTGCAATACTTTTATACAATAAGCTGTCTTTTCTTAATCAGACTTGCATGACTTTTGACAAGCTGAATGTTTAATTTTTAAAAATAGAAAAAAATCTGTTGTGGGTAAAATAGGCTTGCTAAAGGTAGAAAAGTCTTCCTTCTATCTTCAGACTCACTGTGTTACAAGAGGAAGAAAATACACCTGTGATTTGTTTTTATCTTCACATAGAACATCATGGTGTTGTCATTATTTTGTATATACATATATAAGTAGAAAAGTATATATTAGGCAAAGCAATGGTGAAAGGACCTAGCAAGTACATAAACCTGCTCAAATCACTGCAACCTACAAAGTTTAATTTTTACTTCTGAAATGAAAATTTAAAGCAGGTTTGTATCTAGTACATTCAGCTAATTGAGGGAATATACTGTGTTCTGAAATTCTATTAGATCTGTGCACTTTTAAAGCTACTTGGTAAGGTATTTCATTGAAGCACTCCCTTAAAACACAATTAAATAGATGATTATTGTAAATGATGTAATATAAAAGTGTAACAGGTTGGTTCAGGACAAAGAGGGAAGGGATGAGTCATTCCTGCTCTAGGCTATGATGGAAGTATGAAAAAATTAAATATGGAGATTGGGAGAAAAGGACAAGACATCATAAAAAGCATAATGAAATAGGTGAAGAATGAAAAGGGTAGAAAAAAGACTGGAAATTAGAAAAGAAATGGTAGAAACAGGCTAGAGGGGCAGGGAAAAAGGCATTACTATAAATAGCTGATATCTCTCGGGAAGAAGTATCTGTCATCTTGTTATATCTCTACAAATTGACACTTCTATCGCAGTTGCTGTCACTGATATTCTGAAAATGCTCCACTGCAAAAAATGTTGAAGACATATGGATAAAAATGTCGTTTTCTAAGAGCAAGTAGGGATGTCAAGGTTTGACACCTAGCTGCTTACAAATCCCAAGTCTTAGTAGTGCCCTGTATATTATAGCACAATATTTATTACTCCTGAGTTATTTTTGAAGCTTTAAATTATGAAAATATTGTCCAGAATGAATCTTGAACTCAAGCACTCTCAAGGTCTTCCCATTATAAGACAGTGGATTTGGTTGGACTTTACTCCAATAATTGTCATGCTGAATTCAAGTTTCAGTGTTACCAATGCGCTGGAGAGAAAGGTATTGTTTTTCCTGAGAGGGTTGCAAGTGAGCACATGTCCTGCATGGAAAAAGTTGCTTGCATGGGAGCATGGATTTGGTAGTCATGTAATATCTGAGTATTTGACTGTGCAGCCTTGCTATATTCTTCCCCCACTTTTCAGTGAAATGTATATACCTTTATTAATAACTCCTCTTTTATGAAATTCAGGTGGCAATGGGTTCTTTCTACATCACATTAGTAGATTAAATGTGAAAAACTATGGCAGTTCCAAAAGGAATTTTGCTACCCAATGCAGCCTTACCTAAATAAAGTTAATATCTACTGCCAGAATTGGGGAGAAACTGTATGTGCAGTGAGGTCAGAACACTCATCAAAAATTTCCATTTGTTACATGATTGCACATTAAAATGGTCTGAAAATTGTCATCATATTAGGTATATTAAAGTGCTTCTGAATACTGAATATTTTTGTATCTGGCCATTTGATCATGGAGGTTCATATTTCCATTAAGGAAAGCAAATGAGACAATGCATTTCAGTGTGGGTATTTTGTGATTCAGATCATCAACTCATTTTCTCAGACTGTTCTCAAGTCAAATATAGCCTTAAAATCTACTGCTCAGATTTTCAAGTAAGAGGTTTTGTTGGTGTTGTTTTTTTTTCTTTTTGTTTTTTTTCTTGTTTGTTTGTTTTTGTTTTGTTTGTTTTGTTTTTTCTGGAGCTGTATCCCTTTCATGTGTACACATAAAAATATGCTAACCATCCCTTCCTCGAGTATTTGCGTGATTTCATGTAGTTCTGTTTCAAGATGAAATAGATGTATAAGCAATTGTTTTTAAATGCTGCTGCGTTCTGCAGGCTTTCAGAAACACAGGATTCTTATTAATCATTACAAACATGCTTTAAGGCAATTAAAATCAATGGAGTAATATTGCATAGATAGTGCATATACATAACTTGTGTCGCTTGCCGTTACATGTTCTTAACTGACATGTTTGAAGATGTGAAACAAGAATTGACAGAATAAGTATTTTGAGGGACAAAATAGAAAAAAATGAACACTTATTTATTATCTGTGAGTTTAAAATTTCTATAAAAATACAGAAAATAAACACTGTTATGCTGATCATTCTTTTGTTTACTTGAAGTGAGCTTAAGTTTTATTGATAAATTATCCATTTTGAATATCTTGAACTCTGTCTACACTGTATTTCTGTAGTGTAGCACATTAGAGGGAGAACAGTTTGGACCATTTACTTTAAGAAAGGATTGCCAGAGGGAATGAATCCAAATGGCACTAAAATAGTAAAGCTCATAGGAAACTTAGTGTTACAGAAGACAAGTTATTTTGTATTCCAGGCTATGTACTGATCCTAAGTGCTATCAAGAAGCTGGAAAAGAGAGGATATAAAAATGCAGCAAAAATACAGATTTAGTACTTAAATTAATTGGAAAAGCATGGACATTGTGCTGTAACTTAATCTTTCCTTAACCTTCTGCATGACTTTTAACTCAAGAGGTAGACTGAATGCTGAAGTAGGTTGAAAATATGTTAGGAGCTTTAATTTGAACTGCTACAGAAATAGAATGTGCTGTGCAGCTGCCCAGATATTTGCCACACCTCACATGCCAGCACTACCTGGCCATGCTGAGGAGGAAATTGGTGGCCAGTTTCAGAATCTAAAGCCAAGTTTTTTGAGCATATCAACTCCTTCCAAACCTCTGCTGGCCAGTGGTCAGCATTTCCAGTGTGTCCCACACAGCAGGTAAACATCATTCTGGACTTAGGTACTGAAGAACTAGCACTTTAAAAAGAGGATTGGATTTAGGACCCAACCTTGACCTCCACTGGCAATTCCTTGCTCTAGGACTTCTCATTTTAGCTCATGAAGCACAGACTAATGTATTCCTAAACTACTCAGTCTGATCTCTATTGTAAGCCCCAGAGCTGAAAATCAAGCAAATCAAAAGGCTGTAGAGGACACATAAAAATTGTTTATCTGTTAATATTATTGGAAGCTGTATCATAGGAAGCACCTTGGTCCAGTAATACTTTTTTTTGTGATGGCCCTCTCCTGTTTCCACATCAAAGTGCTCTAGTGGTTTATTTGATTATTTCTCTTGCTATGGGCAGTTTTAATGTTAAAATTAAGTCTTAATAGGGATGAAGATAAGTATGTAGGAGCAGAAATGCTTTAAGTAGTTTTCCTGTAGCAGTGTCCCAGATCACTGTGGGTCTTTCAAAATCTGTCCAAACCTGTTTCTTCTGACAGTGGTTCATGTACCCTTGTATGCCCCTGCTTAGCTATTTGTACTTGAATTAGTTCTGTTCTACTGCCACAATTAGGTCTGCCTCAGCTTGCTCATGTAGAAACTGCAGGAGCTGTGCAAAAACAGTATTGGGTACCTGGTAGCAATTCTTACTTTCAAAACTCTCAGTACTAACTTTAAATACATTTTATTGAATAAAGTCACTGCAACAACAATCAGAGGCACTTTAAGGCAAATATATTCAGGCAATGCTGTTTCATAATAGCCTGTTGTGCGTCACTGAGGATTTTCGCCCAAACATTTCTTCTAAATGGACTGCAGGCATTATAGGATGGCACTCTGAACAGACCATTAATTCTAAAGATACTTTATTGTTACCTGGGCTAGTTACACATCCTTGGTCTTAATATCTCTTTTTTTTCCTCAGTCCAGAACCTTTTTATCATTTTTCAGGCATATTGACCTTCAATCATGCAGTAAGCATGCCAAATTTTTCTTCTTGAGCTAGCACAATGTGTCAGTCATGCAGATCACTCTACCTCATTCTTATTTGTAGATCAGTTTGTTCTCTGAGATGAGATTTGATGTCCTACTGTTATTTTGAATGTTCTCACCTCTGTCCCAAAGTCTTTACCTGCAGTCACCCTTCCTGACTTTCAAACTAGAGAGCAACCCTTCAGTTTGACATTTTAAAATCTCATCAGCCAAATCATCTGTGGAGAAAAGAAAGCTAGGCACTTAGAAGGATTTACTGGCATGATTGTCCTATAATAAATGAACCAGCCATTCTCCATGCATTTTACATGGTATTATAGCATATTCCAGAAAGGCAGTAGTTAACCACATATTAGCATTTAAAAATGTGTTGGTAGTAGTAGTCAATATGTTCCTTATTATTGACAGGATGAAAGTTGTGTTCACCTGCAAAAATTAGGAAAGGAAGATGAAAATTTGATACACTTTCAACTGTTGTGCAGTATAATAAATTTTTGGTCTTTATGACATTGAAAATTCCCACTATTCTGGTATTGCTTAATCATTGTAATTTTAAGGAGGCTGTTGAGACCAAAGGTTTTATACAGGTGTTTTGGCTTCACTACCATAGTCTATCCATGTGTAACAATATTTTAAAGTCTTCTACAAACCTAGAACAGATTCACTAAAAACATCATGTTATTAAATCACTGAATCAAAGTGCTATTGCGTTTTCATGGCTTAATTTTTTATAAAAGAGCAACAAACCAGTTTGGCTCTGCACAGCAAATCCAGAGAAGCAAATCTACTCTGGTCTGTATTCAGGTAGGGATGGGTGGCAGTGTGGGATGTAACTCTTATATTTAATAGACTGCTTGAGGACATTGGCTGTGCAGGTCACTGGAGTCAGGGGAGGCATGTAATTGCCTCTGAGAGCTTCTGCTTTAGAAACTTAGCTCGAATGTCATCCTTGCCTCCCAGCTCCTGCTTACCAAATGTGCAAGAAGCCACATTTCATGGCCTTGAAAACAGGTCTCTTGATCTTAGATGCCCTAACAACATCCAAGTAAACAATCTGAATGTGGCCATCAAAGATCCCAGCCCAGCCAATCCAGCCCATCTTGCTCTTACACAGAAGTAGGAGAGGGTTACAGTCCTTCACATGGGAAAATGTCACCCTCCCATGCCAAGTGAGGTGTGTTTTGTGACACTGTGCTGGGAGGAGAGCTGAGCCATCCCTCTAGCTGATGAATCTGCTGCTCAGTGGTCACTGGGAGCTGCTGAGACACTGCACAGGAATCAGATTTATTTAGAACCTGATTTCTAGGTTTGCTTTGTGTGCAATAATACTATAGCAACGGAACAAGAGCCTTTAAAGTGGGTATTTATCCACAGGGCAAACAGTGCTGCAAGGAAGGGTTAAGAGAGTAAATGCTGCATTTCCATCCAGTGCCAGGAATGTGAGAACAGTTTTATGATCCTTGTCACTGAGCATGTAAGGATTGTGTATTCATTTCTCTATTTCCTTCTAATTTTGGAGCTGCTTTGCCTGTGCAAGTTAAATCTAAAATTTAAATTAAAATTGTCTGCTCATGTATCCTGAAGGATCTCAGATTATTTTGGATTCTTCCTAAAATAATTAAACTCAGAATATTTAACAAAATATTGTAGTTCAAGCAAAGCAAATTAGACTGCTAGACAATAGATATCTTAAGTACTCATTACTTTGGTTGCCAACTCCAGCAGTTATTCTTGGGGCTTCACTGGGCTAAAGTTAGATATCTCACTGTGTCTGAAGCTCCTCAGGCCTTCGCCTTCCCCAAAAAAACATTAAATATTGGAAAACTCATGGCAATAGAGGGGAAAGAGCTGAAAAGAGGGGACATAATAGGACTTGTTCAGTAACTGTGTAAGTGGCCTTAGCCAGCTGGTCTGAAAGAGCATTTTCATCTGTCCCTGTCTTGAATGGGAGTTCAAGTGGCCAGATCATTTTGTGCAAACTGGATGATGTGAAAGGAAGTCAAAGAAAAAAGCAGGGCTTTAAAAATTTGTTCTTTGGTTCATTGTTAAAAGGCTATTTTTGAATAAATAAATAGTGAAAAATTTTGTGTGAAATATAACTGAAAGTATTTTATGCATTCTGCCTGCTTACTGCATTATCCTGTGTTACATAGGAGAACATGAAATTTTGCTTCACACTTCATTGATCTGCATGATGCAGGAAAGAAAATATGATGAAAAACATGGCCAAACCTGTCAGACTGTAAATTTGGATAATTTTCAGATTATCTGAAAAGGAAAATGCTTTCTTCTTAATTCAGATGAGGGAATGTGATCTGACCTCCCTAAGAATGTTTTTTTTTGTTGTTGAAATGATGTGTCACACAGTACAGAGGCAAGCTGAAATGTGCAATGTGGTTCACAGATCCTTTTCTGACTGATTTTCTCCGTGCGTTTGCATGGCTTGATTTTGCATTGGTCTCTTTTTTTTTTTTCCCCAAGCAAACACACTTTACTTGCTAACAGGATACCAGCTGCTGTTCTAATTTAGCATTGAGCCTGTGTCCCAGTTTCACATTTGTGATATGCTAATATAAATTTCGCTGTGCTCCTCCAATGCACATACAGTGCAAAGAAATCTTGTTCCTTTTTATTGGTTTACTTGTTAGAGTCCTGCAGCCTCATACTGCCATGAACAAATATCAGTGTTGTAGAGTGATTTCCACTGCATTTGAAAGCTAATTGACAGTGCTAAATCTCTTCTTGTGTATATTTCGCTTACAAATAGCTATTTTGTTTTATTCTGAAGTGCTTACTAGAGATGGGGAAAGCAACCTGTCATATTGATCTCTAATGTATATGATTATATGAATATACTTCACTTTGCTTAATTAGCATCTTGGAGATCTGTTAGATTTCATGTGTAGCTACAAAATGAATAATCACTTATAGCTTACAGCCATATCAAAATCATTGAAGTCAGTAGAAAGAATCACCAGTATCAATGATTTATCTTTTGCCCATCCTGTCAAATCATTCTTTTGTGATGCAAGTGTACGTAGGCAGGTGGGAAAATATGCAACACACTTTCACTTAATGCCCTTTTGATATGCCTCCTACATCTATTCCCAACTTACAAGCTGTGGCAAAGGAATGAAAAAGCCTAAGAGCTCTGAAGTCTGGGTGTAAATCTGGCTATAGATTCAGGTTCCCTCCCTTTTTAAAAATAAATGCTATTTATTGCCCTTGAAAAGAAATTTTATTTATAGATATAAAAGACTGATTGCTAATGGTGGGAGTCAGGCAAGAATTCAGAAGGTAAGGAAGAAGATGAGGAAGGGACAAGTTGGGTGCCCAGAGGTCCATGGTCTGCAGTAGAGAGGCTGCAAAATGTCACAACTGGTGGTTGCATAATGCAGATGGGAGTAAGACTCGGGGAAAAGGAGGACTGTGAAGTTCTACAATGTGCACATTAGTGTGACATTTGAGAATGGCCTTTACCTTGGGAGCAAATGAGCAGAGGTGTGGTGGGTTTGGCCCTGGGTCCTCCTACTCCACCTTTCTTACCATGCCTGCAAAAAATGGTGCCAAGTGATTCTTGTTCATCTCTGACTGCTGTGTGTATGAAGCAAGCTGGTGTGGTTTGCCTTCAACATCCCAACCTGCTTCAGTGGGTGGCTTAATACCAAACTCAGGCATAAGGGGTGTGGGAGAGTCTTTTGAAGAGCAGTTGTGAACTGTGAACAGTCATTGAATAGGGGAGAACACTCGGCTTAGCTTCTGCTCTATTTTTTAAATTTGGTTTGTAAAACCATTGTAAGGAAGGAAACTGTGATGGCAAAACTGATAAAAAAGTGGGAGTTGAGGAGAGGAGTCCAGGAAAAGCTTCTTAAAGGCCAAATCTGTCAATTATATTATTAACACATCTTATGTATCCTTTATGAAAAATTGTCAGTTGTTTGGAACTAACAGATGTAATGAGAGGGATGTATAGTTGATGCTTCAATGATCCACCACTTTCAAGTATTGCAGCGGCCATGAAAATGTCATAAATTTTGTCATAACAAAAGAAGTCACTGAGACCAGAAGGAAAGTGGTAATTATGGGCTACGATTATGATTGAAAATTCAAAGAAATCTCTGATTTCAGCTAGTTGTACTTCATACCTCGATGCCTAGGGTGCAAAGAAGGGGATGATGCTAAGGTAACACATGCATGCCTAGGTGAAATACTGATCCTGAAATCAAATGTGATAAATGATTAAAGGCAAAGGTCTCAAGTGTATGTACAAAGAAAGCCCCAGGACCAGCTGAGGTAGGGGTAAAGCTGATAGACAGCAGAGCATCTGAGGAGGAACAAAAGTTGAAGACATCTGTACTTAACACAGGTTTAAGTATGCTCCAGAATTTTATCTCACTTTGTTTTGCTTTTTTTTAGTAGCATGGACATTTGTCTTTGAATTAGTGATCTCAAATCTTTTACTGTAAATAGTGTAGGGAAGCAGACACTTTTTATGCCTAAACATCATATTAAATATGCTCTAGAAATGCTCATTTCTTCTACCAGCCATGAAGTGAGCTGATAGTGATCCACTCTCCCACTTAGTTGAGACAAATCCAAACCCTTGTTCATAGGATTATAATCAGGAAGTTAATTGTTTTTAAAAAGAAATGCTACATTATTTTGTGCTGTTTTAATGTTTGAAGCAGTCATTAAACAGAATTAAATCTGGCAGGCAGAGGGCACCCTGTCTTCTTGATGGCAACACTCAAATAAATGTAGTCTTGCATACAAACCCTTGGGGTGCCTAAACACAAAAAGTCACATTATTTGTTCTAAAGATCAAATTCTCATAATTATATTGTACCTTGTGACTGAGACATTAATTGTCTCATCAAACCACGTCTGAAGTGGTAAGCCCAGGGAAATAGAGAAGACTTCTGACACCTGCCTCCTGTGAACATCAAGGACTGTTATTGTCAACAGCAAGAGAAAGAAAAGACACCCACTGTGCCAAACACTGTTACCTGACCCTCTCCAGAGGACAGCCTGCAAGGAACAGGACCTATCTTGTCTTAGAAGTACAGGGTCAATTTATAATATGTGGGGTTTTTATTAAGAATAGTTTTGTTTAAATGCTACAGACAGTTTAGGTCTGGCACCTACTGATTCACAGTTCGGTTTCTAATCTGTGCCTGTTTGGCCTTTTCTGAAAATTTGTTAATAAATGTAAGAATGAATCCTCCACATACAAAGATATCACTTGGCAGGTTCAGCCACAGCTGTAAACCGTCAGACTGAGTAGTTTGAATTTTCATAAGCTTTTGTAATGATCACTTCAGTGGTCATCATCTCTCTCTCAAGGCAAGTTTGCTTTGTCAGATTGCTGTTACTGTTGTTAATTTGTTGAACAAATTAACATAATTTGTTGAACAAATTAAAGAAAAAAAGTCATGAAAAAATTCTCTGAAGTCTGAGATCTGATTGATGCACAGTACACACAGGACACACTGGACACACAGAACTCTGCTTACCTTCTCTTCAGCAAAGATAATTTCACAATTATACTACAGTATCTTAGACAGCGGATTAGAATACGATGCTTACAAAAAGAACTTAAGCCCACCTGGTGAAAAGACATTCAGTTAAATGTTAAATGTCAGTTAAAATGACAAGAAAACAACTGCAAGAAAATAGGAGTGTCTTACATGGAGTAATTGAGTTGGTTCACAGGGTGAAAATGTAATCACAGTCTTAACATTTAACAAGATGCTTAGAGATTGAAGAAAAACTGTCTTGTTTTCCAAGATTAAGAAAGTTAATGACTTTTACTGAGCGGCTTGAATAAAAGGAGTATTTTCACAAAACTTTTCTTTTTAATGAAAATTTCAGCATATCCTTCAGCAAGAAGCACATGAGCTTCTTATAAACTGCAATTCAGCCAGGCCCATTCCCTTTGGAGTAGCACGGTGGAATTTCTACACTTCAGACAGATGAGAAATAAATGGGTTTGGGAAAGGCACACTAGAGATCATACAGTGCTTTATCTGTAGCTGCTGAAAACTTGCAGGGAAATGAAAAGGGTCTGGCTGGGGTCTCACTCTGCAGTCACAGAAGTCTTGGTAAATAGGATGAAGTAGATGAAGCTGAATCAGAGTGCAGGGTTTCCAGCTGTTCTTCCTGCCGAGGGAGAGAGAGACACTGGATCAGTAATTTGGCATTTGTTCATGTGCTTGGTTGAATCAAAATGCTTTGGGATTTGCTTACAATTTTAAACTTGGGGTAGAACAAGTTGTTGGTGGCTTTGTTTGCACACGTGTGTGTGTTTGTGTGTATTTGGTTTTAAGCTTCCTTTGGGTAGTTGGCTGCATTTGGAAAACAAATGTATGTTGCTTTCTACGGTTTCTTTCAAAGTCTGGACCAGGCAAGACTCTGCAGCCAGGCCTTCCAGGGACACACCAGAGGTTATCTCTGTTTTGCATCTCAGGAAATGTAGGCCAAGACATTTCAACAGGAGGGTAAAAATGTGCCTTTGCTTGTGCATTCCTACTTCTTAAGATAAGTAACCTGATCTGGCATTTGACCCAGCTCTCTGTAATTCCTGTATGATTTTTACACCATCCACTTGAATTAACCTTGGACACATCCTCTTGTTACTGTGGCAGAAAATGTGACTTGGCATAATTTTTCACTGACCATGATGCAAACAAGAGCAGGGGGCTAGACGTGATATCACAGCAGCCCCCTGTTATCTGTAGATAAACACATGGTGAAAGTTTCTGTAGCCAGATTAACGGTACTTAGTTTTTGCAGGTTTTCAGCTGAAATCAGGATCTGAGTAGAGCTGTGCCAAGCTTTCTTTGGAGGAACCTCTGTAGGAACCTGGACTGCAGCTGAGCATGAAAGATGCGTAAAACTAATTTTTTTAGGGGCCACATATTCATTTAGAGCCTAAATACTTTGCATCTGGAAAACATTGGTGAGTTGAGTCAAGACCAAGTGGTTTTAGAACTTTAAATTCAAGCTCATTTTTCCCAGGGAATCTGCTGATCTTTGAGACATTTATACCACTTGCTTCCTTAGGAACTTTATGCTGTGACCCACAATCACAGTATTTAATCCCAGATTTATCTTGAAGTTACAGCCTGTGTTTGTTGTATGTTAAGGGGAGCAAAATAAATTTTACTTTAATCAAAAACATCTGTCAAGTTTGATGGAAACACCCAGCCACTGCTTATTTACAGGTCCTCAGATTATTGATTATTGCAAACAAGAAACATTTTAAAGAGTAAATGTGCATGCACATTCTTCCACCATGACAACAAAAGAGAGTTGTGGCTGTCTGGCATCCTTTTTTTGGCAGAAAACTCAGAACAAGATGGCTTGATGATTGTACTGTGACCAAATCCCTTGTACTGACCACTTTCAAACCTATATTTACACATGTTCCTGTAACAGGAAGGGCTGTCTGACCCAATTGTGCTGAAGGGAAAACACAAGAGCAAGGAATTTTTTTTTGTTTTGAAACATTTTCCTCCATATATCCTACTTTCTTTCTTTCATCAATATCGGTTCAGTATACTTTTTTTTTCCCCAGGAAATGTTTCTTTTTGTGGTAGAAAACAGTTTTAATCTATAAAAGGTGGAAGACAGAACAGAAAAGTTTATTTACAGAACTTTTCCATTCATATTAAAATAGGTAGCTCAGTTGTTTAACCTTGACATCCTGTAATCTCTGTTTTTACTTTAGCAGTTGAGTGCCTTCTAAATGTCATGTATTTTGTGCTGCACTGTTGCATTCATCCCAATAATGGCAAGGACTGAATGGCTCCAGCATGTTGCTGAGAACAAGAAGATGTGACTGTAACCAGGGCTGCTACAGGATAGGGAAGGATATATCCTAGCACATTTTCTCCCTCCACCTAGTAATCCCTGATGACTGATTAAGATGGGACATTCAGGGCTTTAGCTGCTTCATTCGCTGTGCATAGTCCAGAACACTTTTTATTGGAGCTGGAAACATGTACCTTTCTAATGGTATAGGTTTCTAGGTTTTGGCAAAGAAGGATGAAATTACAAATGAATCATGAAAACATTTTGCTGGATCAGTCATTCGCCTTTTCTGTAATTTTACTTAGCCTCTTATTTTAAATAGCTTTTGTTCAAAATACTAGAGATGCTTGCTTAGTTATTCAGTGTGTTTGTGCTCTGAGTGCCTCTAATGATTTCTTGGCTTCAGACTGTCCTCAGGAAGCTATTCATAGCAATGCACACATTAAGGGCAGTCCTCATCCTCAGTTAATTTGAATGTGAAAACAGATTCCAGATATTTTACCTAGAGTTAGTTTATTTTAGTAGATATTTAATGGTCTTCATATATATTTTATTATTATGTTTCTCTTCATCAATTCACCCACTTTCTCATCAAGTTCAACCCTCTTCATCTTAACACACACATGTGCACACGCCAATGCATGCTCACAAATGCAATGCATTGCCAACACAAAATTCCTTTCTGAAGCAGAGACTCAGAGTCAGACTCTCACATCAGACCTTCCCACTGCAGAAAACCAGGTTCAATGAAATAGTAGTTCAGTGCCTCTTCTATGCAGACATTATTAGTGAGATTCCTGGCATAACAAGATTGAGACTTCAAGACTCCATGTCCTTATCTGAATAATTATCTAATGATAATCATGAATCTCCCTTGTTTCCCTGTTACCCCATGTGTGTCTTATAATCAGTCAACACAGAGAGCAATTTATTATTCCCTTCTTCCCTCTGGCAGCATCTGACATTGTAACACTAGATCCAGGAGCTGGTAGTGACTGCTCTGTCACTGCATTAGATCCCCAGATAGGTCAATGGAGTTACCAGCCTTGCTGACCATGTGGCAGACAACAGTCAGTTAATTTGTAGGTGTGGGGAGAGTCGTTAATTAAATGTAATGCAATCAGTCTGGAAGTAGACATTAAGAATATAATCTTAAACAGAGAAAGTTGGTGTTTGCCAAAATGTCTTCCATTGCTCAGAAGCTTTCTGCGTCTCCTTCTCATGCCTAATTACCACGTAAGTATCTATTTTTACAAAACATTGGAGAAATCACATATTTTTGAAGAATTTTGTCAATTACATTGTATCTCTTTGAGAGATACAGAAAAAAGACAACTGTGATTCCTGAGACTGTTTAAGTGGTAATAATCTTGAATTGTTGTTTTAAGTGAGCATTTTGTTAAAAATTGTGAAATTAGGATGCAAAACAAACCTTTATGTAAAAACATAGGAAAGATGAAGTCTGGTAGAATGATGACAAAATGTTTTCTCCTATTTTTGACTATGAGGTTAATTATATTGTTCTCACTCCATGGGAAATGTCATAATTTGCTAAGTGAGATGTCTGATGTGCAGTTTGCCACCCCCTTTTATACACACTGTCCTTCCACAGCATCCTGATGCTGCAAGTCAAGGTAGAAAGAAGCTTTCTTGTCTCCAATTGATCTCTCTATGGTTCATGGATCCCTGTGATGTCTCAGTCTAATTTTGAGTCACAGATAAAGGTTTGCTTTGATTTCCAGGTAAAAGATTTAAAGGCAAGGGATAATAGGCACTTTGGTTGCATGGGCACTGTTAAAAATACATGGAAATACTTTAATTGACAAAGCAATTTTTCTAAAAGACACTGGATTTCTTTAAATACTCTGTGGTGAGACTTGTTAATTTTATGTAGAGGATAAACTAAACAGGAAACTACTATTATATACATATTAAATAAAATTCTAGGTATTTAGTTTGTTTCTGTCCAGATTTTTTTCCTCTAAATGGCCTTTTGGCTTCATGCCTCATGCTGCACCCAAGGTGTACGATTGTGGCATAATACTGAACATCCTGTTGTGCCGTATGTTCCAGCAGATGTTCTGGGGACTTCTTTTTGTGCCATTTGAAATTAATTTCAGTAGACTCTTCAATTACATACTTCTCAAATTCTTCTGCAATTGAAAATGCAAGACTCCGATGATTTGAATATATGTATATTTTATACACAAATACCCATGATTATGCTTTAATATTTATACCCAGTGTCTGTTTAATATTAATCCACAGTCATGTGATAACCAACAGGAGTGTAGTTAGTGGTTGAGCCAAGATCTGGAGAGCAGCAGATAGAAAATATCCAGTATGGCACCCTTTAGGCTTCAGGGGAAATTTGTTATAAATGATCTTATTTTGTCTGAACCTTATCATCCCTTTTCATGAGTGATGCTAAAATGAATTTTTTTGATGAATTGAGCTAAACAACTATTCCTAAAGGAATTTACCTCCTAAAAATAAATCTTAAAGAAATTCTAGCCAAAATGAATTATTCCAATGTATGGATTCATATGTTACTTTGATACAGATTTGGTTGCTTTATTGACAGAAGTTGTAGACATATATTTAATTCTTTAATGCTTGTTCTTATATTTTTTATTTTTTCTTGAAATAGAATGGAACCAATTCTTTATTATATCTCTCTTTGGAGAGATTTAGAAATTATTGGTTTATTAANAAAAGCTTTCTTCCTTTTGGTAGAATAACCTATTTCACAAAAGGAGACAAATGTTCTGAGATGAACCCACTTTCATTTTTATACAAGATGTTAGGTACAACAACAATACTTACAAATTAAAATAAGTAAATAACAAAGTCTCTTCTAGTCCCTTTACACACATACTTTTGTGAACATCGTGCAACTACTTATTTTGTTGCAATAGGGCAGCATTTTTGAAGTCCAAACCCCTCATTCTCTAGGCGGAATATTTTTAACATCAATTCTATGTTAAAAAATAAAAGCAGTACATTCAATGACATGCTTTCAGTTTGATAACACATCATTCTAGCTTCTTCTTTCTTGTGTGACTCATTATCATATCTAAAACTGGAGTATATAAGAAAGAAGAATAGAATATGGGGTAAATAATACAAAATTCTCCCTGCCTGTGTGAATGCAGGAATATCTGTGGCACTTGGCTAGAGTTGAGAGGACAGGTATATGCCTGAGGCATTTCTACTATAAAATACTAAAACTGAATATCAAACACATCTGTTGACAAATTGAGACTGACTTGATTATGATTAAAAGGCCTTCCTGAAGCAATAAATATTTATCCAAATATAGCTTGTTCCCAGAAGACATGGGTCTGGGTTTCTCCTTGTTGACTTTGGTCACTGAACTGAAGTCAAGTTATGAGCACAGATCTCTCAGATACAAAAAAGGGCGAGAGACACAACCTATGGAAGTTCTTCCTCTTTCTGTCAATTACCAGGAGAGCAGAGTAATCTCCCAGTTAAGGTGCTATATAAAGGTGTGTTGAGTCCCAACACTCATACTAGGAGACATTACAGTATGCCTTATTTAGGGATAAATACTCTTTTAAATAGGAGAAGCATGCAGGAAGAACAATTTGCCAACTAGGACATATAAATTAAGTACTCAGAGCTGAAATAATAACTTAGATCCTTATAAAGTGCCTGCTTTGCATGCTTCATGGCCCCTTTCAGTACCATAAGAAAAAATTAGATGTTCTACTAGGAAACATGCTGGTTTGATTCAGCCTTGAGACTTCAAATGCATTTTCCATATATGTCTGTACCTAATAAATTTTGTACCTAGATAGCAACTTGCTAATTTACATATTAATAAAAATGAGTTATCTTCAGATTATGTACAATCTACTGTGTCTAGCTGTGCCCTTTCTTGTTTAGGGGCTGTAAAGAATGTATGGGAATGTATGTATGAGAATGAGCTTCATGGGCTTTAGAATTACAGCAGCAGCAGAATTTGCACACCCTCATAGGCTGCTGCATAGGACAGAGTTCTATTTTTATGTAAGTAGCTTCTCACTTCTAAGGCACTGATGTTCATTCAAACCGCTGCCTTTTTCCCATCTGCTGGAGTTTCCCAGATGATTTGTGCGTGGGATAAAGGCTTCCTGCATGAAGGATGCTTCCCAGGATGGCATTCTTACATGTTTTGTGGCCTTTTTCTTGCCCCAAGTCTTCATGTTGGTGGGACCCTTTGATTCCACTTGGATACAGGAAGATAGCAAGGCTAAGAGTCAATGGCCTAGCTGTTCATAATTCTTCAGAATTCTGCATTGGACATGTAAACATTTTTGAATATATTGTAAGAAATCCCATTTTTTCTACCTCCAAAAGATATTTAGATCTCTTACTATTTTACCTGCTTGATATCCAAGAATTGCCATTCAGTGGTGTAATTCCAGAGTTAATATCCTGAATTTGTTTGTGCAGACTGTATTTTTAAATGAGGAGGACTTCATACAAAAACCTTCAGGTCTATTTTCTCAGAGTTAGGTAAGCCATTTCTAGCTTCAACAGCACTGCTGAAGCAGTTTGGAAATGTTACTGATTGCAGTGACCATGAGTCAGTGTCTGGGAGCTGCTTGTTAGGCAGTAAGTTTTCTTGGATAGATGGTTCCTGGCTGGTAAAGTTGACCCATTCTGTGTTATGAAAGAGTTACCATTCCTGGACCTAGAAATTCAGTCTGGGAAACACTATAATCATGTGCCTCTAGGCTGTTGAGATTTGTTCTTGGCCTGCAGCAATTAAAATGCATCACAGTGGGTTTGAGTTCCAAATGAATGCTTGGATTCTTGTATTCTCTCCACAAGCACTGAGGACATTTACTAATTATAGGACGTGATGTACTGTAGGTGCTTAAACTCCTTTTGCTGATGGACGCCTTGTCAGTACTGACAATGCTTTCCACCTCTGAAGAGGAAACCTAAGGCTTGACTCAAGTGCACAGCCATGACTGCTCAGTATTATCTAAGGTGTTCTAGCATGCTTGTAACCTGCACGAAGCTGGAATATCTCTTGTAAGTCTTATGAGAGACCTGTGTGACCCCTACAAATCAGTCAGGTGACTTTAGGGCATCTTATATGGCAGTAGACATCTGCTTGCAGGGGACAGTGAGAAACCCAGTGGGTTGTTTTTTGAATTGCTCTTTGGTCTGGGACTGACCAGGACAGCGTCTTAAACACTAAACTCACAGCTCCATAGCATAAATCATGATACCAATCCATGGAAAACATGTTTCCAGGGATGGGACATCTACCACCTCTGGTCAGCTTATTTCAATGTTTCACCAGCCTCATCATAAGAAATGTCTTTTTAAAAATTTTTCTAATGCTGACTCTCTTTTAGTTTAAAATTTTCTACTCTCTTTTAGTTTAAAATTTTTACCTCTTGTCCTATTGCAACGGGCCCTGTTAAAGTGTTTGTCCCCATTATTCTTGTAAGCCCCTTTTAAGGATTAAAATGCCACAATAAGGTCTCACTGGAACCTTCTCTTCTCCAGACTGAACAACACCAACTCTCTCAGCATGTCTTCATAGGAGAGGTGCTCCAGCCCTCTCTTCATCTTCATGGCCTCCTCTGGACCCAATCCTAACAGGTCCATGTCTTTCCTGTGATGAGGACCCCAAAGCTGGATGCCATAATCCAGGTGGAATCTCATGAGAGGGGATTAGAGAGGGAGAGTCCCCTCCCTTGACTTGCTGGTCACACTGTTTTTGATGCAGCCCAGGGTATAATTGGCCTTCTCCCATTTCTCTCTTTGTTTGCATTTCTTTTGTTCATTATCCAGCATTTGAAAGGGAAACATACCCCACAAAATCCAGGATTTTATTCATAACCTCATGAGCCATCTCATTTACCCTTCTAAAAGAAGGCAATTTTCCTCCATCTCTGCTAGCCTAGTTGCCAAGTGCTGTTCTCTTATAATTTATTATCAATTAGGGAAGTAATTGAAGGACTTTTCCTTAATGAGTGGGATCATCAGGAGGAGAAAAGTAGAGGTTGAATCTTCTCAGGTTAGCAAATGAAGATGCGTTCTTAGATCCTTTGAAAGATAAAAATAGAGATTTTCAATCTGTATCTCACTTCAGGCATTACGAGTGCAGAGAAATGTCAAGACCATGTCAGAGAGGCCTATCAATACAGACAGTGGTTTCAAGAAGAAAAGACCATTCCTCACTGTCATTAACTGGAGACATTTTCTACCCTCTACTGGTTGCTTATCTCGTTCACTCTGTCACCAGATTGCAGGGAAGGGTGTTAGGGCATGTCTGTATGCTTATGTGTATGCTGCTGTACATTTGTAAGCTGCTGGTGAATCAGTGTTTGGCTGTATTAGGACAGTGGCATGCCCAGAAGCTTTATAAGTGGTTTCTGAAAAAGATTTGAAATGCTATTTAGCCCTCAGTCAGGAGTAAATTCCATATCATTTGTCTGATACCACAGCAGTTCCTATACCAGGAACTACATCTGTGTTGTCTCTGTTCCTGGTGTGCTCCAGGTGCCACCACAGTGGGAATATTATTCAGTGAGTTTCACTGAGATTTTGTCCCACTTACAACCTAATTTGAGATTAATGAAAGAAAGTAGTGGCTGGTGCTCAAATGGGAGGACAGAATCACCTGAAAGAAAGCAAAATCATAGCTCATGCAGAATTTTGTCAAAACAGGCTATTGAAGCCAGCCAGAGGGAGGTAATGGAGAAAAGAAAGGTCTGTGACCTGACTGGGCACAGAGAGCTCTGAGCTAGCACTGACCTGAGCAGACAGTCCAGATGGTGTGAAGGTGCAGGTCAGTGCTGCACAGAGATAACCAGCTTGGCTCTGAAAGCTATTTCACATTTTTTTGTGTGGCATCCTACCTGAGCCACCTGTACAGATCAAGGACTGGGCTAACTTCCTTGGAAACAGCTTAGGTATTTTCACATTGCATTTCACAGGTCATGAAGGCAGAAGATGGAAGTTTTACAGGGAAAATCTCCACTTCCTCTTAGTACATGTAATAGGTGTAGCTGTGACCAAGAGTTGACTGCATTAAGTATTAAGTACCTCTCTGCTGAGGAAAGCTGTGGAGTCTCCCACACTGGAGATACTCAAGAACTGTCTGGATTCAATCCCGTGCCATGAGCTCCAGGATGGCTCTACTTCAGGAGGGAGGTTGAACCAGATGGGTCCACTGTCATCCCTTCCAACCTAACCCATCCTGTGATTTCAAAAGACAAGATTGTTTGAGTTATTTTTTTGTTGTATTTTAAGTAAAAAAAATACTTCAGAATTTGGGATTTCACTTTAATGATCAATTTAATTTCAAGTAGATTTGGCAGAGTTTGGTTCCTGAATATCACTCTGACGTCAAAAAAAGTCATTTGACATTGTCCATTCTTCCTTAAGGGCCATATGACAATTTGTGAGAAAAGGGGAATGGATGTTAACTGCATAGTGGAGTTGTAATCACAGGAATCTTGTCAGCTGTAGTGTTATGAACTTTGATTAATCTTTGTAGCAGAAAAAAAATAAGTACTAATGAGTTTGTTTATTAGCATTTGTATAATTTTATAGTTGCACTTAATTCTTGGAATGTTAATTGCTATCTGTGATTAATCCCCCTCATGCAGAAAATTTTTCACTGGCGGCTATGTCTTTAAGACTTTGTGTTGATTCACATGTAATTTAAGTTGACAAGGACTCCAGCAGTATAAAAGGGAACAAAGAGCTTAGTTTCAGTGTCTAATTGAGTTGTGGCTTCTGTATGGCTGATGCAGGACTGACTGGATGTACTTTGATGGTAATATTAAATCTCACCACTCCCTGAGTGAGGATTGAAGTAATTAGCAGGGCTTAGTGCCAGAAGGCAACACAATTCACCATGATCGAACCTAATTCAAGATTTATGGAGTGAGAATTTCAGTTATTTCTGGGTTTTCAGACTGCTGATTTTTCTGCTTTGAAGGCATTCTGATAACCTGTTTATTTTCGTGTATGTCTTCTATTCAATATACGCAGTTTCTAGTGGGATTCCAAACTGAGACCTTTGAAAGCTTTTATATTGCAATGTGAGGAGGAGCTCCAAAGTTCCACATATCTGTTCATTAAAATGGATGCTGTGATTTTCAGTTCTCTTCCATGATGGCAAGGAAAAGCAGACACAGCAACACCCATTTTGGAAAGTTTTTTTACC
The DNA here is from genome assembly GCA_024734555.1 of Trochalopteron elliotii. Lineage (NCBI taxonomy): Eukaryota > Metazoa > Chordata > Aves > Passeriformes > Leiothrichidae > Trochalopteron > Trochalopteron elliotii. The sequence goes on from JANPWX010000175.1 coordinate 2,705,759, forward strand.
CCCTCATTATTCCCTAATATAATGTATGCTGTGTAATTTTTAACAGCAATTTTAGAGTACTTCCCATAGCTGCCAGAGCTGGTAGGAATGACTGGGTAGAGCCCCTTGGCTTTGACCCTGCAGGTCAAACAGATTTATGTGCACTGAGCTCTATCTGGAGCCCATAGAGTGCTGACTCTGCCCTAGCAAGAGGGTGGCACTGCTCAGTTCAGCTTAGTGGCATCCAGAACTCCTGCTCCAGGGGAACTCTGACACTTGTGTGTCAACCAAATGAAGATGTGAAATTTTGCAGTTTTCCACTAAAATATTTTTGCAAAGCATACAGTTCTGGAAATAAAAAGAAACTTTGATCCAGGCACTTTGTTTTGTTATTTGTAATATAACTATAAAGATTAATATAATAAGGAAGGGGTCTTTATTTTTTCAAAGGTCAAAAGAAATTGAAATTATGCCTTTTCACTTTTTAAAACCATGCCGCTTGCTCATTTTCTTTGTTGAAAGCATGAAAGAGGTCAATACATTTGATAAAACATTTTTATTTAATTGAAGCACCAAAACCATCAGGATTTCATCCTGAAAAGGATGAAGATGGAAAGCTTTGCTTAAATGTCTCTGTGGTCAGAAAAAGTAGGTAAAGGCAGCATTTTACCCATCTATTTGTGAGGCTGCTTTCCTAGCAGCCACAAATGATTTTCCTTCCACATACTCATACAGGTAACTACTCAAACATACAACTAGAAGTGACTGTATGAAAATCAATGTGCATGTCTTTCATGGATATTAAAGGAATTTCCATCAGCCATGGACTTAGGATTGTTTGTATGATAATCTTCCCACCAGTCAGATGTGCACGTGCATTGCTGGGCAATTTTCAGATGTGAGACTGCAGCAGGTTTAGGTTTTGTACTAGTCCTTGGGAAATACTCCTTTGGCTCATCTTTGAGAGCATGTCTTGATGTAGAGTTATTTGCTTACAGTCCAATATCTAAATTGTGAAAGATGCTTCAGGCCAGGACATCCTTATGTGTAAAGTGCAAAAGCTTTTATTTATTTAGCATGAGACAGTGTTAATAGCATTTAGCTCAGAACAAGAAGGAAGTGGAAAAGCCTGCAGGGAATCCATAGTTTTGTGCTACTCTGCAGAGGAGCATCCCTGTCTTCTCTTTTTAAGGAGTTGAAGAGTACATCCCATTATTTGGTTGGCCAGCTAGGATTTTTGGTGTGGAACAGCTCAGCAGGAGATCAGTGTGAGGCTCTGGCTTGGATTAGCTCACATAGAGCAGTACAGGATTATCCTTATGAGACCTTGTTGGGACTATAGCAATTTGGAAAAGTTTTCTTTAAAGTGAAATATACCTATTAGAAAAGAAGAAAAAAAAGATGCAACTCCCAAGATGAAGAGAAAAACCTATTCCATTAAGGTAGAAATTTATTTTTAGTTGGTCCAAATCATGCAGAGCAAGCTGTAAACACTGTCTGCAGCACTCAGACTGAGTATCCTATTCACCAGTTATTTTGGGGATCTTTTCCTCTTTCTGCTTCTCTTTCTTGGAATAGAAGTTTCAGTTTTTTAAAATTCATACAATAGACAGCATGCCCTGCCTTCTCTTGCACCTAAAGGCATTTGATCTTCTGTCCCACCCAGCTGACTGTAAATCTTGGTCCTAATGGTTTTCTTTCTGAAAGGTGTTAAATAATTACAGGGAATTTGTACTCAATTATGGAGCCAATGACCCAGATTCAGCTGACCTGACTTTTTCCTTCAATCTTAGGAGCACTTATTCCACAATTATGAGTGCCTCAAAAGCTAAAGCAAAGGGAAAACTGCTTCCAAAAAGTGGTTAAACCTATGCAGAACCAGTTACCACCAAAGGACCCTGTCCTTCTATTACCATAGAGAAAAACTGCACCTTAACTTTAAATGAGAGTGCTGAGTTTTTGATATCAAAATCTAAGTGAGTTCTCTACCCAACCAAACTTTCCCAAAAGCGGTAAAACCTTTTAAAGCAGCAGAGAAAGGTGTGACAGGACAAGTAAATACCACATTAATTTAAGTTAAGGCTGGAGATCAAGTTAGCTGATTTAATCCTCCTCCTGAGTAGTTGGTATGTATACTAAGCATAGTAATCTATTGAATAGCCTTGTTACATGACTAAAGATGGGAATTTGGGAGCTGATTTATAAATGCTTATCAGGCAAAGTATTGAAATTAACATAAGGAGTTAATAAGGGCTTGTAGAAGATTTGCCAGCTAACATTTCCAATATAGTTATTGTACAGAACACTGCAGCATTTAAATTTTAGCACTATGATTCAAGAGCCTTCTGACTGAGATGCAGCCCTCCTTCTCAGCTGTTGCCTTCCCTGAGGCTAGGGGGGAAGTAAAATTGAAGAAAAATATGGCTGTATATAGGATCCAGTACTAACTTTTCTCCAAATATTTCTTAAAAAATATTTTTAAATTATTTTGTCCTCATTCTGTTATTTCCAGCCTGTGACTTGCACACAGAATTGAAATAGATTTAAATACTACTCTTACAAAATCTTATATTGAATTGCAGAAAGTTAAATTATGAAGAAATATTTGATAATTTCTCATATCTAATGGACAAATGATGTATTTAAAAATTGTTTTTGTTAAATGGTTTTTATTCTTTTTTTTCTGTAATGAACAAGCTTTTTTAAAAGAAGCCCAAACTTTAAATATTGTCTTGATTCTCTTTATTGTTATTCAGAAGAAAAGACCACCTGCATATATGTCAGATGATTTTAGCAGTGTTGGCCCATTGCTAGCTCTTAAGAACATCCTTGGCTAACAATATGAGGCAGTTCTTCAAACCTTCTGTGCTCTAAGATGAAAAGAACAAAAGATTCTTAGTTATATGTATCTCATTCCTGTAGGTTTATATCTTTATGTAGAATTTCAGCATTTACTTGGAATGTACTTTTGTGTCTCTGTGTGCAAAAGAAGATGAAAAAATCACACACACTGTGTCTCAGCTCTGCTTCCTGCTTTTCCCTGGTTCCAGCATCCCTACGACCCCATGGATGAGAAGCGTCATCTTGCGTTTGTGTTGGGTGGATGTAATTAGTGCACTGAACTGTGAAAGGCTGGGAGCTCATTTAAAATTAATTCTATCAAAATAGCATTTCACTGGAGTGAGGAGACAGATTATTATATCTCGAAAAATCTTTAGATGAAGTAAGAGAAAGGAAATGTTTCCAGCTGCATTCTTTTACCTACAGTCAAAATGCTGCACCCTTCATTGACACAGACTGTTAACTTAAACAGAAAAACGAACTTTAAGGTTTTATTCTTCATGTCTTAGAGACATTGGGCTGCATCCTGAACACACTGAAATCTGTGCTAGAAGTCCCACTGTGAAGTATGCTTTGAAGAATAATAGTCATGCTCATGGTAGATAAAAACACACCTATGTAATGAACCATCCCAAGAGCTAATGGGATTTTAATGGGATTGATTTAATATACCAACTTTATACTGCCCTCTTCATGGGATGTGTGATTTATTTTACAATACAAATATGTGGAGCCTGGTGTTCAAATGAAATCAGGACCTACAACTGGATCCTGGAAAAGCAGCATCAGTTTCTCTTCTGTGGCTTTCCACCCAGCCATATACCATACAGCAAGAGTTGCTGGGTGCTGCAGACTCTTGAAAACCTTGTCTTAACTGTGGGAGAATTTGGAAAAAAAAATCTGTTTGTAGAGGAGAAATACAAGAGGCTGAGTAATCTCCACTGAGGTTCATGAAAGCTGCTCCTCTGCAGAGCAAGAGACCCAGACCATGAGTGGCAGAGCTCTAAGTGCACACTCATTCTGTTCCTGTGAACATCATGGCAGCAGCCCATTCCTGTCTGTCCCAGTGTGGCAGCTGGGAGAACTACCTGAAATGTTTCTATATTCCTGGTGTCCCATTGTTTTTACAGACAAGGGCAAAACAGGCTTTATTTTTCTACTTTATCTGCAGGCAAAACCAGCAGGTGTATTTTAAAGGTGATGGGTCTTTTTATCATGTTTTTCGTGGTGTCTGTTTCTTTGACAACTCCCATCTCCTAAATGGATGTTTGCTATCCCTCACAGCCTTGCAGAGATGGGTAAGCAGTTCCATTATTCATTTGCCTCATTTTTATATACTACTATGGAAATGAGTAAGGTTTTTTATTTTTAACCTGCCTAGTCCTTAAACAAAATGGAAGCTGGGAATAAAAGGAGAGATAAGAGAGATTACTTCTTGCTCTGGAAGTGTATGCACCCTGGAGGCAGTGCCACCAGTCCAATCTTGCCAGATATTCACTCCCTTCATTGTGAGAAACTGTTTCTCAACACTTCAATAAAGTCTGAAGGTACAAAGAAGTTTGCATTATCAAACCTAGAGTATCTAGCAACTTGTGCTTAGTTGCCATTTTTTCCCCATGTCTCAACCTTAATTTATAGGCCTGGAAACTTATTTTGTAAGAGAAAAAACACAACTTAAATATAAGGCTAGATATTTATTCTTTCTCTCTGTGTCAACCACTTTTTCTTGCTTCTGTCAGATATTTTTGGGAGAGCTAAGCCTTTGTGCAAAGCTTTGTGCTCTTTCTACACCTGCTGCTGGCATTTTTTGACCTTAAATTCATGTAATTTTTCAGTGCAATAAGCAGTTCTCAGAAATATAATTTTGAAGGTATCAAGTGGGCTCATCTGAAAAGGAGCCAGTGCAGCAGCCTGGGTGTACTGAAAAGGAGCCAGTGCAGCAGCCTGGGTGTAGTGTTGGACCTTGGTCAGGGACCAAGATCCAAATATGTAATAGGGAACAAACCAATCTCTTGGGTAGGTGCACTTGATATTGATCACGTTTTGGGGCTGTCTTCACTTTGAAGTCACTCTTTGCTTGGAACTTCTGAAATTCAAGTATTGAAGTATTAAGTAAAAACTTGAGTAGTATAGAACAAAGAGTTTGATGTGCTCCAGCTCTTTCTCTTGCACCAACTTTCAGTCTAAAATTTGGACTGTACTGTAGATTTTCTCTTCTTACAGAAGTCTCTTAAGTCATGCTAGGACTTAGCACTGTTTAACACAAGTGCTTCCTCCTAAGCTAACTCCTAGGATCATGCATTTACTGCAAAGAGATTAAGACTGAATTATAATAATGTTAAAGTAATAACAGGAGCATTTTGCCCAGAGGCTTTAGTTCACTCTGAGCTCTCCATCTGCAGATGTAATGAAGTCCCTTTAGAACTATCTCTCTGAAAAGTCAATCAGATCCACCCTTAAGAGTGATTTGTGATTCTCCGCAACTTTGGTTAGTGACAAGAAGGATTAGGAATTCTTGATGCATTTGTAGCCACCAGTTTAATAAATATTTTATTACATACCTATACATTTTTCATATACATTATTTTAGTTTATACTATAGTATTTATTGTATTTTGTGTTTAAGAGATTCAGTTACATTCTTTGAAGTCTCAGGCTTTTCAGGCAAGTTATCTTTGCGTTTCTGGTGATTTGCTGTCATTCAGCAGAACAAGATGATCTTTATTTGACTTCCAGTCTTCAAAACAATCACTATCACTTTGTAGTGTTGCCTTCCTTTTTTTCAATTATTTAGAAAATTCTGGTAGTGACAATACAGTAACATGAGTGGGTTTCTTGCTTTGGTTTCTAAAAGAGATAAAATCTCTTTGAGAAACAAATTATGGTTATTCATGTTCTCCAAGTATATGATACTGTGGAATTCCTGGAGAGCGCATATAACATTAACTGCTTTAGATTTTGCCAATAAACCCAATTTTTACTAAATTACCTATGGCATTCCACATCTCTCTGCCATGCTTACAGTTTCATGTTCTATACCAGGATGAAACTTATTTTTCTTAGAACTGCAGTATGCTACAGTACTGCCCTACCAATGACAGATAACTGATGGCCTCTCCTGTGTTCTTTTAAACAAAGTCCTTTAAATAAAACCTCACAAACACATGCCCTCTTAGTTTGCATTCCATCTCTTCAAGTAGGTTCAGCATACTATTATTCAGAACATTTTATGTTAGCTTTTTACTTGTAACTTTATTACTAACACCAAGAAATAGTTTGCCTTCTAAATTTTATGTGGTGTTACAATAATTTTTATGAGTAACTACATTTTCACGATCCCTAGAAATTACAGTTTTTTAATGTTAAGATCAAAGACATTTCATCTTGAGGGGAAAAGGCCAATTGCATTAGAAAATCTAGCTATTATCCAAGAGAAACACACTTCTAATTTTAAATCCATTTTGATCTGTCTTCTATTGAGATTAATCCTATGTTCAGATCACTGAAAATGACTGCCTAGTTTTAACAGGGACAAGAGTTACAGGACACACTGAATGGTCTGGGAGAAATAAGGAAGGTGGGAATGAGGGAAGATTGCAGGACCCATGTGTCCTGTCATTCCACTGCTCAGATGAGCTGGGCTAGGTGTGCAGTTGTTTTTAGGGGCGTGCCAGTGACAGCAGCAGATGCAACCTGGCTTCCTTTGCTGCTGGGGTCTGCTGTACCTGCCCAGCTGTGCCCAGCACAGCCAGCGTGGCAGGAACTGGTGACCATCAGCTGCTCCTGGGCTGCCTCGGTGCGGCTACTCGGTGTTTGTAGATTGAACCTTGCTGTTGACACCATGCAGAGAGGTGTATTTTTCCCAGCTTTGATAAAGCAGCTATCCTTGATCTGTTCACAGCCTCAGAGGGAATTCCCATCACACCCTGGGTCAGGAACTGGCAGCAGTACTGATTATAGTCATTACGGGCAGGATTAAAGGCCAGCATGTGCCCCCCTCTGTCCCTCTCATCTACCGTCACCCAAACCATAGATGAAATTCTAGGTTAGGGAGGGCATCACATTGCCTTCACTCAGAAGGAGAGATTACAGAGAATCACACTGTCAGCCAAAAATATACCCTATTACAGTCAGCCCAGGCTGCCTGTGAAGATGCAGGGAAGGTATGGTGGGGAAAACACACAGCAGCAGCTGAGAGCGTCAGCTGTGTCTGCAAAGTAGGTTGGCTGTAATCAGAGGAGAGGCAGCACCTTCTGCTTGATCTGCTGCCAGAAACTACTGAAAACAGTCAAGTGGCTCAGAAGCACCAGTAGAACTGTCCCATGCACTCAGATCAGCTAATCCTAGAAGGTGTCATTCCCAATCCCCTAAATCAGCTTGAGCCATGGTAGAAATGAACTGCTGCTTGGTGGCCATCACGCCAGAGGACTGACTCCTCCTTCATCCCTCTGATACCTGACCTTGACTTGGCCCTGCTGTTCTGCAGCTTCACAGGGAATCAGCCTTGTGAACTGACCTGGGCGGAAAATTTGCTTTTTGGGTTTTATTTTTTCCTTTCCAGACAGATCCATGCCCAGCCCCCCTGGCTGCTCATGTACCTGAGTGCTTGTGAAAGTACAGCAGGGTGGGTGGGTGCACCAGGAAGCTTAATTTGGTTTTGCTGAATGCAAGCCCTTTTCTGAGTGAAATGGACCCATTAACTAGAAAATAAATGATACTGTGGCAGATCCTCTTGGGATCAGAGAGAATACTTAGTTTTTTTAAAGCAAAAGCCTTCTCTGAATATGCCAAGCTGTTCCACTCTTATGCATTATTGAAAAAACCTCTAAGCTGCTTTTTAACACTAGTTTCTGTTTTACCCTTTCTCTGAGCTTCACATACATTTTTGAAATATCCCACAATCTGGTTGCCATTCACAGTTTGGTCTTCACTGTTGAGAAGTGATTTTCAATAATCACCCAACATCAATGGATAACAGTGTGCTACAGCTAGAGCAGATCAAATCTTTCCCTTCTCCTTCTGATTTTTAAAATAATTGGCATTCCTAGAACAGTATTATGATCTGCAAAATGTATCATTTCTTGAAATAAAAAGCCTCCTAGATAACATCCAGCTTCCTGAATGGTCTCACAAAAAAAAAATACATTACGGTGGGAGAAAAGTTATATCAAAAAATAATCAACTGAAAGTTAAACCTGTTTACTTTATTATGGAAAACAATTTTCATAGTTCTGGGGTATTTACATTAGTCAAACCGTTATCTGAGGTGTCTGTATTCAGGGTGCCTGGTAACATGTCCTGTGAAGACAGGTTGGGAGCTGGGTTTGTTCAGCCTGGAGAAGAAAAGGCTCCAGGGAGACCTTATAGCACCTTTCACCACCTGAAGAGGCTACAAGAGGGCAGGAGATGAACGTTTGACAAGGCTGTGTAGTGATGGGACAATGGGTAATGGTTTTGAACTGACAGGGAACAGGTTGAGATTGGATATCAGGAAGAAATCCTTTACTATTGGGTTGGTGAGACAGTGGCACAGATTTCTCAGAGAAGTTGTAGATGACCCATTTCTGAAAGTGTTCAGGGCCAGGTTGGATGGGGCCTTGAGCAACCTGTCCCTACCTAAGGCAGGATTGTGAAACTAGATGGTCTTTTAGGGCCCTTCCAACCCCATTCATTCTGTGATTCTGTGTTGTGCCTGTTTTCTCCAGCTGTGTAAGCTAAGGCAGACAAAAAGTATCTCAGTTGAATGTAACCAGCTCAGAAATTCATATCAATCAGTCATGGTATTTGTTAACTTGATTCTTCATTAGGTATAAACTCAACCCTGGCTCTGGGGATCAGTATCAGAAGCTCTGTGGAGATGGAGCATCTCACATTTAAAGAGGCAAGTGCAGAACTGCAGCTGAAGCTCAGTTGACTTGCTGGAGTTCTCCCATCCCCCAGGGCTGGGTCAGCTGTCAGTCTCATAGATTCATTTGGTTTAAAATACTGCTTTTCTTCAGCTGATTTGTAATGTTTTTTACTAGTGTGGTGGTGGTGGTTTGTCTGACCAGGAGTCTTGAATAATCAATGTAATTCATTGGCATAATCACATCTTTTAACATCAGCTGTAAGTGCCATTTACATGCCATTTACATGCACTGCACACACACGCATCAGTGTAACTCTTCAGAATGTATTGAGGGAATGAGCACTGCAGAGTGGAACAAAGTACAGAGATTTCTGAGCTTTCTAGTGCAGTCTGGCCATGCAGACAAGGGAGGTTTGGCTCCCAAATCTATGTAGCTGGGTGAGGTATAGCCTGGCAGAGAAGTTCATTAGAAGAGGCAGCACTGTCCCAGCCAGCACAGCTCTATTCTGGAGATCTCTGCACTGACATAATTGTATTATTTCTCATTCTCATTTACCTCAATGTTTGCTCAGTCAGCATCTCTGTACTGTCCATTACAGACTTGCCCTCCGCACAATCTCCTGGAATTGTGGTTTTTTGCAGTATCACTTGGGAAAAAAATATTTTTTTGGATAAAGTGTCTGTGACTGTTTCTGATAGTGCAGCACTTAACATAATGCCTTCCTTGGCTGGGAATCTCAAGTGAGCAGAATCTGAAAGTGGAGGGAGACAGTAGGAAGATGCAGAAATCCTTCATCTCTTTTCCAAATTCTAAAAACAAAGGACAGAAAGAGCACTGCATTACCACTCTGTAAGAGTGATAGCAAAATATTCTTCCTTCCATTCCCTCAAAAAGTCTGGAAATAAAGCATGATGTAGAGAGAAAGCCAGCAGGACCGAGGGAAGAGGTGGAAATTCCCAGTTTAGTGCATAATTACCCTGTGGGCTCCTCCTGGCATATAGGGCATCTATGGCTCTCCCAGGTGAACTTATCTGCAGCTTCCCCAGCTCCCTGCAGCAGCCCAGTCAAGCAGAAAAGTTCATCCATAAGATTTTTATAGGTCACCTGGTGCTTGGACTGCTGCATTCAAGTGGCCTTTGTGCTGATGGAGAGAAATAAACACAGGAAGATTCTGCAGGAAAGAATGAAAGGAAATGGCCCGTGCTTGGGACCTCATCATCATACATTTGCAGGAAGGATGGCTATTTGGGGGCAGGTATACCCTGAGAAGAAAGCACATTGACCTCAAGTAGGAAACAGAGATAAATTTAGATAAAATCCAAGGATGCATAAAAGGAGACAGACAAAAATTGTATCTTTTCCTAAAGGAGATGTGAAAATTAAAGGGAAAACTGTACTGTGGAAGAGAGCCCTAAGAGGCATAGTACAAACTTTGTCATTAGCACTGAAAAGCCATATAATCATGTTAGATAAATAAGATGTATTAAGAAGTAACATAAGAATCATCTGCTTTGGACTGAAAGGATGGAGTTCCATAGCTAAACCAAAAATTTTAGTATTGTTTTAGTACCCCCACTGACCTGCTCCTTGTATTTTCTACCTTGGATATCTGCTGTAGGCTTGGTGCCCATGAGTTTGCAGGACTGGAGCTGGATGGACCTTCTGGTAAAGGCAGCCCAGCTCTCTTCTGATAATGACTTTGTGGGATTTCAGAAATGACTAATGAGAAAAAATACAGATCATAGACTATATTCCAAAAGAAACTATGTATCACTGGTTCTTCATAAAATGTACTCAGGCTACAGGAGTACAAAACCTATCAATAATGAATGAATAGATTGCAGTTCCATTATTTACTATAAAAAATGTGCTCTGTAAATATGCATAAAATTGCAATAAATAAAGGAAGCCTGGGGAAAGGCAATCCCCAAGCTAAAAGAAATGTAAAGGAGCTGGCAATAGAGAAGGTACTTCCCTGGATAGTTTTAACAAGAGACTGGACATCCTATTTTTGTTGCACCCTGAGGAGATTGGCCAAGTCACTTCTGTGAGACAGGGTAAGTAATTTGGTAGTCATTTTCCACTTCAGGTCCTCAAAATTCTATTAAACCAGGGTAGAAATGGTTACCTTTAGGGGTAGGATGATGGATGAAGTGCTTCTTGTGATGTGTGCTCCTCCTTGATAACGACTCATGGCATGTGATTTTCTGGGGAGTTCACAATCGGCACATTAAAATAGATTAGCTATGAAGAATATACAAAACAGTGTGGACAATTGCTTTTAGGAACAAGGTTGCAGTTAAGCTTTTATGCCACTGTTAGGTAGAGATTGCCCACAGGCAGCACAGCAGAAATGACTTTTCAGGGCGATCTTAATCAGAGAGGTGGCACGAATCTTGTGCCTGAATTTGTTGTTAAAATAGTGAGTCGGGAAACAGAAAGGCCTACATTCTCTGCTGTCAAACTGGCTGGTCAAGACTGGCATGGGAAGAAAAGCAAAGACAGCTGGGGGGAAATAAATAAGAATAGAACTCCACAGGGCTTTGAAGGAGATGAATGTAATGAGTTGAGGGAGAAACTCGAGGGAATGAGTGGCATAATTAAAGCAATAAGGAAGAAAAAGTGATACTAGCAGATGCATTTCTCAGACCCGGAGGATAAAACATTGGGTCAGAGGAGAGGATGCTGCAGCAGTCAGGAGTTCATACAGAAATTTAACTAAAAATAGGTAAGGTGAGTGAATTGCAGTAAGTCTAGAAAGTCTGGTAAAATGACTCTCAAAAAAAGATCAATTACAAGCTCTCTTTAAAGTGATGGAATAATATGTCCCTGAATTTTTGCATGAAAATTATTTTTGTGATTATGTATTGGAGCATTATTCTGAAAACTATCTGGAATCTGGAATTCTGATTAACATTATTACACTTATCTACTGAGATGAAATAAGTTTAGGCGGACATGGAAGAGGAAATGCACTTAATGATGTTTAGAGACTAAGGAAGATTGAACGCTACACAGAAGTAATTTTAGTAAAGAAGGAGATTCAGGTGGAGCTTTGGTTAAATAATCTGAACTGAAACTATATACTGCTATTTTATTCCTAAGATGTGGAAAGATAGGGCTATTTGTTTTCCCATAAGAACTATGAGCCTATTTTCCTAGTATTCAGCTTTAGAATTATAATAACACAAAAATGTGACTTCTAATGTACCAGCATAGCTTTTCCTTGTGGCTCTCAGAATTCTATTAGTTCTGTTCCAGGGCAGGAGTAAGAGAAAAGCTGATGAGTTGATGGCATAATGCACTATCTCTACCAGACTGGCATAGCTGTATTGCAGTAAAAGAAAGTCACACTCAGTGATTTATGAGGTTACAAGTCTTTTCATTTTACACTGATTATAAAAAAAGAGAAAAGCAATAAAAAATAAAAACAGTATAAACCCCCCAAGAATGGCTTAATTGTACACTGTAGTCCACATAAAGACAAAAAAACATATGTCAACTCAGCAAGCAGTATCACTGTAAGGGTTTAGTTACCAACTTTTTTCCTTGTTATGTTTTCCTTAGCCTCTTTTCATCAGCTCCCATTATACTTTTGGCATTTCTATAACTATGGAACTAGTTTTATGATAGTTACAGCTCCTGCTTTCTTTGCCAGAGAGAAAGTGCTGCATATCACGTAGGCTAAGGTGGCTGAAGGAAAAAATGCATTATGAATGATATAAAAGCAGTCTTAATGTCAGTTACTTTGACAGGTTCATCTGATTTTCTTTTTAACAGTATAAGTTACTTTGCTATTTACATCATAAATGATGAGTGTTTGGTAATTTTTAACCAGTAGTACTTTGTTTTGTTACTTATTGTAACTCTTGGAAGGTTATTCTCTGGACAGAGCAGGCAGCATAGAGGTTCAAATAACTTTTTGTTGTTATGTAAAACAATTATCAGCAGTGGAATAAAGGAAGTATGCTAAACTCTGAGGAGATTATTTTGGAATAGGCTGTGTAAATGAATTATGGAAGGGACAATGTAGGTGGGATGGGAACAGCAGGAGTAGTAAATTAACAGGAGCAGAGAAAGGAGCGAGTGAACGACAGATGGGTTGCTAGTCACCTGGAGCACTTTTCCAGGAAGGACTTGTTCTGTTTTGATGGATATGAAATAGAACAAGTTTGCTGCTGTTGGGTCAAAAGCAAGGGGAAGAGGTCACTTGCACAAAACATTCCTACTGCTGCTTCATTATCTTTCTGTAGGCTGTTATTAAGCCTCTGAATTTTATTTAGAAAAAAATTATTGAAAAATATTATTTAATGTGTTGACTGCTTCCTCTGATTGTGTGAGTTCATCCTTTCTTGCAGTTCTCATCTACATTTTCCCTATATTTACAAAACTCATTAAATATAGTTATTCAGTCTCATTATACAGGAAGTAAAGCCATAAGGAAACTTGTCCCATTTGGAAGAGCTATGCTCTTGGGAAGGAAGAAAATCAAGGCGACATCTACTTAAAAGCTCTTCTATAAAAGCTTTAACTAATGTTTCTCCTGCACTTTCATCCAGACTGATTTTAAACTGGTGTTCATATTTGGATTTGATTTGACTTACAAAGAGCTGAGGAAACATCATTACTATGAGATAGCTCCTTACCTCTTTTCTTCTTTTATTCTTCCAGAAAGAAAAGAGGAAAATTAGGGTAGATATCGTTGCTTCACTTAGATTTGTTGCTCTTTTGCTTAGAAAAGAAGAGGGTGTTGAAGGTATTTTTTCCCTCCTTACAGAAGAAGCTTAGAAAAACATAAAAGAGCAAGGAACAATAGAAATACTTTTTTATTTTCAATCTTTTTGTATTTACATGGTTCAATAGCTGCTTAGATATCACAGAGATTATAACTGCATAGTTAGATCTTTATTATGAACAGATAGGTAATTTTACAGTATATTTCCTGCTAAGGGCTGACCTTTTAAATTAAATATTCAGAAAGCTTACACCACCAATTAATATTTTTCTTTTTGGTAGCTTCTACAGCCCAGAAGTTTTTTTAAGGGGTGGAAATACATATAAGCAATGAAAATTTTTCCCTTTATTACTGGAAAACCTTTTTTTTTTTTTTAAAGTATGAAGTAAAATTTTCTGTGGCTAGGATCTTCTGGTGAATTCCTTACAATCAAGCTGTCATTTTTATCTTGCTTTAATGAATAGTCAGGAAAGAGTTGAAGAAGCTTTTTGAAAGTCAAGAAGTTTGGTCTGTGCTTTACAAGAATAACACACTTTCTTTCATGAGTTTTTTTATTTTTTTTTCATCATCCATCCCCTGGAAAACTACAAAAGATTAACTAAAAAGCATTTGCAGTACATAGAACTGTCATAACGCCTCCCATGCTGGCTTCTGGATATGTTGCTTGCATTGCCTAACATCAGCTCTCTTTTTTTGTGTTCCTGGTATCATACCAAGTGCTGAAGTTAGATAAATGCCCAAAGCAATATTTCTGCAAAATGTTCTGTATTTTGAGCTCTCTGTTTTGGGTTGTTAGTAGCTCCCTCCAGTGTAGCTCATAAATGTGGAGGTCATCATAGCAGGTCTGAGCTGAAAGTAAACCTTTTCATACCATTTGTAGGAATCTCATCTGTACTCGGAACAGGAAAAGTGTTTTCAGTTTGCAGCTCCAGCCACGGGTATAATTAGCCATCATGTGCTATGGACTGGAAATCTGGTACATTGCATTCAAGAGCTCTAATTATTTACTTGTATCTTCTCTACTTTATTACTACTGCAAAAAGTGATTCTTCCAGATGCTCCTGGGAGAATGTGCACATACAGTAAACAATAATGTAAAGCCTAGCCTTGGCCTGGTCAATATCTTTAAGTCTTATGGTCCTCACCTAATAATCTGAGAAGGTAGTAATGCCTTAGGATAATGACTGACGTAACCTATAAGGTAATGAAAAAATCTACTTTTGTATTACGTGACAAAGGAGACAGAAAGTTGAATATCCTTATTGCTTACAGAAAAATTTCTTATCTCTTTAAAACCACTCCTGCTGTGTAACTAGTTATCTTCTGAATACAGGTTAGTCAAAATGACATGGAACAAAAGAATGATAAATCAGAACAGTAAAATAACAAGAAATCACATCTTAAACCTGAATCAAACAGTTCAGCTGTCATGGAAGGGAATGGCTTTAGAACATGAAGGACCGTTAAGGTCAAAGGGCTGAAGAATGCATAAAAGAGACAGAAAATGTGTATCTTGATAAATAAACTATTTTAGCCATCAAGGAAAAAAGGCTTCTAATCTGGGCAGAATAAGATCTTCTAATAAGGGAAACAAACTTGATGATAAGGAAAAAAATAGAAGGAAAGAAGATAGTTATGGCAGCAAAGCACAACTGGGAAAGAGACTAAAGAGTTGCAATTATTGGAGAGAAAGGAAAACATACCTCCCTTTTAGACTAAGCCAAGAATGTTGTGCTATAATTGTTTTTTCTTACTCACCTATAGCTGTGTTAATGTTAGAAAGAATAGTAACTTAGTGGAGCAAGTCCTTTTGAAATCAGAATCCTACAAAAGCATGTAACAACCTTTCCCTTGCTGTCATGGCAGCATTTGAATGTTGTTTTCTGGGATCTCCAGAACACAGGTTAAAGTAACAACATTGTGACTGTCAGGAGAAAGCCAGTCAGGGAAGACTGATTTCGTTTGATTCAGAAAGAGTATGGAAAGTAGTACTTTATTTTACCTTAGAAACAACAGATGGACTCTTCATTTGCCTGTTAATGCTGATTTTATTGGAGAAGGACCAGTGTTCTTGTGGTGGCTCTATTATGTGGTGCTGCTGCACAGGTCACCTTTCTAAAGGTCTCCTGGGGTATTCAGAGCTCAGGACTGGGGTCAGCTCAGAGCATATGCAAGCCCAACTGAGAATGATGCTGTCTCCATCTTTCAGACAGTATTGAAACCATCAAGCTGGTTCATCTTCTCCCCACCCTCCCATGTACAACTGCCAGCACAACTGCACCCACCCAAGACTATGACCTTGTCTCTACTTCCAGTGGTGAATTTGTAGAACACATTTTGCCAGTTGGTTTGGCTACCAGAATCTTTGCTGAGCACATTGGTCACAGTAGTCTTTTGAAGACACAGTTTTTGAGACTTCTATTGTCCCCACAATTTGTCCCCATTTTTACCTGTCAGTGTGATTCTTTGTATTAAGGAACTTAGAGAAAAATTACTACTGTTGTGATGGGGTTTGTGGGAGCATATAGCTGATTATTTTATACTCTTCCCGTGTTTCTTTTTATTCATGAAGGAGTACTTCCCAGAATAGTTCCAACTTTGGTTTCAAAGGATGAATTTCATGCAAATGCCTAGTCAGTATCCAAACTCTCACAGTAAATCAGAATATTTTCTTCAGTCTTTGAATCTTCATACAGCCCACATGATTTATTTATCTGGGACTGCAAGGTTTCAGTTTCCTAAAAGACTGTATTTTGTCTGTGGTCCATAAAACGCTTTCACAGGTTCATTTAACACTAAGTAAAAGCGTGTCCTTCAGGGGTTGACAAGACTTCAAAGAACTTTTTGTTAATTGACAGCTCTGTTTCATCATTAAGCCATGCTTCAATATGTATGTCAAAAACTTGCTGATGAGAAGCAGGGTCAAAGCACAGAAGAAGGAAAGAAAAACCTATGGAACCTTATGGTATGTTAAGTATATAAGTATATTAAGCAATGAGTTCAGGAACCAAAGACAAAAAGTAGGGAGTGTTGGCTAAATCGGGTAGGATGAACTCTTTTGTCACCACTTCAGCTGTAATGAACTAGTAGTTGTTGGTTTTTTTCCTTTGAGAAAAGTCAGAATGGAATGAATCATCTGACATTGTTCTCCAGGTGAAGTAGCTTTATCCCAAAATCTAGTGGGAGCTGGTTTTTTTTCTGGTCTTTTCAGGAGGCTGTGTAAGAAGTTGTCTGCTGCTTTTGTTGTCTGAAGATCACATGTCCAAACACTTTTCATGACTCCATGCATCAGGAATCTCTTGGATTACTGCTAGCTAATAATCCACCTCTGTGACAAGGCTCTGGGCAATCATATGAGAGCCATTCAGAATAAACTCCTCTGCAGAGTCCTGATTATTATTTGATACAGCAAGTAGCCATAAACACTTGTAGAAAAGTATTTGCCTTCATCACTCTCTCAGCTGATACACATCATCCAAGAGTCAGGGAATACTGGTAGGGCTTTAATGGCTCCAGTTATGGTGCTGAACTGGGGAGGGGAGGAAGTTCAGTATGTTACATGGTGATGTCATTTTTCCATTTAAAAATTTCCAAGTTTTTAAAAAGCTGACATTGTGAAAAGATAGAGCAGAACCATGCCAGAGAGACTGATATTATGCATTTAGATAGAAGTGCTAAAATGATGCTGAGCAAACAAACTTGATTTTGATAATTAATCATCTGAGTCCTTAAACTTTGGAACTTGCAGCAACTGAAACAGGACTACTTGCCTCTGCTGAATTTCTCTGGACAACTTGGCATTGTTGCAAAGACTTGGCGCTGAGGCACTTCAGATCTGGTCTCAGTGCTAGACTTATGAGGAGAAAATTTTTTATTACTTCTCAGAGGTTGTTTTTTACACACTTACTCTTGGGGAGTTTTGGTTTTTAATGATTAACGTGGCTCTGGATCAGGGTCAGAATCTTAATCTTGAACTGTCCACCTGTTTTTAAGTAAAATTCAGACTTGGGTCTAAACTGTGTCCTGTGTTTCTGACTTGTTACATAAGAGACAGAAAATGCTGTAGTTCATCCAGTATCTGGAGTTTGTTTGGCCTGCATCCTTGTGAGACCCAGAATCTTCGCTGAATTTTCTCTTGCTGTTGCCATACCACTTTCTCCCTTTCTTTACATTTCTCTCTGTCTGCAGCACATGCCCATAATATACAGTGTGATTTCTTGATGCATCTAGCAATCTTTTCTGCCTTTCTGTTCCTGTCAGAATGGCACTTTCCTGGAGCCTCGTGGGTCACTAATTACACCCCAGACCCTCTTAATGCCAACCATATAGGAAGGAATGGTTTGCAGGGGTTTTTTCTACAGAGATGAGGATAAGTGGCTCTCAAGGGTCTCTGACAGGATAGAGAATGAGTTTCAAGACTTTGTTGTCACAGGGATGTGATTTAAAACTTAGTGTTCTTCACAAATAAAACCAGGGATTTCCTTACTCTTTCAAGGAAAGAGAGGACTCTGTTTCATTGCTGGTGTGAGGCTCTGTGTTCCAGCTGGGATCTTTGTGTGCTTTACAATACAACTGGGCACCAAGAGAAAATTCTGAGGGTGAATGTTTTCATGTGTGCTGGAATATACATCAGGGAATATTTTATTTTTCACTTTACACATGATATGAGCAGATGCTCAGAGGTTAGTGTGCTAATAAACAAATAATTTTCTGGCCCTGACCCAGCCTGCAGCAACATGAGTTGCATCCATGCAGTAAAGATCTCTCACCAGCCTGAGACACAGAGACAGCACCCATGTCCAGACAGCCCAAGCTGGAAGTGGTCTGTGGTCCATACTAACACCCAGATCATGCCCAGACTGTGTCTGGGAGAATTCTGGTTTGCCAGAAGCAAGTGGATCATTTAATATTTGATCAGTATGCATGTACTTATATGGACATGAGCCCCATTTTAATTCCTGATACAAGCGTAGCCTGAATAAAGTGGTTTAGATCTGGAAACTGTGAGTCATTCCCATGCAGACATTCCCTGCACAAGTGTTCTTCCCTTTTTCACAAGTTTTAGACAATCCTATCTGTCCCCCAAACAGGAGATGTTACCCTGTACCCATGCTGCAGAAACCACAGGTCTCATATCTGTGGTACTATCTGTGATCCACCAGTAGGGATGTAAGTTGTCTGGAACCACTTTCTTTTTATTCTTTTAGTACAAGTCAATGGCTAAATCTTTCAGACTTACCAGAGGAATATCGGCCACTAATTCTCTGGAGTCCAATCTTTTTTGTTTGGTGTGTTTTCCTTTTCTGTGTTGCTATTTCCACCAGATTGATGGAGAAGAAAAAATGGGAACAAGGTTTAAATGGGAAGCAGAGTCTCCAAGAAACATCCAAAGTTGCATATGGATTTATTCTCAGATCCAGAAGAAGTGGTACTTCTCTGGATCATTTTTAATACATCATGGTTTAATCCTAGTGTGTAGCTGAGCTCCACAGCAGCTTGGTCTCCCTCTTCCAGTTGGATGGGGAAAGAATCAGAAGGGTAAAAGTGAGCAAACTTGTGGGTGGCAGTAAAGACAGTTTAACAGGGAAAGCAAAAGCAAAAACTTTGAGTATCTCCCACTTCCTTCTTCCTGGAGCTTTCATTGTTGAGCATGGTGCCATATGGCCTGGAATATCCCTATGGTCAGTCAGGGTCAGCTGTCCCAGCTGTGTCCCCTCCCGACCCCTTGTAGACCCCCAGCCCCCTTGCTGGTAGGGTGGGGTGAGGAGCAGCAAAGGCCTTGGCTCTGTGTGAGCACAGCTCAGCAATAACAAATCCATCCCTGTGTTATCAACACTGTTTCCAGCACAAATACAAAACGCAACCCCATACAAACTACTGTGAAGAAATTAATTTCTCTACCATCTAAAACCAGTACAACTATGCAAATGTTGAATTTTTTACCAGAGTAGCAAAACTCGTAATAGACTGTAATAGCCCATGTCTATTTACCTTTGATTTGAATTTTTATTTTTCTTTAATAAATGAAATTAGGATTACATTTAATTTTTAAATGGATAACCTAACATATTGAAAGAACCTTTTGTGCATTACAATAGTAACAATCTCAGTGTAATTTCCTAAACATGGAATCTAAGTGTTTTTCAAGCTGGAATCAATAAAGGTTTAAGAAGAAAATCCTTTCCTCTTGGCAGAAGGGATTGTAATTTTCCCTGAAGAGCTCTTTCAGTCAGCTCTTTCAGAGATGAGCTCCGTTGGTTAGAGCATGGTGCTTGTAACACCCGGTCTGTGTGTTCAATTCCCTGCATGGCCATTCACTGAAGAGTTGGACTTGATGATCCTTGTGGGTCCCT
Source organism: Trochalopteron elliotii (assembly GCA_024734555.1). Classification (NCBI taxonomy): domain Eukaryota; kingdom Metazoa; phylum Chordata; class Aves; order Passeriformes; family Leiothrichidae; genus Trochalopteron; species Trochalopteron elliotii. Next base: position 2,725,516 of record JANPWX010000175.1, read on the forward strand.
TCCAACTCAGAACATTCTGTGATTCTGTGAAAACACAAAGTGAGTGTCCTGCTACCACCTTTAGTAGTTGTGTGGATTTCGTGTTACCTTACGTGGAGCTGTGTTGGGAGTCAAGGGGAGAGCCAGTGTTCAGAGTGACAGGTTTTCGATTTCTGGTTAGAATATCAATATTAGAGACTTTGTCAACCAGTCACTGATGTGGATACAGAGGATAGTTTGCCTTTAATGTTTTGAATGTTAAGTGTGGCAGAAAGCTGGTTTGACTCAGTAAGCAGTGGCTGACATTAAAGACAGGGGATCTTCCTCCCAGAGGACCACTGTGACTTCTGCTGTGCTTTTCAGATGGCTGAAGGCTGTCTTGGCCAAATTTCCTGCTTCTGTAAAAGGCAGAAGTGTCACTGAAATCGATGGAATAGCTTCATCAAATTGATCTAATTTCACATCAGTAAGCAGGTTCTCTCATACACAGTATCTTCCTTCTTCTGGTTTGTGGGAATAGTCATTCTTACTGTTCAATTCAAAAAGGTAAAGGGACATAGCCTAGCTGACTGAGCTGGCTATTGTGTTGTCAGTGGAAAAGGGGAAAGGTCTTACATGGAGTGTATACTGTTCAGGGAGTTGTCAGCCACAGAAAGTAATGTAATGGCCATTAAATGCTTGATTTTGTAAATCTTTTGTGGTAGATGAATTCCTGTTTAAGTCAGTGGCTTCTGAGCAACAATAATGATTTTTTTTTTTATGTGCAGGCTTTCCTATCTAAAATCCTCTGGCATCTACTGAAGCTGTCTTATACCAAATGCTATACAATATTATGCACAACAAAACCACTAAAAAATAATACCAGTAACATTTAAGTTTGGAAGACAGTAACGGAGAACTGAATCCTTAAATACAGAAATTAAGGGAACTGCTAGTGGGTGGGACAGATATTTGGGTGTGAGATTGCTTTTCTTTCTGTGTTGGAAGTAGGCAGTCAGAATCAGTATATGTTGAAATCTGGAGGCTGAACAGTCAAGGAAGTGAATGAGAATTTTTATGGGGGTGGCAGTGATGCAGTGGCATTCAGAGGAAATGTTACCATGGTATTCACAGACTGATGTGAACATATAGGAGATAGAGAAGAAGAAAAGCTCTGAAACCAGTGCTAGGATATGGACAGAAAAAGCAGGAGGATGCTGAAATTTCTCATTATCTAAAAGTGGCATTCTGCCTTTGTATGTTAGCAGTTTTCTTTTCCTTCATGGCAGCTTTTGTGTAATCCAGTCATTGAAGTGACACTCAACCATTTGCAATTCATTTTAGTCATGTCTTCTACAAAAACTGATGCTCAAAATTACGTCCTTTTAATGTGAACTGCAAAGCCAACCTTTAGTCATTACTATGAACTATTTAGTTCATTTCTCTAGGTCAGGAGACTCAGGTGGTGTATTGCATCAAGGTTGGGTTGTATGTGCACCCCAATGCAGTTGTAGATGATAATGATGCATTGGGATGATTGATAATGATGCATTGGGATGATTGACAATGATGCAGTAGGATACTGCACCTTGTAGGATGATAATGATCCTGTAAGATACATCATCAGGATGTTGTAGGATACAACAACAGGAGTGCTGAAACCAGAATGGGCAAATGGGTCACGGCACAGTGGTTTGAATAGGAGGGTGTGCAGAATTAGATGTTCTGCTGGCCAAATGGGGACACTTGAAGTCGACATAACGCAGCAACTGGACACCATTCTGTGACCACTTGCACAGACCAAGGCCAGTTATCCCACCTGTCTCTCCATGCAGAATGATGGAGCTTCCTCTGACAGCAAAGGCTGCAGCCCGTCTGAGGGGTCTGCACCATCCACCCCAGTGGTGGCTGATACCTCCACCCAGATGGAGCTGCTGAAGAGACAGGGTGCAGCAGAGGTCTTGACTGCAGGAAGTGCCTGGGCCTTTCTCCTGTGGCACAACAGGCAGCAGACCTGCTCAGGTGGAGAAGCCACTCCTGGGCCATTGAAAAGGTCAGGAACCATCTAAGAGTATTAAGAAGGATTACAGAGCACTGTGAGTGGTGAGAAAGGTCTCTAAAGTACAACATAAAGCTCAATATGCCTCATCAATGTGTGCTCATAGCCCATAAAGCCAGCTGCACCCTGGGCTATCAGAAGGATTGTGACCACCAGGTTGAGGGAGATGATTCTCCTACTCTGCTCTCATGAGACCCCACTTGGAGTACAGTGTTCTACCCTGGGGCCCAGCATAAGAAAGATTTGGACCTGTTGGAGCAAGTCTTGAGGAGGTCATGAAGATGATCAGAGGGCTGGACTACCTCGTCTTTACAGACAGGCTGAAAAAGTCGGGTTTGTTCAGCCTGGAGAAGAAGAGACTTCAGGGAGATCTTAGAGCACCTTCCATTACCTAAAGGTGCTACAACAGAGGCAGAGAGGAACTTTTCACAAGACTGTATAGTGATAGGACAAGGGATAATGTATTTAAACTGAAAGACAATAAGTTCAGACCAGATATGAGAAAGAAATTCTTTACTCTGAGAATGGTGAGGAGAAAGTGTGGATGCCCCATCCTTGGAAGTGTTCAAGGCCAGGCTGGATGGGGTTTGAGCAACCTAGTCTAGTGGAAGGAGTCCCTGTCCCTGGTGGGGAATTTGAACGACATGATCTTTAAGGTCCCTTCCCAACTAATCCATTCTACTTTTCTCTTTTTCCAGTGAGATACGCAGCTGAAATCTCCTGCTCAATCTGCTTCTGTAGTAGTTGTAGTTGAAAATGTGCTACATGCCGTGGTTGAATTTGTCTCCTGTTAATTACTCACAACATCCCATGACAAGGACTGTATCTTAATTGCATATTGGTACCTGTTTATACAGCACCTGATGCAAAGGGTTGTGTTCTGTTGTTGGGAACTGTAGTTGCTGCAGGCATAAAAATAACCAGCACTATTGGTTATAATAATCATATTAATGTTTCTGGAGTTCTTGGAGAAGAATAGGGAATATATTTTTCATCCCAGCTGATATTCCCATCTTAATTAAAACATTTATTAATGTCTAGGTTTGGGTGCTAGCTTTTAATGAGCACACTGTAACTAAAAATCCCTCATAAATATGTAAAGCACGTTGGGTTACTCCAAGTGTGTCTAGAACTATAAAAATCATATTTTCTTAATGGCAATACTAAAATATAATGTGCTCATAAATCTGTTTATATGAAAAATATGCAGAAACTAATACACCATCTAAAGCATTATGATTTCTAAAATTTAGGCCTGTCATCTATGAAGGCACCAATTCCATGAAATGGTGATATGATGTCTGTGTTATCACAAACTACAGGTGTATGACTCATTCTAATAAAATTATTGAAAATACATTAAAAATAAGAATAAAATATCCTGAAAAAGTAACCCAGCACATGTATTTCCCATATATCAAACTCTTATATTTAAGTGTGAAGGTGTATTTCATAGTTGTAAGTAGGCCAGTTTGGGTTGGTTTTTTTTTTGTTTGTTGGTTTGGTTTTTTTCCAGAATTCATAGAATTTGCATTTCAGGTAGTGCCAGTCATTTCTATCTGGAGATTGTAATCAAGAGAAATCATTCCTGAGGGTGTAAAAACATTTGAGATTTCATATTTATTAAACTGATGCATCTTCACATATCTAGTTTTGATTAACAACTTTACACAAGGATGGAGCATGTGAATTTTTCTGGTATTTTTTGTGACTTTAATGATCTTTGATAAAACCTGTCCTACAGTGTCATCATTGTTATATATAATTCATCTGATAATCCTTTATCTAGCAGTGAAAAAGAAAAATCCTTTAAAAGGTTGCATAAGCATTTCAACAACTTCCTAGCCTAAATATATGTAAAACTGCTCAATTACATAAAGTATTGAACTGATGTATGAATTATAAGCTCTTTCCTCAAGACTGAGAAAAGCATGAATTTAGCTGATAAATGCTGTAGTCCCTTAGGGATTAATGCATTCTGTTTAGAAGAGTTTCCTGGTAGCCCCATAAGAGTTGTATTTCAAGGCTGGACCATACATGAAAAAGAGGCAAAGGTGATTGTATGTTGAGTTAAAATATTTCAGTGATGATCTCTAGAAGAGTGATGTTATTTTGCATAGTTACAGCCATACAGGATATTTTTCCAGCTGCTAATGACTTAGATGAATTAGGAAATCCCTCTTATTAGACAAACAAACAAAGAACCCCCAACCCTATCCCCCCACCAAAAAACCCCAACAAACCCAAAAAAACCCCAAACCTTAAAACACGGGAGAGGTCACAGGGCAAAGAAGATGGCTGTTCCTTAAATGGCATAAAAATAGTACTAGCAGGTTAAATTTGGTCTTATGTGCTGGAACAACCTTGGGAAGGGTTTGCAGTAATGGGAGTGTCCTCTGCTGGTCCTTTGGCTTGGGTGAGAGCTTCTTTGAAGGTGAAAAACATTCATTAGGAAGAAGAAGCAGCTTGTGCATAAATTAAATCAATTTTCTGCTCTTGCCTTGGGGACTACTGGAGTCTCTAGGCACCTGATGGCCTTTGCTTCCTGGACCCCAATTTTACATGCATATATGTATATATGTAGAATTACAATGAAAACGATCAGGCAATTTAATTAATTAATGTTTATAAATCACTTTAAAGATGGAAAGAGCTCTGTAAGTGCCATGCATTATCAATTGATAATAATATTTGTTCAGAAATTGAAGCTGAAGTTGGTGACATCATTAGTGTGCATAAATGAGCTTTTTTTCTTAGTTTAATATATTTGTTAATTGGCTTTGCAAAGTTTTTTGCTGTTTTGGTCTGCAAGTTCTTTAAAAGATTCAACTTTGACAGCTGGCAATGAGTAAATGAATATGTTATTAATGTAGTATAGGCAGTCAGAAGATGTTAGGTATGAACACCATCATGGTTCTGGTTTAACCTCAGGGAACTCCATTAGATTTCCAATATGTCAATGTGCAAAGAAAATTGTAGAAATTTAGGTGGAACAGCAGCATGTCTCCAGCCATACTCAATTCAGGAACTTGGAGGGGCAAGGGAATGGAATAGAAAATCCACTCCTCAAAGTGGTTAAAAGATGTCTCCACTGTTTCCAAAGCTAAATGGAGGAACTTAGATGAAGTTTGTGGTCATCTTTATGAAAGCATTCAGAATTCTTCCTAGGAAGGACTTTCATCTGGCATGAATATATGTTGCCTTGAATAATGAGCTTTGTGATTGCATCTTTTTTTTCTCATCCATCGTATCATTGAGTTTATGCACTGTAGTTTCTCCTGTGTAGTGTATTAGGGTTTGAGCTGAGTCTCAAATTCCTCTGCTGACTTCCATTTTATACCCTCCTGATCCACCTCCTTGGCACAGATTTTGAAAATTGCCAGGATTTCACAAATGCCAAGTGGTATGTGACACATTTACCAGCTCCATCTGGAGTATTTACTTTCTTTTTCTTGCATTTATACATTTAAAATTGGTATATATGGATGTGTTCCATGGGTTCACATCCACTTGTGGAATTGCAATATATAACTGTTGTGCACACTTTATTGCCCTTGGATATTTTCAGGACATCAGTTGTTAATGGGCAGCCTGGGAATTTGGCAGCAGCATAACACAGGAATTTTTCTTTCCATTTGAAAGCATGTAGTCATTTTCAAGAGGAAATGTAACTATCCCTATCAACCACTGCTCACTAGTAAACCTAGTTAATGCAAATATAGGCTGAGGTGGTACTGGAAGCATGATTAGCTTTTTGCTGTTTGCATGTTACCAGTTTTGTTGACCTTTTGAAGGCTATTTGACCCATAAATGGGTTTACTGCTAGAAAATAACCACTTGTCACCAAGGTGCAGTGGTGAGACAATGATGGCTGGAGAGGTGTGTCCCCCTCTTTAGAAGAAAGTAGATGCCATTGAGCAGTGTCTGCTTTGACCTGTAAGTATTTGACATATGTACTCACATACTGACACAGGTAGTGATCAGTGGGTCAGAGTCCTAGTGGACATCAGTGATAATGTCCCTCAGGGGTCCATACTGAGACCAGTATTTAATGTTACTAATGTTGTTTAATGTTTTCTTCATTAATGACATAGATGGAAGAATTGAGTGCGCCCTCAGCAAATTTGCAGTTGACAACCAATCTGAATGGTGCTGTTGACACACCTGAAGGATGGGATGCCATCCAGAGGGACCTGGATAAGCTTGAGAAGTAGGCCCATGGGAATCTCATAAGATGCAAGCAAATGCAAGGTTCTTCACTTGGCCTGGACCAACCCCTGCTATCAATCCAGGGGATGAACAGATCAGATGAGGAAAGGAAAAGCATGAGGAAAGGCTAAGAGTGTTGGGTTTGTTCAGCCTAGGAAAAAAAGTATTTTCAGCCTTCCAGTAGCTGAAGGAAGCCTAGAAGAGAACTGGCAAGAGGGACTTTTTACAAGAGCATATAGCAACACAACAAGGAGCAATGGCTTCAAATTGAAAGCAGGTAATTTTAGATTAGATATTAGGAGAAAAAATTCTTTGCTGTGAGGGTGGTGAGGCACTGGCACAGGTTGCTGAGAAATGTTGTCAATTCCCCCAAGTACCTAAGGCCAGATTGGAGAGAGCTGGGAGCAAGCTGGTCCAGTAGAAGGTATCCCCGTCCCCGGAAGGGGGTTTGGAACTAGGTGATCTTTAAGGTCCCTTCCAACCTAAGCTGTTTTGGGATTCTATGATTCTATGACATGCAGTAGCTGAGAGAGCCTCACTGTAGCCTGGGATACAAGGGAGCCTGGATTTTACCATTCTGTCAGCCACTGAAACATCCCTGTTTGATGTCCCAAGTTACAGTCGTGAGGGACATGATCAAAGATGTCTTCTCTTCCCTCCTGGAGGACTCAGGACTCTTTTCTTGTTTTTAAAAGTTGTTGGTTTTTTTCCTAATATATATACATAACACTCAAATGTCAAAGGATCTGATTTTTCTCCTATGTGTATTAGCATAGATTAATTTATAAATATTTTAGGTGGGAGAATTGTGTTCCCACCCATGGGTATGTGTTGCTTATGCTTAGGATAACTTAGTGATGTATTTTCAGGATAAAGATTTTAGTTTGCTGTATGAGGTTTGGTTTTGTTCTTGCTGCTCTTTCGTTCCAGGATGTAAATATAGATGACTGAGAAGACATTATTGCTGGACTTGAGACTAGTCTTAAACTATGAGCTTAATGGAGTTACTTGTTATGGATTCTGTTTAAAAGAATTCCGCTATAGTTGAAGTAAGATACTTTTGAAAGGAAAGGTGAAAATGCAAATGCCTGGTCTAGAAGTTTTAAAACATATTACAAATCTTGTAAGTGAAAATGAGTGTAATTTATAGAACGGTGAACATCAGGACAGCAGGGCAAAAGGAGGCCCCTTTGACCTAAGGATGACAGCAAAAGGCATTACTGCCATTCCCACCCTCCCGTTCTGCTTCCTATGCAAACTCAATAGATGTAGTTCATTACCACAGGTAGTTTAATCCATATTTAATTGGATTCACCTCTAATTGCTTCCTGTCCCATCTTCTCTGCTCCTGTTCTCATTGAATATGTTTGGTATTTTTCCTCTTCTTTACAGACTTACTCCTACCTTCTCTCCTGTGCTGTCTCACCCACCTTTCTTTAGAGATAAAAGGTTTTTTGAATTAATATAGTTTAGAAAGCAGGAAAAGAAGTTCAAATGTGTAGATTATAATGGCACATTTTTATTCAGTGTTTTATTGTATATTTGTAACAGCTGAAGTATTGTGGAAGGTCTGCATTGCCTATGAATATTCACTGGGCAAATAACCCCATAGATTCTGCCTATTTGCTTTTCACTTTCATGTTTGTTTTCCAGTTATTCTAGCAAGCATGTTTGCTAGCAGGAATCCCTAAGAAATCCAGCAGGTTTTCAAAGGTTGTTAGGTTCCTCATTAGGGAGCTGATCCTAGGAGTTAGGCCTACTCTGTCTATAAAAAGAAAGTGATATTCAGTCAGAATTTGCCACTGTAGCTGAAAGGTAAACTGTAAAGATTCACAATAAACTGCTGTTGACTGTTCACAGGTTAAACAAATATGAGCAGAAAGTAATCATTGTGTAACTAACGTAGAACAAATAATTTGTAGAAGCATATAAGCAACACTTACCCAGTTTCTGTAAAAGAGATAATTACTCAAAGAAGTTATTTGCTACCAAATTGCTGCTTGTGCATTACAGGTGTGAATTCACTGCTACTCTTTTGGTAAGGAAATCATGAAGACATGACACTGCTTGAACGTGGTTGTGTGTGCAATTGTAATCCTTGGGAAAGTTTTAGAAGGACTTGAGATTGGTCAGAGATTCAAATCTAGTGTTCTTATCACTGATCTCTTGTTCCATCCACCATGTCACACCAAGGACCTGAGATTAATAATGATGTTACAGTATTTGTCATATATGGCCTATTCTGTGCTTTGCTTCTGCCTCATTACAAAAATTATGGGGAAAAAGCCCTAGTTCTAGCAATGGTATTCTTTTGAGGACTAAATGGTGCCTGATCATTTTACAGGTATATTAATATTTATGGGATTGTGCACATGTGCGCTGTAGCCTACTTACAGGTCTATTTAAACACTTGATTACACAGCAGAAACAGTTTGTCCAGTCTAATGCCCTTCTGTGCTGCATGTTGCCTTGGCTGGTTGGAGACCCCCAGGGAGATGTCATCTCAGGGAAGGGGGAAGCTCAACCAATACTGAATTTACTTATTGCCACTTTCTGCCTCTGGTATGGGGCATGTTAGGGCTGAAATGAACTGCAGAGATCGGAACTATTCCATTTCAGTTTCTGAGGGAATCTTTTCTGACAGCATGCTGGACAGCAGGGAGGCAGAGTTCTGCATGTAGATTGCAGCCAAGGATATGTTTGCTGTAGGCTGATTTATCCTCTTGGGAAGAAGAAGTTAACCTGTGGGCAGCACCATGCTGTTTTAACTAATTCCTGTATCTCAGCTAGCTTATTTAGAGCTGGAGCAGATACCAGTGCACTACTCTGCAGACTGCAATATCCACGTATGCTGGAGTGTGAAGTCTGAGGATGATTTAGGCAGAAGTATAATTCACTTTCTAATATTTCTGTGAAATCAGGCTGCTGGGTCACAGCAAATTTGAAGGGATGAGTGAAACTGGGAGTAAGGCTGAACACTTCAAATGATAAACTAGTGTTGCTGTTGTTTGTCTGCTCTGGGTCCTGCACAGAACCTGGGTATAGTGAGGTGGCTGGGAACCTGCTCCCCAGACTTGTGAGCCTCTGCCACATGAAGGAGTGGGAAATAGGGCAGCTGGGTCCTATGGAGCAAAGTGGGTGCAGCAGTGCTGCTTTTCTGGGAGCTGATTGCTGTGGACCACGTTCGCTGATCTCCACACTAACAAGTGGTGAAGGGCCTTGATGTGGCGTGCTGTATGGTGGGTGTCTCACTTTGTTCTCTGTGGGCTGGTGGGAAGAGAATGGCAGTCCCATCAAACTGAAGTGAAAGCAAGTCATTAGTTTCCCTTGCCTCAGGGAATAAATACATAGCCAAAAGAAAAGAGAAGAATGAGTAAAGGAAGGTATGTTAAGGGTCGGGGAAAAACCAAACCACTGGGGTGTTTATATCACTGCAGTGATTTTGACATGGAACCACAGAAACTGATTTCTTTATTTCTTCACTCTCTGAGGCAAGATTTGTATTGCAGTTTTATTGTGGATAAATTCACCATGTGGATTTCCTTTCCCAGGAAGTTATAGAACCACAGTAATCTTACAGCAGACTGCTGGATATTGCTTCCAAAAAGGGTGTTGTACTGGACACCTGGGGCAAACCTGTTCTTTTTATTGCTTATGACCCTGAAACATAATTAGTACATATCTAGCCTAACACTCGAGAGAGATCAGTTGATTCTGTACACTGATCTGGTACTTAAATCAAAGCTACAATCATTGGAATTAGTATTATATTAGCTTTTGAAATTGAAATGATCACTTTTAATCTCCCTAGTACCATTTGGTGCCTCTTTCTAGCACAATGATTTGCTTTTTGTATTTTATTTATTTAGTTTTCTTATGTATTAATTAATTTATACAACATTTATTCCAGCTGTACCTGGAAGCTGCTGCTAGGTATATGGCTTTTTTTTCTGTGAACGATCCAGCCTGGCTTCTGGAAACTTTCAGGAGAAAGTTTATGGCAAAAGCCATCCAGGATGAAGTTTCTTTAGCATTGCAAGGTGGAGCCATTGTAGCCACCTGTTCCCTTGCCTCACAGAGAACTGGCAGAGTAGTTACACTGATCACCAACCAAGGCTGCTTGACAGAGAGGTTACAGTGCCTGGAATGGCACTGTGCCCTGACCTTTTTTTTTGAGTTCAGCCTTGTAAATTCTAACATGTTGAGACCATTGGCTATCTTATCATGTTAGCCAGTATGTTCTTGTAATATCCAGGCCAATTCTGCCTAGAAGCGTAGATAAATTCAGCAAATTGCAAAGATGGTGCAAAGGCAATTTTTCATTTCCTCCCGCATTACACTGGGCAGAATCTCAGAAAACTGTAGGTTTTTCAAGTTGCTTGAAAACAGTGAAGTTCTCTGAAGGGCTCATTGAAACCATGCACTTAATAGATAACTGGAGTTCTTAGCACATGTAATATCACTAGTAACTAGCTCCCAGGCAATCCTATTGAGTACTTTGAAATCAGAATTGTACATTTAAGGTTTGGGGATAGTTCTCTGTGACCCAATGAAATTCTTCAATGCCTTGCATTTATTCTGGTTGTGTTAAGCACTCTAAGGTACTCTGGGCGATCATATTGCACATCTACTGAAGTTTCCAAGTATTTGCCGCAAGCAATGCCGAAGAGATTGCATTGCAGAAATCTGGTCTGAAATCTACTGAAACGTTTTTAGCTGGCATGAGCCTGAGTAATACTGTTAAATGACATTGAAAGACTGCTGTGCATACATTAATTCCAGACAATGTGCAGACATTATCCTAAAAAACTCCCAGTTCCAGAAAAGAAGATTACATGAAAGATTATTCAGCACCAAGATGAACAATGATGCTTTTCCTGCTTTTGCCATGCAATAAAAAGATGGACAAAGTACAAAATCAACCAACATTGGAAAGATATGTATGTGTCCTGAATTAGCATAGGCCCCAGGTGAATGGTAGCATCTACATGGGACCAGATCCCAGACATTTAGTGGGATTTCTGGGATGTTGTTTTGATGAAGGGATTTGAGCGTTTCTGGCTTCCAGGAGATAAGAGATGCCTCCAGCTGTTGGAGAAGACAAGTTTGAATTCTCTTTTTGAAGGTTACCTTTTTTCACCTAGGAGCTATTGGGCTCCTGAACTGATGTGATGACTGTTTCAGACTTTTCTGGTTCACGGAGAGCCTTCATTGTTGCGGTTTTGAAGGGAGAATGATAGGCTTAAAGTTCTCTGAAATAGCTCTTCTTGCATATGGTTAATGGTTATGGTCTCTGGTTAGTGCTTAGGGTTTAATTTAGTATTTAACATCCTTCTAGTCAGCCTGGTGCAGGAGTGCCCATGACATTCCTCATGGCTGTCCACTCTTTTGTTAGGCAGCTGCTGAGCTCTGCCACCTGACAGTTCGTCACAGGGCTGGCTATCAGGCTTTACCATACACAGATTAATTTCTTTTCTGGTCTTTCTACTTGCTTTATCCAAGATTCATTCCTTTTCTGGTCTTTCCACTTGCTTTATCTATAAATCTTGGCTATTTCTTCTCAAGGTTAGGCTTTTTTGGGCTCTGGACTGAATATTGAGAGGTGACTGAGCTCTTGCATTACTGATGGAAGGAAGTTCCTTCATTCCTGCATCCATTTCTGCAGCTATCTGGGAGGAAAGCAAGAGGATTGATCACATATTCAGGGAGCGTGTGTAGAGATGGGATGCAGTTTTGATTAACCGTCCTTGCACACATAAAGAGCCTTTTTCCTTCAGATTCATACAGCAAACAGATGGCTTTATATGTCAAGTTGATTGGTTTCGTTTCTATAGAATGATTTTAATTTATTGAAATTTTGTTTAATTAACTGAAAACATTTTTTGGTTTGCAGATATTGTACTTAATAATACAGATGTGTATGACTTGTATCATACCAGTAAATACTTCCTATCATGGTTCCCTCAGTTGCATTCAACCTAATTCCAGTGCTTAACTTGGGTTAAATTTTTGACATCTGCTTGAGAGGAGAGACAATGATAAGTTCTGCCTACCATAACTAAATTTATTTTCCTTTGTGAGTAATGGAGAACCATTATAAAAAGTCTATCCACTCTGCATCCTGCCATACAGCCCTTCTCTGAAAATGATGGTGAGTGATCCAAGTGGTCCCAAGTGAGTGATCCAAACACAAGAACCTCAGGTGAAAAATAGCATCATTTCTGGTGCTGCACCAGTACTGTGATGCTAACAGTAGTGTTCACTTCATCTAGATTTTATGCTTCTTAGAGATAATTAGACAAAGGTCAAAGAAGAATTTAGTTAGGGTCTAAGTGGCTGTATCCCTATAGATGAGCTTCAAGATGGTTTTAGGTTGGACATAATTACCAATTTATTAGAATTCATGCTTTGAGTATGTGTCAAAGATGAAGATAAAATCTAGAATAAATTAGGAGAAATACTTTAATTTAGACATCCAAAGGCTTTCACACTTTAGGAGAACCTGCAGAACTGTTAGACTGGGTGATTCTTGGGCTTTAGATTTTAGGTGACAAGTGATATCCCAAAGTAGTTAGGATTAGGTAGACTTGATTTAACATTGCTTTTATTGTGGGATTTAACATTGCTTTTATTGTGGTTGTTTTCATAGTATCTGATAATCCTATGGTGTTAAAAAACTGAGTCATGCTCATGAGCTAGTCTTCATATATATGACACTGAGATCTTGTGGGGTAAACATCTTGTTCTTTATCACACTGGTGTGCGCCTATGGCAAAGCAGGGAGTTTAACCAAGTCTTTGGAGCCACTAGCTGTTGCCCAAACCAGTCACCTTCTGACCTGCAAAGGGCAGTAAGCAACTGCGCTTAGCTCTACTAAGATTTTTCATTTCCAACTCCTCTTTTTCTTAGAATTAAAATGTGCTCCTTTACCAGTTTATTTCTGTGTCCTATTTCTGCAGCTGGGCCTTCTGACATGTTACCTACATATCTCTGAATTACATACCAGGCATAAAACTGTCAGAGGCTTCTTCAGAAAATTTGGCTGGAGGGCATAACCTCCCTTCCTCTCTCACACCTTCCACTGGTTTTCTGTGGGGATTGTAGAATAGCTGAAAATAATATAGTAAAATGCTATATGTAAGATAACATAGTAAAACAGGAAAGAGTATGGCAGTGAAAGATTCTTCTTACAGGCAAGCTGAAGACTTTGGAGGCTTTTCTGGGTGCTGCATAGCTACCTTTAGTGACTATGGCTGAGTGGAATGTAAAACCACATGCCAGGAAAACATTAGCACAATAATTTGCAGGTTATTTGAACAGAAACATGGGTATGCTGATGATGTAATCTATCAGGAAGTCCAAAAAAATATTCATAAATGGAATCTCGTTGATTTTGGTATTTTGCTAAGAATATAGCAGTGCTGGGAGCTTGATTTTTTTTTCCTAGAAATATGGGGTGCCAAGCCAGAGATGTCTTCAAGATGTTCTGAGAGGGTTGTGAAAAATATCAAGATCCATTCTTGAAATCAAGCTTGCTAGTTGTGATAGAGGAAGGTACAAATATATGCATTCACATAGGGCAAAATGCTTTGGGAAATGCTCTGGGTGCTAGAACACAAAGCTGAACACTGTGGGTGGTAGAGCTTAAAGATTCAGTGAGCATGGAGGTGTGTTTGATCAGATTAAGGAAATCAAATATTCCAAATCAATCTCTAAAAATTACTTGAAAATGTTAACCTCTCTTACTTACACTTGTCATTCAAAGCTTTGCAGACCAAAGTGTGTCCTTACTGAAAGGTAATAGGCAGTTGCAGAGCAGCAAAAACTGGGAGTTGTAATAAAAGCACTGACATTTTGAGAGTTATTGCTGGGAATGATACTATAAATGCCAGTTCACAGATGAGAAAATGGAGGGCCAGGCGTATTTACCATACCTGGTAAACTGAGAGATCCTGAGAGTCCTGGCTTTCAGTCTGGAGTCTGACTGCTACCAGTTAGCCTTCCAATGTAGTAGAATAACATTCTAATTTACACTGTTTGCTGTGCAATAATGTACTAGTGAATAAACAGATCTTTCTTGTAGCAGCAGAAGCCAGGAAATGGAAAGGAAATGGTAATCTCTTTTGGTCTCCTATGTTTCCCAGTTCTATTTAAGCAAAAAGGGTTCTATCTGTTCAAGATGTGTAGAGCAATATGTAGGCAGAAGCCGCTTTATGCATGGAATTCTATTTTCATTCTGATTTTACCAATTAGCATTGAGTTCTGTGTTAATTACCTAAAATTTTTTCAGAGATGATGGTAGATATAAGAGATCTATGATAATAGGAACATGTTGCCATAGACACAACTGTTCAATATGACACTGGGACACTGCTGCGTGAAGAAACCCACTGAAGTTGTATTTCACAATGCCCTGGAATTATGCAGTTGTGAAAAATTAATTATACTCCTTTCACTGAAATACCATGATGTTGATTCTAAAATATTCAACAAGCTATTTCAGTGCAGAGGGCTGTCAAATGACAGAGAAAGCCAATGCATCAGAAGTACTAAGATATGTTTAAAAGGTGGCCAACATTTTTGGCCATTGCACAGCTTCATTATGGGTTTTAACAGCTTCACTTGTAGCCTGGGAATTTCTACATCTCTTTCAAAATCCCATCTCATTAATTGGCACGAAATGCCACTATTTATAGAAAACATCGAGGAAGAAGCAGAGAACAATGCAAAGTAGAAGTATAAAATGACAGTTTTCTGTTACAGGCAGTAACAACTGTGGAGTTGAGAGTGTTTGCAGATTGTTCCAGTCTTGTGCTTTTTTTGTGCATGAATTAGAAGATACGTCTGCCTGTGGTCCAGAAGAACTTGGCTATTATCTAGCCTGACTTCCTGGCCATGAATTCACTGAAATCAGCAGACAGCAATTGTCTGCCCATTTAGCGTACTTAGTGGTTTGTTTTATTTTTCCAGAGCATCACATACAACAGCTGCAGCCATTAATTAGCAGATTTCTGATGAGTATTTAAAGAGATATATTCTTGTTACAAAGGTAAAGTTTTGCACATACACACACTCTATGGCAACCATTATTTAATTCTCATTACCTTACTGCATCACTGGTTTTCTGAAGGACCAGCTACATTCCTGTGCTGGTTTGGTGGAGGATGGAAAAAAGCCCTTCCTATGGTGTATGTTTATTTTATTGGCTTCACTTATTTCTTTCTCTTCAGACTCAGACTTTTAAAAAAACACTACCTGTATTGCATCTCTCCAACTCACAAAAGACTAACCCAATTGAATTCTTCTGTTTTGTAGACGTGAGTCACCTCTCACAACAGATTCTCCTATCCTTCTTCCTTGGGAAAATCATCTTAAAGTCTAGTTTGACTTGTCTTACTGAGTCTGTAACAACTCTTAATAGTCTTTCTTTGGTTCTGATTGACAAGCATAAGCTGTAAGGTCTCTTGCTCACCTGCCTTTCCACTGAAGACCCACACAGTATTTCTATCATCTATATCACCCTGAGTTCCTCAGCAATCCCTCACACTTTATATACTTTCCGTCATTTTTTCAATGTTTATAGGAGTTTATAAACTCCATGTAGGAGTTTCCCTAATCAGGAAACCACATTTGGACTGAAGTTACTCAATAACTGCAAATGTATCAGAAGTTGTTCAGATGACAGTGTTCTTGTGTTCAGAATACTTGTTGACAATTGCACGATGCTCTTACTCTATTCAATGTTCCAGTCATTGTGACTGAACAAATATTCACAAACACTTCTTGAAGCATATTTCAATATGTGAACTCCAATTTGAATGTAGTGATGAAAAGGAGATAGAAAAAGATACTTTCAGACTTTATTACTGTGCTTTTGTAGAACAGCTATAGTAGAACTGATAACCTGCCGAAAGAAGAGCAGGGAGCATCAACTCTTTATAACTGAGGTTTACATAGAAACTCAGTATTGCGGCATGTGCATTAATGTTTATTTTATACTTTAAAGAACATCAGTGAAATTCCTCAAAGTTAATAATAAAATTGGTTTTAGTGTTGGCTTTAGTAGGTGCAGATTTTCATTCAGCATATAACATACTTTAGTCTGATTTTATTTATTCTTTTGGCCAGATTCTCATATTTTATAGGACTGTAGATATTTATGACCCTGTTGAAACGAAAAAGGTTGCTTGTATTATGATTGACAGTAGACTCCGGCTTTGTTTTCCTAAGAGATTTGATGATATTTTTAGTTAATGTGTGAAATGGGACATGCTTCTTTGAGTCAAGAGGGCTGCAATTCGTAAAAATATTTAAATAAAGTATTAAGAGAAAAGAAAATGCTCCTCTTGGATAAATATTGCTCTAGTCAGTTGGTATTCAAATGTCTCATTCAGTCTTGTCCTCCATGCAAAAGAGATACTGACCCTGTGTATTACACTGAAACTGATTTTGCATATAGAAGTATTAGCAAAATGTTTATAGATAGCCCCATAACCAGAAAGAATGGCAGAGATTTTTATCTTTTATAAATAGTTACAGAGGAAGCAGTGCTAAAGTCAGCTTCCTTGTGAAATATCATCAGATTATAGCAGTAATTTACATTTTACAAGATATTTCACTGAAGACATTCTCTGAATTTATCTGATCTCCACTGCATGTGATTCAAGGGAGTATTGAAGTGAGAAGAGGACATGCTTGGAAGAAATGTGCAAAGCATGGTATTTTAAAAGGAAACTTCTAACTACTTGGAAATAATAGAACTCCTTAAATAATATTGGTAAAAAAGAGTTCTTTAACTGCTGTGAAATAATAGAAGTACTTAGATCCTAGCAGTGTAAAAAGTTTCTATTCAGATGTAAATTTGTTGAAAATATTTTGTGTCTCTTAAGGACATTTTAAAATTTTGACTTTGTGTGCCAAATTCTCCACAACTGAAGTAACTAAAAAAACATCATTTCCAGAAATACATAACCATGCTTTGACCACAACATTGGAGGGATTCGCTTGGACCTAGAACAGCAAAACATGACAGTATTTGTTCAGTCCGTACAAGTGGAGCATCCCTACACCATCAAAAATAAAAAAACCCACAAAACTTCTTTATCGTGATGCCATTAATTACAGCCCCTATAAGAGATGGGGTCTAACTGCTGAGATCTGCCTTCTCAACACCAGTTTTCAGGAGCACCACGTGAAATTCTCAATTCCCTCTACAGCTTTCTTATAGGCCCCATTTATGTACTGAAAGGCTTCAGTGAGGTCTTCCTAGAACTTTTTCTTCTCCAGGCTGAACAATCCCAACTCTTCATAGGAGAGGTGCTCCAGCCCTCCAAACATTTTATGGTCTCCTCTGAACGTGCTTCATCAGCTCCTCACTCTTCTCATGTTGTGCCCAGAGCTGGATGCAGCACTCTGGGTGGGGGCTCAGGAGGGCAGTATAGACGGGGACAAAATCACATCTCTCAATCTGCTTGCTGGTCACGTCTCTTCTGATGCAGCCCAGGATAGGATTGGCTTTCTGGGCTGTGAGTGCACGTTGTGGCTCATGTTGATTTATTTATCCACCAGTGTTCCCAAGTCTTTCTCTGCAGGGCTTCTCTCAACCTAGTAATCCCTTATACTGGTGATTGCCCAGACCTAGGTGTAATATCTTGCACTTGGTCTTGTTGAGCTTCATGAGATTTCCATTGGACAATTCCTCAAGCATGTCAAGGTCCCATTTTATGGCATCCCTTCCCTCTAGCATACCTATTGTACCACTCAGGTTGGTGTCATATGCAGATTTACATTGTCACACTGGTTAGGTCATTAATAAAGATACTGAGCTATTCTGGTCCTTGCATGGGCTCCTGCAGAATATCACTTGGTAACAATCTCAGCTTGGACATTGAGCTATTGACTGCTACTGGCCATCCAGTGGATTTCTTATCCATCAAATAGCCCATCCATCAAATCCATATCTCTCTAATTTAGAGACAAAGATGTGTGTGGGAGCCTGTTAAAGACCTTATTGAAGTCAAGATAAATGATATCAGTTTCTCTTCCCTTATCCAGCAGCACAGTCACTCCATCACTTCATTGCAAAAGGCCAACAGATAATTTAGGGGTTTTATGCATTTACACATTCTGAAGCTGTGTTGGCTGTCTGGAATCACCTTCCTGCCATTCATATGCCTTGACATAGTTTCCAGTAGGATCTCTTCCACTATCTTACCAAATACAGAGGTGAGGCTGACTGGCTGGTAGTTCCTCTGCTCCTCTTTTTTATTCTTTTTGAAAATTGGTGTGATGTTTCCCTTTTGCCAGTCACTGGGTACTTTGACTGCTGTGACTTTTCAAATATGATGCAGAGTGGCGTATCCATGACACCTGCCAGTTTTCTCAGGACCGTGGGACTCATCTCACTGACTCCCAGGAACGTCTGTACATACAGCTGAAAATATTTTGACTTCATGGGTAAAAGAAGACCTGAAGTAAGAAATTAAGTAATTGGTAAAACTCTACAGGAAGAGTCCCAATCAGTCATGGGAAGGGTTTTTGCTGAGTTTATTGTTGCTGCTAGTATGTTTTTGAAGTGTTCGTCAGAGTATTTTATTTGCAGTTTGGATAGTACTAGAAGAAAAAGTGTATAGGTTGGCCAGGTGTCTTTAAATGCTGGTTCCAGAGGAGATACAGACGTAACATTCATCACCAGATTACTGGTTTTCACAGAGATAGGTTGCTCAAAAAGGTTTTTTTTGCTCCTTCATGTTTATAATATACTTATTTTGAATATTATTTTCTCTTTTTTTAAAGAAAAAATAGATTGCTAAATTTAGCACATTATTAGAGTAATTAGACCTGTTGTAACCTATCTATTCTTTATTGAGCCTAATAGTTTGCTTTTAATTCATAAGGGTTCTAGAAACATCTTGATTCATCATTTGAAATCAGTAAAACATAGAAAATTACACTAATTGCCTTGTAAATAGTTTCCCTCATTAATTGTCCTTTACTTTCAAATGCTATGCAGGCTTGAAATTACTTTTCAAGAACCAGCTAAATTTAAACATATTTTTAAAACAAGGTGTGTATCTCACTGACAAGATTTCTAGTTGAAGTTTGTTAATATATTAAGCTAATAACTGTTATCAATGGAATGAAGAGGAATATTTAAATCATGGCCAATGAATATCCATCTATGTACTCTGTATTGTAAATTCAAACACTTTGCTTGTTTAATGAGAATATTGTCTACATTAAAAAAAAAAACAACAAAAACAAACCAAAACCCAAAACCAACAACCCTACACATGTATTTTCATGAAAACTTGGGTTGCTTCTAGTGCTTTTTTATCGTATTTCGTAATCTAATGATAGGTCCCCTTTAAATAATTTCCTCAACTAAAATCACAGTACAAGGAATAAAATACTAAGTGTTTTGACACACACGGGTCTTTATCAAGTACAATTTAAAATCCAGTTGTTCTTATACAAGTTTACAGTGAGAGATTTAATTTGATTTTTTTTTGTTTCTTACAAGAAGACTACAGCAATTTCCTCAGTGAAATTGCTGGAGGTTTATTTTTAAGTACTGTAATAAATGCAATTGAACTTTAGAAGTTCATTCCTTCTTCATTCATGCTGTTACCATGGAAATGTGGATTTTATGCTTAAATGAATAAGCTTAGTTCATAAATTATAGTTCATAAATTATAAAAGTAAAATGTTAATTCATAATTGGGGAGTGCTGGCAGTCATGACAAGATAGGCATCATTTTCCCCAGGTTTCATTTTTCCCCAAGTTTTTCAAACAATCGCGGTAAATTCCTTTTTTTTTTTAGTGCAGAAAACAAGCATAGGCTTCTAATAATTTAAAGGCTTCTAATAATTTAAGCTTTTTGTCTTTTGTTGAGTTGGTGGGGTTTAGTCTAGAGGAAATGAGGCTGAGAAGGGACCTTATTTCTCTTTACAACTACCTGAAAGGAGATTGTAGTGTGGTGGGGTCAGTCTCTTCTTCCTGGTAACAAGTGATAGGACCAAAGGAAAGGGCCTCAAGTGGTACCATGGGAAGTTTAGCTTGGATAATAGGCAGAATTTGTTCACTGAAAGGGTTTTCAAGCGTTGGAACAGGCTGCCCAGGAACGTGTTGCAATCACCATACCTCTAAGTGTTCAAAATATACGTAGATGTGGCATTCTAAGAACATGGTTTTGTGGTAGACATGGTGGTGGTGCTACATTGATAGCTGGACTTGATTATTTTAGAGGTCTTTTCCAACCTTAGCAATTCTATGACTCTATGATTTCCATATTAAGAATAAAGGACCAGTTGAAGCAAAGGCTGTATTCTGTTCATGAGAGACTTTGAAGTTGGACAACCATTTGCCAAGAACTCTCTACATGTGGTTAATCTTCACACAGCAAAAAAACCAGCCTAGATAATCTCCTAGAGTTCTGGGTTTCCATGGCCTTTAATGTGATTGTGAATGGAAACACATTTTTGGAGGAGTTATCATGGGAATTCAGGTCAAGGAGAAAGGCAGGTTTTCTCTCTTAGTCACAAAATTAAACACATATTGTGGAGACACGTTATTAATCACTTTGAGTGAAATCCAGGAAACTCAACTGGGGATCTTCAGAGTCAAAAAAGTCTTTGCAGCCTGGATGTCTGAATTGAGGCGTTAAAGGGGTCATGTCATCTCAATCAGTTGCATAGGATGAGGTGTAAAACAAATTTGATCCATGGATTACAGGTACAGGAGTGGAAAAATGAGGTTTTGAGTAACTCAAGATGAAACTTAATCCAATTCCTTCTTTCTGAACCCCTGTTCTTTGTTTCTCATTATTTTGTTTTAGAGTCGTCAGGAGCAATGAGGAAACTTGTCCTGAAAAATTCACAGTCATAAAAAAGACTCACAGAATGAGGCCATTCTTCACTAATTTTTTATTTATCATTTGACCTTTATTTATTTATTCTTTAAATTTGCTTATTATAAATGGCTTTATGACTGCAATTACAAAATGCTAACTGCAAAGCCTGGTTTATGAAATATGTATAAGTTTTAATACTGAGAAGGAATTATTTTCTAAGTAAATTATATGTTTTTGTTATGTATCTGGTCAAAACCTTCCTCAATGCAACCACATAAGAGAGAAAGCAAAGACCTGGGACTTTCAGAGGAAAAGTATTAAATGCTCAAAAATCAGACAAATGTATTAAGAAGATTGTGCAGGATAAAGGGAACAGAAAGTTTTCAGGGAAAACTGTGACTTAAGTTAAATCAGCCCAGGGCAAGGTCTTAGCTGTTTACTGGTCTGGAAGTGAGCAAGAATTTTTGACACAGCAACTTATGCATCAGAGTGCCAGGATATCAGAGAGCTGTTTACAGTACTGGAGATGAGAGTTTGTAAATAAACTATTCAGCCTTTTTCTTTCTCTTCGTGAAAACTTTAAGATAATCTGAGTTCAAGCTGCTGATGTAGTTCTGTTATGTTTTACTAGGCTTTGCTGCAGTGGACAGCCTAAGAAGGACTTATTTCCAACTGGGGCTTTGTTCCACATTCTTCTTTCTGCAGTTGTTTCCAGATGACCCATAGATTCAATCCACTGTTTCCAGTCAATGTTTGCCTGTAGGCCCTGTCACACCCCAGACCTGCAGTCCCTATCAACAATTCCTTCAATATCCCATCCCTCAATGTGGATATCAGTGTAAGGAACTTCTTGCAAATGTGGAAAATAACATTTTTTATGGCAGTTTAAAGTCTTAGAAAAGGGGGAAAGAGTAAAATCATTTGAAATTTAGAGCCCCCGTGCCGAAATCAGAGTTATTTAGGCAATGCAGGACTAGGGTGCTATATAGATGGTATCACTGGAGTGTGCAAAGACAGGAAGTGAAGGAGCGTGACTGTAGCCAGAGTGCCATGACTGCACAAGCCAGTACCTCCTGTGAAAAGAGGGAGAATTGCACCCCTGGCTACTCAAAGTCAGTGACGCAGATTGTCAGTGCTGATACTAATAAGCTTTGCACGGCCTACAAATAGCCTTGCAAACCTCCACCATTATGCCCAATTTCCTGCAGACATCCACTCTTCCCTCTTTTGGAGGACAGGAGTGTCGTTTCTCCCTCCGTCCACTCAGAAAGCAATTCACCCTCTTCTTCAGATCTTTCCCCCTCTAATTTCTGGTTTTTTCATAGCTAATCTTTGTTTGCTTTGTGATCATCACAGGGTGATCCCAAAATCTGTGTCATTGCAGTGAGTCTTTTTAAAAGCAATTTATAATATTTACCCACAAATGTGCTGCTTAAGTGAAGTGGGGCATGTTGCACTGTCATAAAGCAAATCCTGGAGAGCATTGGTTTCTTTACTGCATTTTTAGTCTATTGCTTCTATTGGTACTCTCTTTTAAAATACCACCCTTTCCATCATGCCTGGAAAAAACAAACAGCTCAAACTTGAAAAAGCTTAGCTGTCTGATGATGAAAAATGTTATTCTGCAGTATAGTTCCAGTGTTATCCCAGAGAAGTGGTGGATTCTCCATCCCTGGCAATGTTCATGGCTAGGTGAGATGGGGTACTGGGCAACCTGGTCTAGTGGGTGGCATTCCTGCTGTGGCAGGGGGTTGGGTCTAGATAATCTTTAAGATCCCTTCCAACTCAAATCATTCTGTGGTTCTGTCAGCTCTGTGCTAGTGTAGTGCTATGGCACTGTGGGGGTCCTTGAGCACAGCTTCGTGGCACAACAGCCACAGGGCATTCCCCCTACTGGAACGACTACTATTACTGCTATTTTCTGCTGCTAGCTCCTGGTGCTCTTCTGGGCAGTGATGGATGCTGCAAAGGGCTGTGCCCTCCTCACTGCTCTGAAGCAGACTGGCCTCTGGCCCTCCTGAGATTAAAATCTTCCAAGGCAGCATGTTCCCTCTGCTTTCTTTGAACTTCTGCAGACAACCAGGGTTTCCTTCCAAGTGCTCCCTTCTGCCCTTCTGAAGGCGCAGGAGTGAGGAGCAACAATGGAATTTCTCAGCTCAAGCTAGTGGCTCCAGTTTCTGTTATTTAAGAATATTCAGGTCACCAGTGGTGTGTATTTTTTGAAGAGGGTCTGTAGTATGGCTCCTTTGGACTACTGTCTCTCTACTGGTTTTATTCTTAACCTATATTTTTTTATGGAATAACTTATTTCATCTCTAGGGTTTTTCCCTATTGTCACCTGTTTAAAGAGGCCCTGAGCACTTCAAATGGCCTGCTGGTTTTGGCATGTCTGGATGACTTGAGCAGAGCTTTTTCCCCACTCATTTTTGAAGACTCTATATCTTTAACTGTAAATATCACTGATATATTATGCTTTTGAGTAGCTGTTAAGTCATCATGAAATACTGTATGTCCTTGCTGACAATGTTTTCTTTAACAATTAGGCTGCTGTGATAAGAAATGTCTTGGCAGAGGTGAACAAGCCCTGCAGGGATCTGCTTGTGTAGATTACCTGAAGTAGCCCCTGATAAATGTTTTGGGTTGGTCTGCTAGCAAAGTAATACCTTGTTGCCTGCTACAGAAGTCTCAATTGTCTGGCAAATTCTCACATGCCCCACAATTATTACAGGAGGCAACTACCATATACATGGGGGTCTCTCTTTCCCCTTGCAGTATTATGAGGGTCAGTCTGTAATTCCATAGGTAATTTTTTCTCTTAGATGCTCAAGAGTCATGGGAGTTTTTTCTGAGTGAAGACTTTGGGACTGCATTACTTCTTGTTTTCTTAAATGAGTCTGAAGTTTTATATCCAGGTAATTGCTCAGAAATTGTATTGTTATGCAGACTTGCTCTCTTTTAGTGACATTTATCCCCATGTTGGGTTTCTTTGCCTAAACCCCAAACCACTAACTTTTTTAGGGTTGAGAGAAAAGAGTTGTTTCAAAGACTTTGCTGACTGAAATCTTGTGCAATACCTGTGGCAGAAAGAAAGCTTGAATTTGATTTTCATATGCAGCTACATGCTTACCCGAACCTTGCCTCACTTCTCAGGACTGTGCATCTTTTCATCTTTGCTTATTGAATTGCATTTCTCTGTGGACCAGAATTCCTCAAGATCTGTAATTTTTTTTCAATTACTAAGATACTTAATTTTAATTTTAGCATACTGTACTGCAAAATAAACCATGATTCTTTTCATTTCTCTATTTACCTTTTAAAGTGACAAAAAAATGTGTCAATTAATTCTCCTGGGCTTTTGCTGAGCAACACATTACTATGTTTTAGTTTATTTGATGGATATTGCTGTAGCCAAAATGTGAACCAGCATAAGTTTGGGATACTCCAGCTTTTTGAACTATGACATCTAGACCCCAGTTTCATTACTAACAAAAATTGCAGAATTACATTTAAAACCAGGGTTTACATCTTTTGTTGTGGAAGTCATTATTTGTGCCAAAGAAGGCTGTGATTACTAATTACTTAATTTGTATGACAGATGGAACTGGGGATCAAATTAATAGCTGTCTTGGGCTACGTTACAGAGCAATATCTAGCTTTAAACACGACTGCCTTTTTCGTTCCTAAAAAAAGGCACAAACAATGACAAGCTAAAAATAGCTGTTCTCCTGGAGTTGACGACAGTTTGTGAGAGCTTGTCTTTAGGAAGATGTTGGAAAAAACCTTGCTGTCTTTTCCCCTCCCCCTTATTCTTCTTTAAATGCACAACCTTCTGTTTAAGCTTGTTCACCACTTTGCACACAGAAAGATACCCACTGATTTGGTTAGGACTTCAGTGTTTGTGAAGATTTCCAAGGGGGTTTACATAAAACATTTAAAGAAATCTAAAAGTCACTGCAGATATTTCTATTAAGTTATGCTTATCCTACGCAAATTGCTCTGTGCTGATAGAGGAGGTAGTAAAGCCTCTTTCACTCTTTGCCTCCCACAGTAACTGCTGCAGTGGAGAAAAAAAAAAAAAAAGACAGCTTTTTTTTCTGGTTTTATTCCCGGAGATTACTTCATAATTCAGCACTGATACCAGTGGTTTCTGGTGCTGTAAACAGAGTTGAGCGTTTGACTTTGTGTCCCTGCAGCCCAGTAAACAATCAGTTAATTCACAGCATCCCAGCGGTTGACAGGAGTGAGAGAAGTGGTTTGATTTTATTTTTGTGCTTGTGAATTAAAGCTTTGCCTTCTGGCTAGGTTCTGAGTTCCCTCGTTCTGGAAGATATTGGAGCATTTTGAATTCAGAATATGTAGTTAAAAATGTGAGGGCACAGACTTCTTCCAGGATTTTTCTGCTTTCATTTTAATTTTTCTTTGTGTTTCTAATCTGAAAGCAAGCAAGAGAACAGTTTGAAAGCAATGTCCAGTGCCTGAGTTGGGAGCACAATGCAGTTCAGGATATTTAGAGCTAGTCCACTGCATTTTTATTAAATGAGAGGGAAGGAGTAGGTGGGACTTTTTATTTAAAAATAGATTAGCACAGGGAACTGAACTTGCATTTGAGGAAATGTTAATAAGCCAGCCAGCCATTGTCCTTAATCAGAGACTGTATTTGTAAGTAGAACATGTTGAATCTGTCATGATTGATGACGTTGTCTTTGTTAAAAGGGATGCTGCATCTTTAACAAGAGCAAACAGAAGCAGTGCAGAATCTACAGTAAATTTGAGACTTGGAAGAGAAACCTTTCTTCATTTTTCTGTGTGTAACGTTTGTAAAATATTGAATAGGAAAACATCAAAGCCAGGGGGAAATATAAGTAACTCACTGCGTACGTTTTAATTCCTCACCTTTCCCCCTGGGTGAGTTCCCCCCTCCTTTTTCCCCCCTGAATTTAAAATGCTGGAAGGAAAAGCAACTGAGGTCCAAGTTTCAGATGCTGAATTCTCTGCTAATTGAAATTACTGGGCATATTTCTATATATAGTCGCTGAAGAGATATGTAGCTTTCACTCAGTGCCTTCAAGACATGTCTTTTTGTAGTCAGAAAAACAGAGATCAATGCATTTTCAAACTGACAGAGGGAACGGATGCTCCTTAGTAGCACATGCTCGGGATCGTGTGTGTACCGTTTGTGCAGAGCAGAGACGCTGAATACTGGTCCATATGCTCCTTGTTTACTGCAATGTTTTTTGCATGTTACTGTGCACTCCGGACTAATGTGAAGGTAAGAGGGGATGAGACAACAATTTGGCAGGAATGTAAATGTAAAACCAGCTGCAGAAAATGTCTACCTTGTGTTGCTGAGTACTTTGGAATTGCTGGCTGAACAGGCATATTATTACAGGTGGTTGTGGAGGCTTTGTTTTATCGCTGTCTGTGTGGCTAAAGCATAGGAGCATGTTTGAATTTTGCAATTTAGCGACCTTCAGTTTTTAACTGCTTGCAGTTCAGCTTCTGGGCTTGTGTGGTCTGATAAACATGTTTTGCTATTGTCCAGGTAGGCCAGAGACAAGATGCCAAAGGCTGTTTGTGCAAGGCTACATAGCTTTATACAGGATAAGAATTCCTATAGTCGGGTCCCCCATGCATCCTCCCAGGGATGCTGCCTGCATGCTTTCTTGCTGATTACTTGTCTGAAAGCCGGGAGTCTTGCTGCTGCTATCCGGGTTGGGTTTTGTGCCGATTTGTTTCTGACTTGAACTAAAATGCATAAAAACAAATGATAAGCAATGTCCTAAGAAATAAAGAAAGGATTTTTACTGCAAAATGCTACATGAAAATGCCAGTTGGCTGCACTGGTCTCGCAGTAACTATTAAGCAGCATTTATCACTAATGTCAACATTTGCTTGTTCTGTTAATTAGAGTCAGAACTTCAATATAAGTTGCTGGATATATTACCTTCTCTGCAAGTAGGATAATATTAGCAGACAGGTTCACTGGCATTGAATTGAGCTCTCAGCCAAGCTGTGGGCCAGCTGTGGGAATCCAGTTGCATAATTTAAATGAATTTCAGTCCTTAGCCAACGTATTGGGGAGGCACTTCTGTCGTTCCAGCTTTTTCAAGTTCGGATGAGTGTGCCTGTCTGGGAAGGAAAGCACTGGGAAATGACAGATAATAATAGTTAGAACAGTTTTACCTAGAGAAGTAATTGGAGAGGATTTTTTGCTTTCAAACTGCTTTAAGCATGCCTCTGAATTAAAGTGAGTTTTCTGTATTTGCACTTGGTTTGATAATAATGAACTTCATATTTATTTTTTAGGTCAAAATATTTGTTGTTATTTGATTAAAAAAGTATTTTGCGTTAGAAGGTCACATTCTAAGAGCCTGCTTCTATGTTTTTGCTCAAAGTCTGTACTGTTGTTTGCTGTAATAAATTGCTAGGCTTTCACATTTTATTACTTTCTAATTAACTTCTGCAATTATGATCCACTTCTAAGGAGGGATTCTTTAAATCTGCAGATAACAAGCCAAAAAATACAAGTTAAAACCTTTAATGCCATTCTGTCTTCCTAAGTACATACATTATCCTTTCCTTACGCTTTACTATAATGTTTTTGGCAGGTTAGTAAATTTTATGTTTTATATTCCCTGTGATCTGTGCAGTAAATTGTCAATATAGAAATGTTTTGAGACCAACCATTCTTTGTTGCTCATTTTGTCCCTCAACCTGCAGTACTGTAGTGAAGATCTTCTGTAAAAGTGAGGTTGTTGTTGAGATATGATTTCTCAGTTTAAATAAGAATAAGTACAGGGGAAATTTCAATTACTATTTTTACTGTAATTTCCATGAGATACCTTGTCAATAAGTACCTCAGCAACTGTTAGAAGTCTCATGGGCTTAACTTTTGAAATGTCTTTGTTTCTATTCATAGACACAGAAAAAAGTGAGAGGTTTGTACCAGTACAAGTCTGGCAGTTGTTTGGACAAGATAGTTTTAATTTGTTGAAACTTCTTCAACTGTTGAGTATTTCTGAAACAATTGTTTATTATACAGTATATGCTATTTACATGATATTATTCTGAGGACGTTACCTCCAGATGTTTCACTTTCAGCAAACTCATCCACTTTCAATGTGTACTTTGATCATCTACTTTTTGAGCTCTGCATTATGTTACAATAATGTAAGAAAACAGCGCAAACTTTGCCAACCTCCCCCCAGGAACTGCTCAAGTATGGCAGCACCACTTGCACTTTCAGTAATTCCTGTTTTCTTTTTCTGACATTGAAGTTTTCTTAATGAATAGGAGTTCACTGAAAGGAGCTCCCTATGGCTGGTCATTGTACAATATGTTATATAGTGTTTATGAAGAACTCTGTTGCTTTTAACTTGGTTGGCACTAACAAAAGCCACAGCTCTGGGGTGGCCAAGATAAATTAAATACATTATAAAACATCTGTTTTGCGTTTTGCATTTTCCCCCTTTATGGGTGGAAAAATCCTAGTGGTGCTCAAATACTTTAGTCTTTAAGTCATAAGATAGAATAAAACTATAAGTACAGGCTGTACAGGAAATAGAATTCCTTGGCCTGGAAAATGAAAAAGTAAAGCATTTGGGTCTGTTTCTGATGGCAGCTGTACGTTATGGCTTTAGAGAAAGCAGATTTTTCAAGTTCAAGGTAGGACTCTCACTTCTTGATTGCCAGTCTGTATGAGACTGCCTTGTGAACTTGGTTGGCATGTGCAGACCTGTCAAAAGAAAGAGAGGTCTGCTCCTTGCCTTCTTAATCAAACCCTATTTTTACAGCTGACTAAAGAACAGTACTGACTTTGAACATGTACCTGTCTATGTGGATGCTTACTTCTTCCTGCCTGAGCACTGGGTAAAATAGGCAAAAAGATGTCTGAGAAGTTAAGAGCAAAATATCTTTGTCTATCAGAGTTTCTCTGGACCTACATTTTGAGTTATTAAAAAAGAAAACAACCAAAAAACCCAAAAACTATTGCTTACTATTGTCTGTTTACCACATAATGTATTATTAAAATTCTACATTTTGGACTGTTCTCTTCCTTGCTCTGTCATGTATGTACAATTTTGTATCTCAGTGAAAGAAACCAAAAATGAGCAGAGAAGTCAGGGAATTAAAATCTAAAAGCAGTGCCTCCAAAATCAGAAGTGTTCTTGTGGAAATGTGCAGTGTGCCTGAAAAAGTGAACTACTGCTATATTCAGTAGTTGTATTTTACTTTCAGCATGAGTAAATCTTGGGCTAACTGTGGTGAGGGACTGTCAAGTGTTTGTTTTGTTGTTTTAATTGTGTCCACTGTGTATTGAAAATACTTTATTCATATTGCAGGAGATTTTTAGAGGTTACCATTACAATCTTTCTGTTCTTGGTTTAGGCAAGTATTTTAAACTCCCTCAGTATTAGCAATATTTCTTGTAAAACTATGGCTAACACTGCAGATATTTAGTTTCCATAGTCTGGCCTAAGCTTTAAAAACTTCTATGGATTGTGTCTGGCTTTTCTTAAAAGTTTGTAGGAGTTTTGCCTTCCCCTGGCCTTGATGAACTCTGTGTTGCTCTGACAGATTTTTCTGTGAATCTGGGCTGCTATTTTTGGCTGACAGTTTGAGGGTCTTACCAGAGGCACAGCTGGTGCTTCTGGGAATTTGGGAAGCAGAGTTGAAGTCTTCCATTTGTACTTTAGCACAGAACTAGATGTGAGTGTTGGGCTGTCTCACCTTGAAGCATCTCCTTCTCAGCAGCAGTCAGCACTGGCTTGGGGGTTGTTAGAGCTTCTTGTAAAGAATGTTTTGAATTCAGATCCAGACTCTTTGAAGTGCCAAAGGCTTCTCAGGAGATTCAGAGTTACTTCAGCAGGACTTTAAGGCTGTCTTCATGTTAGTGGGTACAGCTGGCACCTCACAGATCTGAGCTCCTGCCTGAACACTGGATTAACTAAGAGCTTTTTGTTGGTTATGGCTGCTCACTGTGGGCTACCTACGTTATCTAAAACTGTGTAGCTAAAAGATGATGCCTGTGTCAAACAGTTACCTTGATGTGATTTAAGACTGAAATGTTGACCTATGTGTTGTCACTTTTTGAGGATCTCAGATGATGGAGAGGACCTGTTGGGGTAGGAATGGAGCATGGGCATGTGGAGGGTGTTGGGAGCTGGAATCCTTTAATCATCTTTCACTTTCTGTGTTCATCCTCTTTTTCTATGTGCATTGCAAAAATACAAATAATTATTTTAACCTACAAGGTTCTAATTGCACCCTAAGTTAAGGGTTAACAGTAAAGGCAGAGGAATCATAATAACAAGTAGCAAAATGTTTCAATGCCCAAAGCTATAAAACATCACAAACTGCTGAATTCTGTCTATATTTTTACACGCAGCTGTAATTCATCCTCTCTGCCAGTCTATATTGATATAATAACATAATTAAGTTGTATATATCCCAAATTTTGCCACATGTACCAAGAGTTGTTTTGGTCTTCCAAAGGAAAAGAGCTTATGGATCTTTCAGACTTGGGCCTGTTTTGCCAAAATATATTCTGCTGTGCTCTTATGGTATTCTTTGCAAAGGAGGGGTGAAGTGAAAAAGGTCTTCGAGCTCTCACAGACTTCCAGACATGATCCTTGGTTTCTTATGCATATTTTCCTCCTTTAAATGTTCAATCATGCACCATCATCTAGCACTTCTCTATGAAGTGAGGAACAGTTCAAAAGCCACAGGAACGACTTTGATGTAGCATTTTAAAAGGAGTAAACAGGAAAGATTGGTTTCTCACTTTTCCTAATGTAATTAAAAATTGACTCATGAACAACTTTTGTTTGAGTTTACTCCTTTTTGTAGTTCTTATTATGTCTGACAGTCTGGCTTACTTTACTCATAACTTCAGAGACATAACTGCAAGTGGCAGGTCAAAGTACAGTTCCTCTGCTACCTTAGGATACCAATGCAAAATGTGTTTTAGTACCAGAAAGCAAACAAAGCTGGGGTGGAATTTCCACCCTGAGAGGTTTGAGGATGAGGAAAAGGATAATACTATATATAGGCTGTGAATATGTAGTTGCATTTTGTAATATATCTTTTCATCTGCTTATAAAATATTTGCCTAGACTGTAAAATAACCAAGGCCTGGAACTTTCTAAGGGATTTGTGCAACACCTGTGGGATCTAGCCTCAAGAGCTACAGCTGTTTGTATTGTTATCATTCTTTTGCTAGATAAGGATTGAATTTTATGGAAGTCATAACTTATTGCAAAAAAAGGACTTAGTGATTTCTTGGACCAACTTCTACAGAGAAAGGTCTCAAAATTATAACATTAACAACACAGCATTTCTTTCTTTTGGTAGCTTGCAGTACTACCTGTGGTTATGATTCATAGAACGATAAAGTTCTCATTTATGGCCCAGTTTTTGCAGTCACACCAGTGACATTAATAAGAATTCATCAGGAAATCTGAATCCAGTCTCATATGGTTCAGACAATAGTTCTGTCTTGAGTAAGAAGTAAATTTTTTGAATCTTTCAAATTGATTTTTCCACTTTTAAAATCAAACTTGGAAAGATTTGTAAGCATTTGTAATACCTAAGTATATACTTCACCACTCCTCTCAGCTTCAAATGCTGATTTACACTACATGACCATAACAAGTTATGAATGAAAGAGGTAATTAGACTAGATTAATAACACAGCAGCAGCACTGGTTTTTTAGATACGATAAGACTGGGACTATATTTAACCCATGGACTAAAATAATATTCCCTTAAAGGCCATTGCAAATGTGTGAATAGGTACAGAGATGCTAAAATGACAAGCACAGTGTAAGGAATTAAATCCACTACTAAGAATTTTTTATGAACTCTAAGCAAATATGAATATGAATATTTTGCTGTGGGGGTAAGGGGCACTCATCTCAAGTTAGAAGAGTTAGTCACAAAAATAGTGGTTGGAAGGTGCAGAAGAAGCTAGGCACTGATTTCTTCATTCAGAAATTTCTGGCTAGATAATAATACTGAGAAAAAGATTTCAGTTCTATTTTGTGTCTCCCATTTTAATGTGGACTCATTAGAGATTATCTAATGAGCTGTTCCTATCAGAGATATATAATTGGCCTTTTTGTTAGAGGAAAATTAGAAAAGATCTAGGACTGAAAAAGCATTTAAATTTATTGGGTTTTAAATATGTGCAAGGAACTAGAATATAATATCATGCCTATATGTGACAATTTTATGTTTACATAAAAATGATGAAGAGTTAAATCCTCTACCATTAAATCACTGCTGATAGGCTTGCCCTATGTGCTTGAGATGCCAGTGTTTGTGTGATTTTTATGAGATTGCATAGAAATTAGAACAGCAATCCTGAATGCAATGCTGCCTACAAAATACAGTGATTCCCGGCAAAAGTAAGGGCTGTTTTATGTTTTTGGGAAACTCTGTGGCTCCTGTTACCTGAATGGGGAGAAGTGCAGTAATCAGTGATATCTGGAGTTGACAGAAGCTTGCCACAATTAGAGGATGCCCAGAGGTCTCTCGTGATTTTCTTCTACCTACATTCACTTCCAACTTCATCTGTTTTCCCTGTCCCATTTATTGGTGCTAAGCTGTAATAAAGACAGTGGGTGGTGGAGTGGCAGGTTGTGTTTTCCAGGGTGGCCTTCACAGGTGTGTCCTCTCTTAATGCTACTGCTACTGGCTGTATATGTACATTTTGGACATGCTGAGATGTCTTGGTCCCATGTTTTTGGTATGGGATGACGGCATGAAATGCTTGTTTTCGTTTTCAGAAAGGGAAGCCTCTGTTCCTTTCCTTCTCTCAAATCCTTACAGACAGTTGAAGACATGGAAAGTGTATTTTTCAAGTAAAGATGCAAAAGTATATTTCAAAAGGAGAACTGATTTCTTTTTCCTCTTATGGACTCACACAAAACAAATTAACTCTGGAACACATTCAGCGCAGGCAGTCTGCGTTCCACCTGTGCTCACATGTCAAAATAATGTGATAGCTACAGATTAATGGCTGATACAGAATTTACAGAATGAAAAAATCCTATTATTAAAGGCATGGCCATCACTGTTTTCTCAGACAAGGAGGTAGAAGTAGCTGATTTTTCCCTTTGCTACTCCAGACAGATCTAAGTGTTTGAAATAGTATAAATTCTCCTGATAACTGAGAAGCTTCCAGACTTTTTCTGGAAAGACAAGTAAACCAAAATCTGAATCCCATAAAGCAAAATTTTTTTCAGTCTCATGTTCACCAAAGAAGCAAACTTCTCAATTTTCAAACTGGAATCTCTGCTTAGAAGTAGTTAGAAAGGGTTTCCTGCCTTTGATAGCACAGAGGTTAATGAAAACTTTTGAAAAGGAAAATTAACTGAAGAAGTAAAATTCAGAGAAGCATTTTTATCTGAGTTGCAGGACAGATGAAGAGAAATGTTGCAGATACATCACACATATTTGCAGATATTTTGTACAGGATTTTCAGCCTGCTCAGATTTGTTTTCAAAACTTCAGTTCTCATTTGCAAACAAAATCAAGTGACCAAACTTTCAGGTTGAGCGGAACAATCACAGTTACTCTAGTTTGTCAGGGCAGACTGTATAGCTAACATGAGCTGTTGGAAGAAGGATCCATCTCTTGACACCTGCCCTACCTTTTAGAAAAACAGTCTGTTTCTGTTGAATCATTTCTGATGATCGGAACCTCTGACACATTTACAAATGTATTATTCCATTAATCTGCTGGACTGAGAAGCCCACTGGAAAGGGTTGTGCCCCTGTTAGTAGCTCAGGGCTACAGTAGAGACATCATCTAATCATCTCTTTGATTAAGTAAATAGGCTGAGCTCCTGGCATCTCTTACTGCAAGGCAGGATGGTCAGAGCTCTCATCTGTCTCATGAGCAGTCTTTGAGCTCTCTCTGGTCCCACAGCAGGAATGCTGAGCCCTGCCTCCCACAGCTGCATGGGGACTCGGAGCAGTTGCAGCCCTGTGCAGAAGTAATGTATGTCCTGGCTCCCACAGGAGTTACCATGTGCATGTTCAGGGTTCTGCTGGCTCCTTTAGCCACATGGCTGCACTGGGAGTTCATGTCCTGCCCCACAGCCAGTGGGATTTCCATTTGCTTCACACCAGACCTCTCTGGAAAGTGCCCATAAGGAAGAGTTGCTTTGTTCCCAGAGTTAGGACTTTTGCTGTCTATGTTAAAAATTACATTGACCTGTATCAGTGACCTGTCATCAGTACCATTGCCCATAATACCTCATTTCTGTCATTGCTAAAACTGGACAGTATTAAGTGACTGAATTTCATCCCAGACTGGTCAGCATTTGAAAAGCATAGGACCAAGATGAGTCCCTGAGAATCCCACCAAACACAACTCTCCCATTTCTAGTTACATGCCAAAACCTGTCAATTAGGTACTTTTTAATCCATTTAATGTGTGCCTTTTTTTTTTTTTTTTATTAACAAAATGCTGTGAAGTGCTGGGTTAAATGATTTACACAAGTCTAAGCATATTATAGAAGTATTTTTACCGGTGTCAGTCAAATTTATAATCCCATCTTAAAAAAGATATTATGATATTTACCTTGACAGTGTTTGTTTTCCATTGATTTAGCATTTTGTGTTTTTCTAGTCTTCAGAAATTAGTATCTATTTTATCAGCAGCTCCATGTTAGGTGCCTGGCTAATTAGCCATTACTAGCACAGTAGAAATTCCTAGAATTTCTAGGAAATTAATGAATCTCTTTAAACATAGTCCTTGTTTAAATTCCTATTTAGAAATCTATCTCTAGTTAAGCACTAAGAAAAAGTCAGGAAGTCTTGAAGGGTCGAACTTCTCACAAAACAGGGATATCTCGGTTAAAATGGAAAAGTGAATAAATTGTGAGCGAAATAAAGCTGGTATGGAAGAGATAGTTTCTTATATTGCACCATCTCCAGTGGCTGAGAAGCAGCAAATGTGCTTCTGGGTCCTCACTGCCCTTTGGTCTCCCTAGTATCCTTAGATTATTATGGTATCAGCTAGCAGCTGACTGACTGGACATTATATGAAAAGAGATTTTATTAGAAAGTAAATCATACTGCATAATTCTAAAAAAGGTAAATGTTGAGACTTTGAAAGATGATTTCATTTTTACTAGATGATCTGTGAAGTCAGGATCCTGAATTCTTGCTGAGAAGGTGTTCGGAGGGCTGATTAGTTCTTTCGTACACTCTGTGCTATGTGCTCTGGAGATGTTATTAATTTCTTATGAAAACCTGCTCTTGTAGTGAATTACATGATACATTCATATATCTCTTATAGTGCTTGGGCTATTGAAAACAGTTTCACAAAGGCCACATGCCTGTTTCTAGCCACATGTGTAACCAAAAGATGAATATAAACGATTTTGCCTCTAAATCAAGAAATCCGTCTGAAGAACTCAGTTGGCATCCAGTCCACTTAACTTCAAACGTATAGATGTAAACATCTATATCTAGTGATTTCAGGCTCCCTTTAGTGTCAGTAGAGAGGAATTCTCTTCTAAGGCATGATTCATACGACCTAGTTTAAATATCTACATGGGGATGAGATTAATTGTGTCCTGAAAGTGCCAGTTTCTCTCCATTTGCCAGAAAAAGCTTAGGTGACTAGCTGAGATGTAGGTCTCTCTCTTACAGACATTTCCATCTGGTAAAATTAATCCTGTCCTTCCAAGCAGGAAAGATGGGATTTTTAATGCTGGTCAGGCATCTTTTTCTCTCCTTTTCTTTTGCTTATAACAGAAGGAATACATAAAAATGTGGGGAGGAGGAACAAGCTGTTGTGAAGGGTCAGCCAAGATGCCCTGGAGACGAGGCAAGAGCAAGAGCTTGTGGGACTGTGAGATCATCCAATTTGTTTTCCTTTGTTTTTGTCTTGGTTCTTGCCTCTAAATGACTTAATTAATATACAAAAAATAAGCAGTGAGCAATTGTACTGAGCTGTTTTCAGCATGTTTCTCTCTTGCCCAGCTGGTAGATCGGCCCATTACTTAAATGGTGTTCAATTGTTGTATTTTATTTTAATTGCTCTAAAATTATGAAAGAACAAATTAAGGGCTGCATACTTAGGTCTGGTTCTTTTCTGAGCTCTGTGCAGCATTCACAGTGTAGGCAGGTGCTGCAAGGACATAAAAAAAAAGAGAGTAAGAGAGAGAGAAAGAACTCATATTAAGTTTCTTAGATTGAGGCACAGGGTCTTCATTTGAGCTTGGTCCCTATCAGACATTAAATCTAGATAAATGAGAACAAGGAGGAATTGTTTTAAATTAAATCAGGAGAGATTTATATCAGATATTAGGAAGAAATTCCTTACTCAGAGGGTAGTGAGGTACTGGTGCAGGTTGTTCAGAGAAGCTGTGGGTGCCCCATTCTGGGAAGCGTTCAAGAAAGTTTGGACAGGGCATTGAGCAGCCTGGTCTAGTGG
This sequence comes from Trochalopteron elliotii, assembly GCA_024734555.1. Classification (NCBI taxonomy): domain Eukaryota; kingdom Metazoa; phylum Chordata; class Aves; order Passeriformes; family Leiothrichidae; genus Trochalopteron; species Trochalopteron elliotii. The sequence continues at coordinate 2,762,047 of JANPWX010000175.1, forward strand.
AAGGTGTCCCTGCCCATGGAGGGGGTTTGGAACCCTTTAAGATACTGCTTAAGGGAGTCTTCCAATCCAAGATATTCTGTGATCCTATGGGAAATCAGTTCAGTTTACCTGAGATTAGACACACACAGCTGTCCAGCTGAACAGCTGACTGAATCATAAACCTCAAAAAGGACCCCAAATAATGGGATCATCTCAGGAGTATACTTAGATAGGAAGAAGAAGACTGAAGATGAGCCTAGAAGTGTAGGTGTGGCTCTGAAAAACCTGAACTGCTGCCAGGGATTCACCAAAAAATGTCAATGTTAGCAACAGAGTCCCTAATGCATCTTAGGGGGATATTTACTGAGTAATAATTGACATAAAAATATTTATACAGTACATCCACAATATGTTTGCTATGTCTCTATAATACATGGTAAATTAGCAAGGAATTTAAATGTCAGAGACTGTTTAAGATAATGACCAAATTTTTAAAAGTTAGAAGCTGGTTACCAGGGAATCTGTGAAGACCTAATCACTCTTTATCTGTCTGACCAAAACAGGTGACTTGATCCTGAGAATTTCCCAGGTAGATTTATATGTTGATGTGATTTTCAAAAGAGCTCAAGTTCTGCAAAAGTTTGAACAGTTAAGTGAATATTTATTTCATTCTTTTTCACACCAAAAATGTAGTAGTTCTCAACCTAAACATGAGCTTGTATTTAATTGTAACCTGTATCTTGCTGCTATGTAATTGCTTTTAACAGAATTAAGGTAAGGGAGAGTGTTTTCTGTCTTCTGTTTTCAGGGTAAGTTATATATTTAATACAGAAAAATGTTTTAAAGATTTCTTGACAGGCTAATAAATCATGAATATATGGATTGTCTCCCATCAGGATATAGTTTCACACAGGATGATAAAAAAAGTTTCAAAAAAGCTTTTTTTTAAATCCACAGTTGTTGGAATACATCAGCTCTAATGGAAATTTTTTTAAAAAAGAAATGAAATTAAAGAAAAAACCTTTCTCCAATGATCAGTCAGGAAAAGAAGTCGTGAGGCTATCCCTAGGTGATCATTCACTTCTGGGTGTCTTCTCCAATGCGTAAGGTGTTCCTGAATACCTTTTCCAAAGTAGATTCATAGTTTCTTCAGGATCTTCTCAGTCTCCTCCATTGTTTATGCCTGCTGTCTTGCCAACAGAGCTGCCAGGAGCACTTGTCAATCACAGCTGATAAGCTTGGCACATACATCTTGCCAGGAAACAATGGCTGTCTAAAAGAAAAATTTTTACTGTTATCACCTGCTAAACTCAATTGAATCCCTAGCACAGGATTTAGGTACTAACCAAAATTTAGGGACTGAGGAGGGGGACTAAGGGTGAGTGAAAGGAAGAGCAATTCAAATGGTGGAAAACAAGGGCTAGAGGTACTGCCACAGCAACAGGGTAGGTGAGATGTGTCAATGGGAGCAGCTTGCTCCCAACGAGATTGCACATGAAGAACTTGAAAGCCCTGAGTATTACACAGATAAGGCAATGTACAACCAATAAAGAATTTGTGGGAGGAGAAGAAAAGAGAAAGTAATGTTTTTTTCCAACTGAATGTGTACACATACTGTTTAACCCTCAGTGGACAAAGCCCTTTGTCATTGGTCTTGCAACTGACTGGACAGAACACCCCCTCAACCCCTCCCGTTACCCCCAAATGCCCAACAAAAGTATCTCTTCTCTCTCCTTGCTGTCAACAGCAGTGAATCACTTCTGGGTTTTCCTAGTTTATTCTGGTCTTACTCATTTCACTTTTATTCTGCCTAAATTGCATCTGCCATGGTTCTGTCTCTTCACACACTTACAATCTCTCCACTGCTGACATTTGATGTTAGTTTCTGGCTTTACATCAAACTTATCTATGTATCACTACTTTTCAACATGGTTCTTGTGTCTCCGATCCCTGAAGTGATATTTTCTCATTGAAATGCTGTCTGTTTCCCTTGCAGTGCACATCTTTTTGTGGGTACCTTGAGACACAACTCAAAAAAATTGCTAGCCTTACTGTTTGAAATCTTCCAGATCTTCTTCCAATTTTTGCTTCCTTCTTTTCCTTTCCCAGAAGTTCACTACTATACTCTCTGAGAATTTGCCTTTGCATAGTGAGTTAAAGGCAATGCAATATCAGAACAATGCTATGTCAATGATACATAAGCAGATTTTGTTTAGAAGCAAAGGATAGCAGAGAGGCACAGAAAATTATAGGACTTCATTTTGGTCCTACACAAATTGCAGTGTGATTTCCCACCACTGTAGTGTGTCCTCACTGTATCTGTCTCCATCATTCCCTTCCAGTCTGTCTTAGGGATTACTATTCTCCTTGTTCATTCCAGAGAGTTGTGTCACTCTCTTCTCTTTCCCTTTGCCTTTTGCAACTCAGTCCCAGCCTAGGTCTCTTTTATTCAAATACCTCATCATCTGGAAACCACTGTCCTGTGTTTTTCACAGAATCTTCCCTATGTTCAGCAATTTCTCCCCTCAAACAGCTAATCTACTTTGCTGTTCAACTCTTCTTGTTCATCAGGGAAGACTTTATTTTGCCCTGTTTAATTCCTTCTTCCAAAGAGAAAAAAATTACTTTGTTCTCCTTCTTTCTTTACTAGATTATACCAATTTCTGTTTAGATTAAAAACAAATGAAAAGAAGTTTTTTCCCCCCTTCTGTAATTACTTGTTAGGTCTAAAATGTTATCAGCCTAGAGGAACAACAAACCTATTGCACCTCTCTTGAAATTCATCAGCTTTTTGTTTATGTGAAGGTCACTATTGAGTAGACCTATTTGCCACTATTGAGTAGAGGCAAAAAAGCTTTCAGGATGAGAGATTTTAAAGATTGAGGATGTTTCCTTTAGGAAATGCATGATTTAAGAGGCCACAGTGTTAAACATTGTGAAGAAGGTAAATTTTCTGCCTGTCTCGAGATTTTCCTACACATTCCACCAAAGGGTCATTTAGAGAAGCTGAAAGACGCTCTCCTAAATCTGATGAAAAGATATATGACTGAAAGCTCACTGTAATCCGATGTCAAAACACCATGGATGCTGAGAGTTTGGAAGGACTTTAAAAGGAGAAAAAAAAAAGTGACAAAGTTCAAAAGTAGAAATTAGATAAGTTATTCTCTTGTTACAATTTCACAGTCCTTCTTACTTTTCTCTGCCAGACATAAGTCAATGAGTAAGATGATTCATGGCAGTTTTATATTTAAAGTATTAATAATAATTAGGAAGAAAAAAACCCCAAAAATCTTATAAACACAGTGCTGAAATTTTCTCCCTTAAGAAAGGCCTTATGAATTGAAGGCTTGGACTCAAGGAACATAGTCTCTCTCATCTTCATTTCTCTGAGGGAATTCATAATTCCTGATATATTTTGTCAAAGTTTATCTTTCTATTTCTCCTGTTTAAATATCTGGCAGAGAGCTTCTGAGATTTTCTTACCTACCATAACCAGAACTCATTGAAAACACATTCCCAAACATTAGACTGGATAATAAGAAATAATTAGAATAATTTAGAATAGATAATTAGAAAAATTTCTTCACTGAAAGCATGGTCAGGCATTGGAACAGGCTGCCCAGGGAAGTGGTGGAGTCACTGTCCCTGGAGATGTTCAAGAAACATGGGGACATAGTGCTTAGAGACATGATTTATTGGTGGACCTGGCAGTTCTGGGATAATGCTTGGGCTCGATGATATTTGATGTCTCTTCCAACCTTAATGATTCTATGATTCCAAGAAAAATGTACTAACAGTAGGAGTACAATAAAATGTGAATTATATATAAGTGGTGGTGTAAATTACTTCAGAGTACAGGCAGGCCAAAGGTGCATCGAAAATTCATTGGATGCCTGTGAAGAACTAGCTGCAAGTGCATTAAAATAAAGACATCCAAAGAAAGGCTTGTTTCTACCTGCAAAAGCAGAATTTGCCTTAGGAAAAAACAGTCCTTCTTGTTAGGATTATTGAAACAGTTACAATCTGAGTGATATTGAGAAATCATTTTATGTTTCCTTGTTGCTGACAGTCAGATTTGGCTCAGGCTATTGTGCAATACTTGTTCCCTTAGATGTTTTCAAGTGGTGTTAAATTGTGAGATGGCAGCAAATATGGTCTGAAGGCAGCACATTGCACATGGCTTTAGTACACATTTTCATGCCTGGTCTTCTATTGTGAATTATTCTGGAAACTTAAATGTAAGGAGGACAGGGACACCTGCATTAGTCTCCTTCTCTCTGTGTGGAACCTTTTCTTGCTGAGGTTTCAGGGAACCATGCTTCTCTCACACTCTCTGTGAGGACAGTAATAAACTGAGTTCAGAATTAATAGCTTAGTTTCAGTTACCTGAGTGAAATTCTTTCCTTTGTTCTCCAAGGCTGGTGGACAGAGGTTTGGTTACTTTGCCCAGTACTGATTTGACAACTGATCACAGCAGTCACACAGCATTTTAGAATACAATAAGATTAATTAATTATGTGGAAGATAATAAAAGTCATCATCAAAACCTTTGGAATATGGAGGAGAAAAAAAAACCAAACCAGACAAACCTACTTTCTTCATCATACAGTTTCACAGTTCCATGTAATGACTTAAAGTATAAAAGCCCTCTCCAAAACATTTACTTATAGTGGCTTCAAAACTTCCATAGTGGAAATAGTAAATTGAAAGCATTTAAACCATCAAAGTGCAAAAAAATGCTCTGCAAAAATAGCAACAGGTTTGGTGATTAAATGGTTTGATGTTCCATATGAAAAAATAATACTTGTAAAAGTTATCTTCTCTCACCTTCCCAAATTTTCCAAAAGTTTGCCAAAATGTTGCATGTCAGTAGAAACTTTTAAAACTCTCTGAGTGTGGCATTGGTCATGCACATACTTCCATGCATACTTCAGAAGAGGCCAAAATGTTGAACTGGGACCCATAACACCTCTGCTGATATTTCAATTCTCTTGCTGCTCTCATTAAATCACTAAGATTACTTTGACTTAATCTTCTACGTTCAGAAAATGTCCCTCCAAAGAAGGAGAAGGAGGACTATTATGATCCTTGTAGTAGTCAAATAAATTGCCTATGGTGTTAAACTAACATAGAGGGTGGTAGCTGTAATTGATGTAGCATTTCTATCCACAGAAAATAACGTCAGGCAGTTTTGAGAATAAGAGAAAAGAGAAATCTTTCACAGAGGAGTCACATGTTTTTGTAGGTCTTACATTACCTTTCCTGGACCTTGTTCTGTCAGCAAGGTCTGTGTCCTTACATAACCCAACAGCAATTATTACTTTTTTTCCTGTACTGATCTACTCCCAGGACACTTTCTATCACCTTCTATCAGCAGAAACACCATTTGAATGGTAGCTAAACAGAAAAAAATATGTCGTATCAAAATGAAACCAAGTGGTGAATACTGACAACAGCTGTGAGCCTTTTCAGTTGGAGACTTTTATTTGGAGGCAGAATCTATCTACCCAGATGGTTGAGATGGGCTGTGAAAATGGATAATGTACTTGCTGCAAGAAATGACAGCAGTGGAAAATGTTCATTGTTTGTCTGGAAGAAGAAGAAACAATCTGGATGGAGTGCAAGGCCTCAACCTGCTATCGTGAATGAACTATACAGATCAGTTCTAGAAAATGTTGATAGTAGTTGTCTGTTGAGAGAGATAAAGATCTCTGCTAACCCATTGGGTAGATTAACACCAGTAGAAATAACGTTGGGTACCTACCCCTAACAATAAGAGCTTAGTTTTTACTCAATGGGAAGAATGCCAGGTGTTCCTCAAGTCTGAATCCTAGGTCATTATAATTTTATGAAGAAGCGTTCATGAAATTAAAATAAGCTCTTCACAGAGAATTCAAGATGCACTGTTCCTGTAGGTAAGGAAAGAAATGCTCTAAAAACATTAACAATAATTTACTGTAGGATTAGATCATCTTTCAGTGATTACTTGGGGGAAATTTTTACCCTCTCTCTATTTCCTACCACATAAAAATGACACAGATGCTACAGAGTCCTCAAGGCTATTTTTCCCCCCAGCTTTAAGAAGTTTCTCTTTCAAAAAGCCTTTGTAGAAGAGCACTGGGTGGCCACTGTATTCCATCAAGTCTGTGGCTATTAATTACACCAGGCTCATTCCAGCACTTTGAGTAGCCTAGGACCAAGAAGAAAAAAATATAAATGTAATCTGCTCTACTGCCTTGCTGTTCTTGGGTTTCAGTTCCTAGTCTGTACCTGCTATAAAATTGGCACAAGTCTTTATAATATGTAATTTGCAGTACTTTTCATTAATTCTGTTTCATACAGTTTTGCCTGCTCTATTAGATAGAACAAATTACTAATTTAAGCCATTAGTATTACTGTAACATGCTTCCTTTTTTTTTATTATTTGCATTGTAATTATTATATCATCAGCTATAGACATATAGTGGTTCACATAATTAATTTCACATGTGACCGTAATACAAACAGGACAAATGAACGTAGCTACATGCTGTATTCAGAACTGTGTCTTCTCAGCAGAGGGGATTTGTTCAAGTTCTTTCTCTTCCAAATGTGAGTGATTTCATGGTTTATTCATGATGGTTATCCATGCAAACATGCCTAATTGTTATGGAGAGTGTGTGTAATTCTGCATTTCTAATCCAGAAAACGGGAGCAGTGAGGATTTATAAACAAAGTTGACTCAGTGGGAATGATAACTTCTAACCCAAGCAAGCTGTTGCTTTGATACTGAATCACAGCTGCTCACTTCAGTGGTGCAAATCCATTTCCCACTGCTCCTTGCTCCTGTTAACCTGCTGAACCAACACGGCTAAATGACAGCCCGGAGACATCCCCGCCCCATTCTGCACATCGTCAACAGAATCGTTTCCTGTGTTAAATTCCCACTGAAAATAAGAGTGGGACCTGGGTATCACTGAGGCATAAATGGAAGGTTGTGGGGACTTTTTCTGGTATTGCACTGAAGACCTGAGGCAGCCAGCAGAATATTTATTGATGAGATTGAGTCTCAGAGGCCCGAGCTAGGGACAGAAAGTGATTTTCTCCTTTACAAATGAAGCACGTCTTCTCTGGAGTCACTGAATAAATAATGTGGTGATACTTCATGACAGCCTTTTTGCAGTCACTTCTCATAATACTATTTTTGACCTTTTCAAGACCACAACGTCTTCCTTCTTAAAATTAAAAATATCTCAGTGATTTCCTCGCTGTTTCAGCTTGTATTACATTTTGAAGCTTACTTTTAGAGGTTTGCATCATAATTCATACAAGATGTTTTAGCTAGATAAGTAAATCGATGGTGATAACCATCAATAGCACATAACAGGATTAGGAATGATGAATAATATTAGTAGCACAATTCATATATGGTTTTACTTGTGTACCTTGTATTTATGCCAGATTGAATCTTCCTTAGAATGAGTAATTACACTACATTTATAAGGTAAGCAACATTTTAAATACTCTATTTTTTAAATTAGTAGCTGTAGGGTTGGCTGAAAAGTGGCTCTATTCAACTAATTGCTGCTATGACCCAGACCTTGCAGCAGATATTAGGTTTGGTTTTCTTTTACAGCCCTTTCAAGCTCTGATTTTCCTTAAGAGAGACTGTAAAGAAGGAAAAAGAAAGTTTTTTCCTTCAGTATCATCCAGAGAATATGGAGAATAAAAGAAGGGAATCTTTTACATATGCAGTACTGGTGTTTTAAGTAAGAAGCTTACACGTGCATTGAAGTACCTGTCTTAATGAATTTAGGAATACTCAACAATAATACATAGAGTTGTCTGTATTTCTGTATTAAACCTGATTCAATCTGTAGCTTACTACCTTAACTGTCTGATGATCTTTTTCTACTACATTTCTTTCATAATTGTTTTAAACTTTAAAACTTTCAGTAATGCTGGAAATGGCAGCATTTTTTTACTCAGCAGCTCAGTCCGACACTGAGAGTAAAGGTATTGAAGAAAAAATATTCTTTCACCCTATTAATATCCTTGTATTTCATGCAGTCCTTGTATTTCACACAACCATGTTCTGGGCTGCATCCAAAGCATCATGGCCAGCAGGTCTCTGCTTTTTTGAGACCGCATCTGTAGTGCTGCCTCCAGCTCTGGAGCCCTGAGTATAAGAAGGACACGAACGTGTTAGAGTGTGTCCAGAGGAGTCCGCAAAGGTGTTCAGAGGGCTGGAGCAGCTCTCCTATGAAGACAGGCTGAGAGAGCTGGAGTTATTCAGCTTGGAGAAGACTTTGGGAGGGACCTTAGAGTACCTTAAGGGGCTACAAGAGAGCTGGAAAGGGTCTTCTGACAAGGACGTGTAGTAAAAGGACAAAGGGGAAAGGCTTCAAACTGAAAGAGAATAGGTTTAGGTTAGACATTGGAAGAAATTCTTCAGTTTAAGAGTTGGGGGGAGAGGGTGTGCACTGGAACAGGGTGCCCAGAGAAGTTGTGGCTGCCCCATCCCTGTAAGTGTTCAAGGCCAGGGTGGATGGGGCTCTGAGCAACTTGGTCTAATGAGTGGCATCCCTGCCCATGGAAGAGGGACTGGAACTAGAAAATCTTTCCAGTCCCTTCCAGACCAGAGAATGGATAACACTGGGTTTCTTTTTTAACTTGTACTTCTCTAAAGGGAGATTGAACTAATTGTTTGTTATAAAATCTCATAGTAAACAGAATGTTTCCCTCTTCAAACCAAGACCTGTCACAAACAGGTTCTCCCTCGCAGCCTATCAGTAAGAGGAGTTTGTGAACTCCCCCAGTTAAGGTCTTTAAACGGGATTCAGGCATCACACTTCAGTGAAATATTCTAGGGGTGCCTGCAGCTGCTGTTTACTCCTTTTGTATTTGTTTGTTTATGTTCTTGTGAAAAGATGGAGCATCAGTTTACACTATGCACCATGTGGCACAAAGGAAGCTCCTAAATGGTGCCTGAAAAAGAATTTTGTAAAACAGTATCCATGGGGAAGAAAAGTTACAGGGTATATGTTTTGTTTTTTCTTCTGCCTGCAATGTTTTGCTGATACTATGGATGAAATCCGAAATGTGCTTTGCTTATTAGGATCTGCTGATGAAAAATGTCCAGGTTCAGGTTTGTGCAAACGATTCTCTGTGTCTTTTGTAAGAAATAGATGCTTGTCCCTGTGCTGTTTTGTTTTGCAAGTGATTTAGCATATTACATCCTGCAAGAGGGAACAGGAGATGGTATCTTCCTACAAAGATAACTTCTGTAAGGATAGCTAATGCTTTTTCAGGCACTTTGTCCTTCAAAATGAGATTGTGAAGCAGAGTAACTGGCAGTTGAATTCCCAGCTAAGGGTTTTACCCTTTTCCCTCATTTGTACTGTCTCTGGATCTGAGATTTTAGCACTCTGTAAATAGCTTTGGTTCCTGTCATACTGCAAGTGCTGCTATTATTGCTAATATTCTAATCACTATGTTACTAATACTGCTTCAATATTATGCTTTAATACTTTCAAATACTCAACTTTCTGGAAAGAAAACCCAAACATATGCTCTAAATAACCTTGATCTTTCAGCTGAGGTCATTCTAGCTTTCATGAAAATCAGCATTTTAGGTATCTTAAGTAATGTAACACCTAATAGTTTAGGATTCCTCCTGTATTAGGATACATGTGAATGCAAATGTTGTACTTCAGCAACTTCAGTTTGGTTTCAGAACCAGTTCTGAAATACAGAAACAGTTTCTGAAACCAGAAATACACTAAAATGCAAACCTCAGAACAGATGCACATGGTTAATAATTAGCAGAGGAATACTTACTGAAGTTGTTCTTGTGGGTGGACCATGGATGGACACCAGGTGCCCACCAAACCGCTCTATCCCTCCCCTCATCAGCTGGACAGGGGAGGGTGCATATGATGCACAGCTCTTTGGTTGAGATAAGGGCAGAGAGAGATCTCTCACCAAATACTGTCATGGGCAAAATAGACTTGACTTGGGAAAATTAGTTTAATTTATTACCAAAGATAGCAGAGTAAGATAACAGGAAAAAAAAAATCAAAACCTGAAGCACCTCCTTCCCACCCTTCCCTCCATCCTGAGCTCAACTTCACTTCTGATTCCTCTACCTCCTCTCACCCAGCAGGGAAAGGGGATGGGGAGTGGGAACTATGGTCACTTCATCACACACTGCTGCTCCTTCCTCCTCGGGGAAAAGATTCTTCACACCCTTCACCTCCTCCAGTGTGGGGTCCCTCCCACTAGGAGACAGTCCCCAGCAAACTTCTCCAATGTGGTCACTTCCCATGGGCTGCACTTCTTCATGTACTGCTCTAGTGTGGGTCTCTTCAACAGGGCACAGTCCTTCAGGAACAGACTGTTCCAGCTTGGGCTCCTCTCTTTGCTGGGCCACAGGTCCTGCCAGGAGCCTTCTCCAGTGTGGGCTTCCCCAGATTCATGGCCTCCTTTGGGCATTCCTCTGCTCTGGCATGGGATCCTCCAGGGGCTGCAGGTGGATCTCAGCTCCACCGTGGTCCTCCATGGGCTTCAGGAGCACAGCTGCCTCACCATGTTCTGCATCAGGAGCTGCAAGGGAATCTCAGCTCTGGCATCTGGAGCACCTCCTGCACCTCCTTCTGCAGTGACCTTGTTGTCTGCAAAGTGTTCGTCTTCCATGTTCTCACAATTATTTCTGGTTGCAGTTGCTGTTTTTTCCCCTTCTTAAATATATTTTCCCAGAGGCTCTGCCACCATTGCTATGGGTCCATCTTGGAGCTGGCTAACATTGGCTCTGTTGGACATGGGAGAAGCTTCTAACAGCTTCTCATAGAAGCCATGCCCACAGCCTTCCCCTACAAAAATTTTGTCACACAAAGCTAATACATCTCTTCAGTAGAAAAAGGTGGAAGACATTTGGACTCCATGGTAGCTGGTTTTACTGTAGTGTGTGTGTAGGAGCTGCATGGGAACTAAGCCGCTAGGGTAATTTCTGCTTGACTGGAAGGATTACTTACATTCAGGACCTGTGATGGCTTTGGAGATGAGTCTCTTGGTGTGCTGAGGAAAAAAAGAAATTAGAAGAGACACAGCAACAAGCTACTAGACGAAAAGTGAAGGTGTAACCCTCTGAGGGTGTATATCATGGAGGGACAGTCCAGCTGGCATCACTGCCTGAGTACCCTGCTGCACATACAGTTGCACTGTTCTTGAAACAGTTTGTATATAGCTGCAGTTTTCATCCAAATGTTTAAGGAAAATTAGTTTTGGTTTGCATTTTTTGGGTCTGAGTAAAACTCCGCAGCTTGTGTAGTGGAGTGGGGAGAAGACAGCATCCTACTTGTAAATTGAACCTAGTGAATTTTTTTGATCTTGGTTTGTTGGTTTCTTGGGATTGTTGATTTTTTTTCCCCCAGAGAAAAGTATTCCAGAAATGAAATAAAAGTTTTTCTTTGTGATTTTCACATAGCATTTGTGGGTGACAAGACTTGTTTTGGGTGTTGTGGTTTCACCCCAGCTGGGAACCAAGCACCAGACTTGCTCACTCCCCCACCAGCAGGATCAGAGAGAGAATTGGAAGGGTAAAGGCTGGAAAACTTATGGATTGAGATAAAGAAGTTTATTAGGGAAAGAAAAAGCTGCTCACAGAAGTAAAGCAAAACAAGGCATTAATTCACCTTTCCATGGGCAGGCAGGTGCTCTGCCACCTCCAAGAGAGCAGTGTTATGTCGTGAATAATGCTGACTTGGGAAGACAAAACATCCTCTCCAAATGTCCCCACTTCCTTCTTCTTCCCACTTTATGTACTGACCATGATGTCTTATGGTGTCTTTGTTCCATAGGTCACCTGTCCTGGCTATGTCTCCTCCCAGCCTCCCCTGCGCACCCAATTTGCTCCCCACTGTAGCAGCACAAAAAGCAGAAAAGGCCTTGGCTCTGTGCAAGCACCCTGTGTGAACACCCTGTGTTCAGCACAAATCCAAAGAAAAGCTCCATTCTAGCCACTATAAAAACAATTAATTCTACACCAGCTCAAAACCAGCTTATTAGGAAAGGTGGAGACTGGACTTTTGTTATCACATCTGAACCCCACCCTCGCACAAATAAATGAAAAAACATCATTATCAGAGATCATCTCCATGGTAAAAATAGCTCCTTGGTTTTCTTCCACAGACACAAGATCTGTTGAATGAAATGAAACAAAGCAAGTGAAGTGATATCAGCCTTATTAATGACATCACCCAGTTATGCTGGTCTTGTATACATTTTTCTTTTTTTATAGAAGTTTTTTGCTTTGGAGGTTTCTTTTGCATTATGAAAGTTGGATTCTGCCACTGGGTTCACAGCATGGATTTCAGAAAGTTCACAAATCCAAAGGGTATTTTTCACTCCTTGAAATCATCAAGTGGGGATCCACAGCATGCTTCCACTTTTTAAACTGCATATATGCCAAAGTTTTCCTTTCTTCCACCTACACTGAAGCTGGTGCCACAGGATTAAACCTTCCCTGAGATTTGCCTCCAGTCATTCAAACAGCTGCAGCCAAGACCTGGGGACAGCTTTTCTGCTGGTGTATTATTTTTTTCCTTTGTATCTATCCCAGAAAGCAGTAGTCATGAAAAAAGGAATAATGCTCATCAGTCATGCAGGGAAAACTTCCTTCCCCAGTAATGAGGGGTTAATTCAAACCATTTTTTATTTTTTTTTTTAATGTTCAGAAGTGTGGTTGTGGGCATTTTACCCCTCCTGTCACAGTCAAAGGTTACAGATTAGACAATTGAACTATGTTTGTCCTGTCTTTGCTCATCTTTCTAATCTTGGGCACGTATGTTGCAGGGAGCTCACAGCAAGGCCATCCACAGTGACTCTGGGTGTGGGATTTAACTTCAGAGAAATCATTGATTTCTCTGCTTTGCAAGCAAGTTTTCTGCAGCCTTGGGAGACACTGTCTCCCAACAGATAACCAAGTAGTCATGTTCAGGAGAAAATGCAAGCCCTGATGTTACTGGGAGCGGCAAGAAAGTCTTCATCTGGCATCACTGGGGTAAAATGACATATGAACAGAGTACACAGACTTAAAAAATTGTGGAAGATATTGGTGATTTTTCTGGAAGGCAGACATTACCTGCAATGAAGAGATAGGGGGTGAGAGGTGAGAGAATTTCTCTGAACCTTAGAGTAACTAGTGTGCATTCCCTCTCCAAATGTGAAGCCATGACCAAGGTGTCAGGAATACATGACTTTTCTCATGAATATCTGTTTTTATGGAAAGCTGAAACACTCTCTAGAGAATTATTTTCCTTTTAAAAATGTAGAGGGTAGGAGTGGTGTACAACACACAAGTATCCCAGGTTTTTTTCCTCTCCTAGAGTAATTTTTTTCAAAAATAATCTGCTGTGTATCCTTCTGTGGCAGCACATGAACCATTATCTTTCAGCTAAAGAGGTTTTCTCTGATTGACAGACAGAACAAAACATCTTGAACCAAGTGCGTGCTTACCTCTGGGGCAGGATTTGGGGTTTGTTGTTGTGTGACCTGTGAATGTGTTACTGAGCAGTGCATATCTGGAAAGCCTTCAGCTGACTGATAGGGCATGTCTGAGCCTTGGAGAAGACAGAGGGGGATTTAGGTTGCTTTTCACACTCGGATTACCAGATGGTCAAGCTTGTGTACCCACAGCTATCAAACAGCAAAATTGAATTCCTTTAATGGATTTGATTATTTAAATTATTTTTATTTAGAAAAAGTTAAGCCATCCTTTTGGTTAAATAAACAGTGAAGAAGGTTTTGAAGTTTATGGAAATACAATAGAAAAGTCTGTATAGCAAACTATGACTGTGAATTGTCCAGTATGATCATATTTTAATAATGAGAGTCCCAAGGCCTTGCACATTGAGTTAGAAGAGAAATCAGCCTGATGACAAAGTCACGATTTCATGGGACAATTCTCTATTTGTAAATATATATTGTTTCCCTTTTCTGCTTTCTTGGTCGTTTGTGCTGTCTCTTTTTCTCTGGGCTCTAACTTTTTGCTGAGATTGTATTGCTTTTTATTTAAAAAAAGAAGGTGAATGGCTGAAATGAATGTTTTTGTAACCTGGAAACAGGCAGGTAGAAGTAAGGTGAATTTACTTCTAGAAATGGGTTTCTTTACAGTCTAGAGATGACATTAGAGATGGTGGAATGCAATCTTTGTATCATAATATTGCTTAAGAACACTGTTTAATATGTTGGGAGCTTGCATGAGAAGCACAGAAGCTACAGCATTACTGAAGGAGAAGCTGGGGAAGGGCATCACTGTTTAAGGCGCATGCCCAACTTGTGTGAGTGCCAGCAGAGACAATTTACTCAGAGGATTTGCTGTCTATCTGTCTCATTACTTAATAAGGAGATACTGAAAATGAAACTCAGACACAGAAATGGAATTTTTAAAATGGAATTTTGCAAATTTGTTATCTTTTACCTTTACCATGGTGGTGGGTGGTGGGAAAGGCACAGCTACCTTGCAAATCATTTGCACCTGTTCCTCAGTTTCCTATCCCATCCAATGACCATGATGAGAATGTCCATGCAGTGTTTCTGCCTGCACAGGTTTCATATTCCTCTTTTCCTCCTCCTCAGGGCTCTACTAGTCCTGGCTGCGCAAGCACTTGCAGGAGTTGGCTCCTTTCAGTCTTAAATGCTGGACATTGATTGCAGACTAGACAACTTTTCAGTCCTGTTCCTGCTGTTTCCTAATTTAATGTCAGGCCACCAAGGGGCTGCTGGTGAGTGAGAACATTAAACAGAACTCTGCTCATGAGACACTGTGACAGCCTTGCCTGGAGGGATAAATTGCTTATCCCCAAGCCTATGAAACAGTGAGACCAGGGGCATTTGGGAAGTACATTTCAGACTTTCAGCTCATGTTGGGTCTGAGGCTGTGGTTAAATGGCCCTGTTATGATGTCAGGACTTCCCAGGAAGGTCAGGCCCTGGATGCGTGTACATGGTATTAAGTGTTGAGAAGGGCAAGGATGGAATTGGAGGAAACATCTGTCAGTCTTGCACCTGTGCCCTCAGACTCAATCTTAGCTATTAAAGTAAGTAAACAGACAGACATTAATATTTTTATTTGGGTTAAATTTATAGGTGTGTGTCATTCTCTCTTTTCCCACAGGGAACAGACAGACAGGGAAAAAGATATACATGAAGGTCTGCTGCCTCCTCAACAATTAAGTACTACTGCAGTCTGCTAGTGGGTGAAATATATGCTTTTTCTGACAAGAGTCAAATGACTTTGGCAAATATGAAGCCGTAGGCGCTAATTTTCTGCTGCACTTTACCTTTCATACGTGTTTCCCTACCATTGAGTGGATGTTAAACCTTAATGGTGACTATAAAGCCACTTGGCCTTCCCTCTATCCTGGTATAAATAGTTACACCTGATGTAAGGCAACAAAGAATTAAGACTGCTGATTCTGTTTTTAATCTAAGAATAATAGCCTGTTCAAGGCATACTATGACTCATGTTCAATGAAAGTGATGCTGGTTATGTAGTAATTTGGAGCTAAATTTGATTTTACACCTGCACTTAAGGAAATGTGATAAAATTGCCAGTGATGAAGTGGAATCAAAAGGCACAATGAAAACCTTATCGAAAGCTTTCATCATCTTCTGTTTCCCTTGGTTTTTGTTTGCTTCTTTGAAAAGAATAAGATGACAGACTGGGATTGGTTTAGCATTCAAGAAGAACTTGCACACTTTCCCAGACCAGAGTGCTGATGTCAGTCTTTCATTTGTTTCTCAATCAGGACATAGATAGTCTTCACAACAACCTGTATGGGTGTTACCTCCATAGGTTCTGTTTTGTTTTCCTTTATATGTGCTTTCTTATATATATTTTCCTTGAGAGCTTTTGTTAAAAAATTATGTTAAAAGTTCTCACTTTTGTTTAAGGCAATTGTCTTTGTTTAGGGCAGTTGAGCCTGAAGTTCAGGGACACCCCAGGTTTTGCCGTTGACTGTTTTCATTAAACCTGCCTTGTTTGTATCAGATTGTATCAGTCCTACATAGCAGAGCTTTCTGAGGGAGTGCTTAACAGCCATTTTAATCACATATCAATCAATGTCATACACCACAGCTCTGAAACGTATAACAGAGAAGTCAGTTATTCTTGTAGTCCACGATTTTAACTCTTAGGATTTCAGATTGGTGTAATGTAGCTCTTTCCCACATTGCTACCTACTCATGTAACAGCTGTGTATCCCTTACTGCCAGTTCCAGCTGTATTTCCATCACCTACACCTACACCCGTAGCATCACGTTTTAGCAGAACTGCTGAAAGAAAACCTATTGCAAGAGAAAGCAATGCTTCTCAGTTCCATTGCCAGCCTAAACAGCTCTATAATTTCATTTGCAGCTCAGATTCCTGCATGTTGATATTCAGGTTCTGAAAGAATTTATTTAGATGATCTGGATTTTTGGTGTCTTCATGTCTCATCAATAGTTTGCAATCTACTACATTGCTGATATCACAATTTGGTGAGCTGATGCTTTTTGGGGTGAGTTTTTGTAAATACTGAGAGTGAAAAAAAACCTCTTTGCATTCTCTCTTGCAGTGATCCTCTAATTCTGCCCTCTATTGACATATTCCTGCTTATTGTCTCCCAGTATATCTCTTGATCAGGATACTGGTGTTCCTCTTGTTCAGTCTCATTGTGATGTCTTCTTAATGTAAGTATTTGTACTCCAATTAGCTGCTTCTTCATTCATCCTCATTTGCTGCTGTCTGGAGGTCATCACTTTGTTCCAAACCATCCATATCTGCAGTGTTTCACTGGGAAGGAGAGAGACATGACAGTGTTTTTGTCTTGTTTTCTACTTCTGTGGTCATAGTTTTGGGACTGCTTTGTTTTTTCTGTATTGTGTTCATCACTGACTTTTGAGACTGCACCACCTTGAAAAAAATATAGTTTATATCTGATGTTTTCTTCACTAGGATGCAAGCTGCAAGTATTCCATCTTGGCAGAATTTGGGAATCTTTGACTCCAAAAGAGTGGTAGCTGTGGAAGTCAAAGTTCCCAGTGTGTCTGTTCAGTTGGTCTTTGTTCTTTTGGTGTCAGAGAAATCTGATAGTAAGAGTTTTGCCTCTTTCCTTAGTTAAATCCTTTAGATTGGCTGTTTGAGAGTAATTAGCTAAGAGAACTTTTGGAAGGGTAGCCTTTAAGCCATGGACTGATAATATAATCTGGTTGTTTTAAACTGCTGCTGATTTTATGGTTTAGGCCAGTCTTCTGTCTTTTAAAGCATACTTAGCTGAAAGTCATCTTGCACTTACCTCTTTCTTATGCTTTTTACCTTTCACTACCTTTTGTAGCAGTGGTAACTATCAGGATTTCAGATTGCAACACCTTGTTCTGAGACCATTTCCAGTAGTTCTTTTTGGTCTAAATAACATTCATCATGAGACAAATATTCATTTATATGTCAAATATTAAGTGTGTGTATATATATATATTTATATCAATTTATAAAAATACTAATATTAGAGATGTGTCAAATATTTAATTCATATTACAGCAATGAATACACCTTCTTAGAAATCCTAATTTTACATTTGAGATGTAGGATATAGCGAAGATTAAAGGTCCATATTCATTTTCTCTGAACTTACTGGCATTGCAAATCAGTGCAATTTGTTGCTGATATTCACATACAATAACAGTGCACTGCTCACATAAAAGTACAGAAAATAGGGATGTAAGGAGACTGTTAGAAAAGGTGGACTGGATTCACTTTGTCTCTTGGTAAAGTCCTTGGAAGCTCATCAGAATTTCAGTGGTGCCTTGAATTAAAATGAACGGAAAGCTTGACCCACTGTGGTGAATTACCGGCATTCCTTTGAATACATTAGTTCTTCATAAGTGAGTTCAGCACTGATATTGCAGGGGAAGATGGGGAATGGCTGCCACAAGGCCACTTGAGACTTAACAGTGTGTAGGGCAGGCTACTTGCTTCTTGTCCTCTTCCTCCTAGTAAACGTGCCTTGAATTTGTCTAGACTGATTTCAGCATGCTCGAATGAACATGCCCGAGGTTGTGAAGGCATTTGTGTTTGAGCATAGAAGTCCTACAGAATTCGGTAAGATCCCAGTGTTGCTAGTGACTCTTATCTCATAGAGGGGTTCATCCTCTCATTTATATCTTTCTGAGCCTATCCAGATCTGCTTGCATCTCCCTTTGTATCTGAATTCAGAAAGAGAGAGAGAATAGGCATAACATCATGCCCCCTGTGGTGCTTGCAAATTTATGCCTCTCTGATAAATTGCAATTGTTAGGGAGAATGATCTGGGAATGGAGCAGATTTCCTGGAGACATCCCCTCCCACACCAAGAGAGGGACAAAGAAATCCTTTCTGCTATCTCATAAGAAAAAATAGAGGCACTACCGAATGAAATTAATTTAGTGAAATGATGAGGCTGCAATAATGATGTCCTGGCATTACTTTGCAGTTTATCCATCACAGTGCAACATCTCTGCATGATAGCTGAGCAGCAGTGACATAAAATCAACAAATGCTGTGAGGTAGTAAAAAGGATGTTTTAATGTAATTATGTAGTGTTACCATCTCTGCCCATCTAAATGGGCCCTCTTCCAGCAGCTACGGCAAGCTTAAAAAATCAGGCAGTACATTTGAATTAGAAGAGATAAACAAAATCAATCAATATAGGTATTATAGCTGTACATTTACTACAGATGGAAACTAGTTTTACTTCTAAACAGAAAACTGCGCATATAATAGTCTCAACATACTCAGCACCTATTGGCATCAGCTACAGTAAGCTGATTGTAGGAATTTGCAATGGATCTCAGTGGAGCAATGTAAATGAGTAATGTTGCCATTACAATGTTCATTCCTATATAGATTTTAATTTCTACACGAGTTCTCTTTGTTTCTGAGTGGTACTGTATTGACACAGTATTTTGTCCATGTAAAATCCACAGTGTCTGCAATAACAATAGCCCAGTGGATTACACTTCAAATATGATTATAGACAATTCATTTCTCCAGACCAGTAGAACATAAAAATTTACAAGTCAGAACTGCTGTGCTCTTTTCCCTTGAATTTTCTGTGCACTTTGATACCATTTCTTGAAATATATCAGCAAATGTAAAATCGTTTCTATGACACCAAAAGAGTATTATAGTGAAAATTTATATGAAGGATAAAATTCAAGCACTGAACAGTGAAATGTAAAAAGTAACCAATATGATGAATGTTCTTTCCAGTCTATACAGTCTATTCAATAAATGCTTTGGATGAACTCAGTCACTCTGCCTCCACTTTCTTATCCTGCCTTACAGTGTATGCTAAATATCTACTTAGAGCAGCATGCAACTGTGTGTGTTGAACATGTGTGGCTCCACAGTCACACCCATACCTCTCCTGTAGCCCTGAGCTCATGTCCAGTCCCCTTTCCAGTTCTGGAGCTAAACCAGCTCTACTCACTGCTAGTTTGTTGATTGCTTTGGGAGTCAAAGTAGAGCATGAATAATTTTAACAAAGTTTGATGCTGAATGGTAAGTCCTTTCAAACCTCCAGGGATAAATAAAGGGATAAAGGAAATATCTGTTTCAAAGACAGAGAATGGTAGGTTTTGCTTCCCTGAAGTCAGAACAAGCAACTACTTGAACCAAGAATAGAAGCCTGGGGTTCACGACTCCAATGCTGAGTCTAAATTATGCCTAAGTAATACGAGCTTGTGGGAGTCATTAATCACTTGCTTTTCTTTCCCTTCACTTTAGAACCCTAAAATATCTGAAAATAAAATAAAAATTATATTCAGAAGGATAATAGATAAAATTGGAGTTGCACGACAATTAAAGAACCACAAATAAGACTTTGTGTTGCAACAGTGTTTAATGAACTGTGAAAAATCAGGGAAGCATGGAGAGATAGCTGAAAGGAGACATAGTATTTTTGGGGGCATAGTAGTAAAGAAAGCACATAGGAAAGTGAATTCTATAAACCATCTCAGTGAAAACTATTGTTGAGGACATAGTTTTTATGAATAATGACCCTGTGTTGGTCATCGTCGTCATGGTATGAAATTTTGAAAACTTTTCAATTTTGAAAACTTGGTCATGCCCAGCAGATCTGCCAGGATTGCCACATGTATTCCACCTTTGTCCTGCAGGTGTTTCCTGCATTTTTTCCTAAATTTTCTTTGCTCTTACTCATCTTTGAATTTCTGTTATGTAAAGATGGTTGATTTTCTGTCTCAAGAAAAAGTAAGACAGTCACTGGCTAGCTGCCTTTTCATTATAATTTATGTGAATATGAGTTTACACTGGGTGTAATCACTGATGAATATTCATGCAATCTAGTATCTTTGAGGAATTGTTATCCTGTTTAATCATGCTTTAAAGTTTGTGATCCTCTTTCCTGTTGATAATGCTTCTTACCATTTTTCCTGTTGCAAAGAGACTGAGCCACTCAAAGATGCTGAGCTTAGGTGGTGGTTTGGGACACTGTGCAGAAGTGGGATGTGTTTTCATCTTTTTTTGAGAGCTGAAGCCAATAAAATGCCTGGTGTTGTCTTTGGGAAGCTGATAAGATCAAATACTCTCTGGTGTTGGGAAAGCAAAATAAGCAGTATATC
This sequence comes from Trochalopteron elliotii, assembly GCA_024734555.1. NCBI lineage: Eukaryota > Metazoa > Chordata > Aves > Passeriformes > Leiothrichidae > Trochalopteron > Trochalopteron elliotii. The sequence goes on from JANPWX010000175.1 coordinate 2,782,665, forward strand.
ATGGTTTTTCTCTGCTATTAGAGGGCAAGACTCAATCACTTCCAAGGCAATGTCACCTTCAGCAGCCACTTTGCTTGTCACTCAGGTCACTCCCTAAAGCAGGAGTCCGGCCGTTCTCCAATTTCAAGAATTAATCTTTTGTGTAGGGGGAATTTAGCAAGCAGTACTGAAAGAGCTTGCACCAAATTGTGTCTGGCTTAGCTTTGTTGAACTGAATGCACAAAAGGACCTCTGTGCCCCTTCCCTCCAATTGCTAATGGAGCTAATTGCAGTCTCTGGTTGCAGCTTCTGGGGCTTTCTAAGACAGGCAAGCCAGAGATGGGGTTTACAGACCTGAACATGATGACAAAATATTTATACTTTGGTGTAGACTATCAGTGCTATAGTAAGACTGGCACCAGTTGCACTTTTTAGGACAAAATATATTATATACTAGTAAAGTAAATGTATTTTATATAATATATTCTATTCTATGAATATATTCTATAATAATATAATAAACCAGAAACAAGTATGTCACCCTAAGAATTTTCAGTGTTTCTTCATGTCTTCCAAAAGAAGGTTTTTTCTTGTTCCTATAGGGATTCTGTAGGATTTGTGTCCTGTGGGTTTTTTTCTGTCAGCTTCTTAGAGGGGTCAGACCTGGAAAATAGCTCTTTACATGGACAATTATAGATTGCTTGAAGACATTTGTTTTTTATCTCCCTGGGAATATTACAAACCTATTCTGTACGTATAGAAACACAGTCCTAACTTCACTTAACTGATTTCTATAATTCAGTATCTTGAAGAAAAAATTCCTGATGCCACCTTGGTTGTATTCTGATGTTTCCCTTGTGCAGTCTTCATTCCTGGGGGCTCGCTGATAATGCATAGGCACCTTTTCTACAGCTACATCATAACAATTGTTTTGTCTGCTATGAGATATACCATTGGTGTGTACAGACAGACTCTGGGGCAAAACAATTCTCCTTCAATTTATCCTTCCAAGAGCACCTGTGCACAGCTGTGTATTGCAGGAATATTTCTTAAAACTTAATAGCGCTGATCACTTTTAAATCAGTCAATGTTTTTGTACAGATGTTGAATCAATGACTATTTGGAGAAGGATTAGAACAGTGTATTTATTCCCTAGGCTCTCTACAGTGTCCAGACATGGTATTTTTTTTATGTCAGAGGAATGCTGTGAGGATGATGTGGCATAGCATGGCAGGGCTGCAGGAAGTGGAACAGGAGGGGGCACATACATCCGGCTCCAGCCTTCCTTCGGGTACATTCCATTCTGTTGGTAAATGAAGTAGAAGGTTCTTCCACTTGTGCTTCTGTTATTTTGAGTTTTGGTTAAAACTGGAGTTTCTAGTGTGCCATAAATACACTTTATATAATGATTTCCCTTTCAGACTCCATAAAGGAACTAGAGTAGTTTTTTCTCAGGAAAAAAACTCCAACCCTCATGCTTTCCTAAATTAGTAAAAATAAGAAAATTTTAACATGTTTTTTAAGCAGCAATATTTTTGAGGGCTAAGAAAAAGTTATTGCCATCACAATTAACACTTACATGTATTCATCTGTTACCTCTATTTTACTAGGATAATTTTTGCTTCATAGCTATCTGTTAAAGGAGTCTGGAAAGGTTGATGACAGTGATGTATAAAGGATGTTTAGAAGACTAATTTTTTTCCCCTCTCCTTTACAAGCTATTTGAATCTTCTGAACATATTAAGGCTAGATCCTAGCTCTTTGTTTAACATTTTCTATTCAGCCATTAAGCTCTTGACAAGATGCCTGAGTCCATCTGTCCCACGGTAATTTAGGAGCCACAAAGGCACCTCAGTTTTCAAATGAACTAGAGAAGTAGTAGTTTTAAATGTAAGAACGTGCTTCTCTGGAGTAAAAGATTGGCATTCACCTCTACTCAAAGATGTTCTGGCTGTCTTTATGCAGTATGGGATGCGCATTACATTATTACTGACGTGTACAAAGAATTGAGACTTGGGTGCTGACCAGACAAGAAAAAAAGTTGCTCTCAGTTCTATTTCAAAATCATTTTGCTTGATACAAAATCTATACAATTGATGATGCCAAATATTGATCTCTTTTCCTCCTGTATTTCCATCTGTGCCTTCTTCTATTGCATTTAATCTTTTTTTAAGCAGATAAAGAATTTGGAACAAAATTTAATGGAATTATTAGAGATTTTATTCTTTTCCCCCTCTGCAATGATTGCCTGGGAAAGCGAATAATTAGTTCAACTGATCACAGGACACAGAGCCTGCAGTTCCTGAGTCCCTGCTCTATTGTCAGACACTTGCCTTGGGAAGTCATTTAATTTCTCTGCTTACAGTGGAAAACTGTACTTGGTAATTTCTCAGGAGTATAACACAGCTAATGTTAGAAGAAGATGGGGAAGATCTATCCTGTTCTGCTTATGGATGTACCCTATGGCCAGATTCATTGCATCCTTTTCAAGATCCTGGGTTTCATAGCCATTTCTTAGCCTCTCCATTTCTGGCCAGGATATCCCTTGTTCAGATATTAGGGTTTTTCCTCTCTCAAGCTTAGGAAATTCTATTTCTGCTTCTTGATGTTGTGTTCTGACAGAGTTCTTCCATCTCAGTATCTAGGGAGACTACAAGTAAGTTCTCTTTCTGACCTAGGATTTTCTTTGGCTTCCTCCTTACCCTTGCTTGCCCCAGGAGTTTCTTCCTCCCATTCCCTCAGAGACCTGGGGTGCCTGGTCTCCACAGCTACAACTTATCTAGTCATTTTTAAGATGTTCTTCTTTCTTCCCACTATTTCTCCAGTCTTTTTCCTCATTCCTATGAAACCAACTCTCAAGCAAGTTCTTTCCTCCATTTTAATGACCCTGCATCCCTTCACACATACAACTCGTTGGTGTTATCAAAGGAATCATTTAACTTTATGTGGATAGCTTTGGCCCAGTAACTGACAGGCAACGTGACTGTTGTTCTTCAATACACTTGTGAAGCAATAGATGCATCATAACATCACTGTGCTCAACATTATGCACCCAATTCCTTAACTAGGGCATCACAATTCACAGCAAGTACTGCTTTTCTAGTCCCAGGATTTGGACTGGACCCAGCTTCTTTTATTATTAATAACATCAATAGCTACAAACTTTTTTAGATTCCTCTGACTAAATATGTGCATAACTGGGTCTCATTTTTACAAAATCAAAGCAAGTTCCCTGTTTGTTTGGGGTTTTTTTTTGCCTAAAAATGTATCTGTAGTCCTTTTATTAGTGGGCTTCCTTTACCCTGCCACACAATGTCTCTCAAGCTGATCTACCTTAGCTTTCATAATGGCCCATGAAATAAGGCAAAACTTCCAGTCACAGTTCACAAAATACCAGTTTGTTCAACACCCGTCTTTGCCTACAGTTTTCACGTGCATTTTTCTGAGTTTTCTTTCTAGACAGAAACTTATCCAATGTGTTATCATGGATTTCCTGTAACTCCAGGTACTGAAGTTGGGATCTTCACTTGCTGTGCTACATATACATGCCAGCTTGGGGGTGATGGATACTTTCTTACTAGTGCAATCCTTTTCCTTCTAGACCCCATGGTGGGAGAGGTCTCCAGATCATGTAGCTATGAGGGATATAATGATTATTCATATGGAAGGGAGAAAGCTACGGAGAAAGCGATGGTTTAAGAGGAAAGGTGTCCTTGTCCATCCTTCCCAGTGCCACACCTTGCCTCATTCACAAAACTACATTTTGTAGCAGAGATTTCTCTGCATGCTGAGTCTCCACAGCTCTTATTCAGTCATTCAGTCTCAAGCAAATAAAAAATCTCAACATCTTTGAGTCAAGCACATTGTAGGAACACTTTGCCACATCTGAACAAAACTCTTGATAGAGGGTCCTTTACAGTTTCTGATGACTTTCTCACTAAAAACTGTCTCCTTGAGTAATTTCCTTTTCTTTGAAGAACTTGAATTC